>RPFO01000164.1:3484373-3580025 GCA_009746045.1 Mesostigma viride | reverse complement strand
GCCCCTGAGGAGGTGCCTGAGGAGTGGCGCCCTTTGCCGTGGCCATCTCGCGCGGACATCTCCGCCCTGCGTGAGCACGATGCAGCGCCTGAACCACCACCGACGCAAGAAGAGCACTTCATGGCGTTGGTCGACGCAGAGGCGGTGCGCGTCACCCCGCTGGTAGACCGAGTTCTTCATGATGGCCACACACAGCAGGAATGGGCGGCAGAAGACAGGGCCATGACAGCCAAGGTCGCTTACTTGAAGCGCATGCAAGGCGTTGAGAAAGGCTCCGCTGTTCTATACTGGCACCCTTCAGCTGGTATTCTCTGCAACTCGAAGCTCACGTGGACTCCAGTCCTCTTTGGCATCATCAAGGAGGTGGTTGCGAAGGAGGATGGCGGCCAACCTTCTATTGAGCTCTTGTATACCGCGCTAAGCATTTGCGTGACACGTGGCACCCGTGGAACCCAGACATTGCGCAATGGCCCCATCCGCCAACCACTGCGGCGCACACGGTGATCATCACCGCGTCAGACCTCGTCTTGACACAAGTGGTGGGCAAGCGAGGTCAGCCGCCCATGCAGTCTCCTTGGGTGCGAACAAAAAGCTCACCAAGGAGTGCCTAAAGGCGCTGAAGGAGGTGCCCTATGACGCGGAACACCCGGTCGTGAAGTGGCAAGATGCTGAATGCTCGAAGGGCATCGTCGGCATGGCGAAGGCATGCTGGGAAGGCATAAGGCTGCAGGTCAAGAGTGGCAGCCGCAACCTCGTAGGGCAAGTCGTGTGTCATTGGGCGTCGGAGCGTGTGACATCCGCGGACGGTCGCACCGAAAGCCGGGACGGCAGGTACCATGGTCGTGTCGCTGTTGTCGACACGCAAAACGACATGGTAGCCATGTACTGGGGTGCCCGTTGGGAGGAGGACGCGGTTTCTTGTGTGCCTCTCCACGAGCTGGAGGCACAGATCTGCGGGTGCCCCGGTGTGGTCGTCCCTGCGTTGCAAGCGCCGGATATCACCCTGGCCGAGGCTCGATTGCGCGAGATGGTTCCACCCAGCGACGATGTGGCGGAGAACAACAACGCAGGCGCCTCCCGGCGTCGGAAGCGAGCGCTCATCCTTGCCGATGACGATGACGACGACGACGACGACGACGACTGCTGAAGCGCGAGCAGCGGTTGTTGTCATTGAGCTGCTCATGTGCTGCTGCTGCTGCTGCTGCTGCTGTGCTGCCATGCTACTGTTGCTGCATTGCTGCCGTGCTGCTGTTGTGCTGTTGTGCTGATGTGTTGCTGCATTGCTGCCGTGCCGCTGATGTATTGCTGTCGTGCTGCTGCCGTGCTGCTGTGTTGATGCACTGCTGCATTACGGCCGTGCTGCTGAGCTACAGTTGTGCTGCTGCTGTGCTACGGTCATGCTGCTGCTGTGTTGCTGGGCTGATGTGTTGTTGCATTGATGTAGTGGCTATTGTTCCGCTACTACAATTTGCTACTGATGCCGCTGCTGGTGCTTTTTTGCATGGCAGTGCCCGCTATGTTCACACCACTGTTGCCGCGGTTGGTATCGCGTGATTTCCACCGGTTGTGCGTTGACATGTGTTACTCATGCATTTCCCGCTATATTTGGTAGCACGCGGTTTCGCGTTAGTTAGGTGCAGACAGCTGCATGTAGACAAACATCTTGTTTAAGTCGGTCAATTAACGGTTCTTGACGCATCATGGTCCAAGTCGACCGACCTGTAGGGACCAGTAGAGCAATTGTCTAGGAGAAAGAGCGTGATCGCTGCAGAAGCCGCGTGGCAGCCGTGGCTGTACCTGTAGTACGACCTGCATATATATGGATACTGTATTTGGATACTGGGTTGTTTATCAATTCTGGTTTTAATTTATTTAGTGTACCTGGTGTTGGCATGCCAACTCAGTGCTAAACTACTTTATGCACAATGATGCAACTTGATGCTATAGTGACGTGCCACGATGTAACTTTATTAACTTCACCATTAGTCATGGGGTCAATAGGATTGCTCATTATGCCATGTTAACATGAACCATGGGTTACGTAATAGTGAAAACAGTAATCATGATGCTCCACTTGAAGTCTCCAACATGGTCATGTTTGGAATTTTATTGATCATATTTACAATATATGAAAAGAGACAACAAACGTGGAAGCATGGCACGCCGAGGCCGATAATATATGTGTGAAATATGAAAAGAGACAACATCTTTGGCAAGCATGATCATATCATGCTTGCCAAACATATGAATGATATCGACCATGTCCAGAAACCATGTTTGCCAATGGTGCATTTAGGATACATTTGAAGCTGTGCAAATGTATCCTAATCCGGTAAAACCACCCCCGGCCTTGGAACAGATAGATGCGGTTCTCCGGTGCTGCCGTGTGTTCTCCTACCTCTCTACCCCTGTGGGCCGTACCTGCCTACGGGAGGTGTTTCCTTGGCTTCCGGCTGAGGGTGATGCTGAGGTAGATGAGAACCCCTGCGACCTTTTACGGGCCGTAGAATTCATGGAGATAGCTGATCAGGCGGCGGGACTAGCGGTTGATGGTCCTGCCCCTTCGGGCGCCCCAACCGAGGTACATTATACTCCAGATTATTCTGCCTCGAGCGCTGCGTCCGCCTCCTCGGCGTCTGTTCCTCCCTCTCCGGTCCCGTCGTCCCCTCGGTCGACCCGGAGTGTTGCAGTGGAGCCTACCCCTTCGGGTTTGCCTGATCCTCTTTCGGCGACGGTCTCGGCTATGCAGGCTCAGATCCAGTCCCTGACCACGGCGTTTGGGGCCTTCCTGGCGGCCCAGGCGCAGGTCCCGGCTACGCCAGCTGGATCCGCGCCTCCTACCCCTTCTGTTGCCCCGGCGACTACGGCTTCGCCCGCGCCCCCGCTGGCGCCCGCGGTCGCTGTGGTTCCGGCGGCTGCTGCGACTACTGCTGCCTCTGCGCCTGTGACCGCTGTACCTGCGCCTACGCGCGAGTCCCCTGCCCCTGTGACCGCGCCCGCTGTCGCTGCTCCCGAGCCTCCACCAGCTCAGTCGCAGCCGTCGCGGGGCTTCTTTGGCGACACTAGCGGACTGCCCAGGCTTTGGGAGGGTGGTCCCCCGCAGAGGATCCCGGTTCCTGACTGGAGCCTGGATGGTAGTCAATCTTATGCAGGACTTCCTGTTCCTACGGGCCCCATTTTTAACATGTGGCCTGAGGGTGCACCGGCCACCGCCAGCTTCGTTGGCGGGTCCGTCACGGCCCCCTCTGGCTTCGGGTCCGGCGCGACCGTCTGCTGTACCAGTGTCACCTGCGTCGGTGTCGGCTCCTGCCCCTGCTTCGGCCCCTGCCCCTCCGGCCTCTCTGTCCTTGGCTGCGGTTGTTCGGTCCACCGGTCAGGACCCTCGCGCTACCCGCGCTTCCGACTCCCTCCGGGAGTTGTCCCAGGGTGATCGGGACAGGGCTCCTTCTGTGGTGCATGCGACGCCGGAGTCGCGCGACACGCCCGTGCCTGGATGTGGTATGTCCGCGCTCGCCTGCCGCCAGTGTGACCTGCCGCGCGTCTCCGCCGAGCTTGCCGTCTCGCCCATGTCCTACGGGTTTTCCCAGATGTGTCGGGCGCCTCGGGATCGTGGTCTACCCATTGAGACTGATCGGCCTCCTTTCGACATGGTTATCTTAGCTGATCCTGTGTTCCAGGGTGAGATCCTGGTTCGGCGCGTTCTGTATCGCTGGGCTAGGCGCCACAACGACTTGGACACCTACGGTGGCTTCCAGTGGGCTTATCCTCCGCCTCTGGGTATTATGGCTTCGGATGCCCTTACGGTAGAGTTTCCTTCGGTGCCGGGTGCTACGTACACCACGGTCCTCCAGCCCATCCTCGAGTGGGATGCCCGGCGTCCGGCGCCCCTACCGGGCCAGGGTCTAGACTCCCGCGGCCACCCTCCTCCTCGGGCCAGCGACTACCTAGAGACATTCGGGTCGCGCCAGTGTACGCGTCGGTGGCGCTCCCGAGAGGTTCGGCACATCCGGTTGTGGCCGTCCAACGTGGAGCCCCTGGTGGACCTGTTTTTCCCGACGGGTTTGCGCCCTCGGATCCGGTACCATCGCCTCCTCCTGCGGGCCCTCTGTTTGATCGCGGTAGAGCCTTTCCTTCGCCTCTTTGCCTGTGGCTTCCTGGACTGGGCCCGTGGCCAGGTCGTTCTTACTCAGCATAGGTATTACTGGGCCTTTCTGGGCCTTTTTCCTGACGGCGTGTGGGCCGATGTTTTCCTCACCGTAGATAGGCATGACAATGTTGAGGATGTGGCCCATTACCAGGCCTACCTGGATGTCCTGCTGGCCTCCCGTGGTACCTACCAGACGGATGGCCATTAGATAGAGGGCCTTAGGCCCGACCTGAGGGTGTTGTCCCTCCGGTATGTAGAGTCGCCTTCATATTCTGGCCAGTTGGTTGGCTGTTCTTGGTCCTTGGCGCTGATGTGTTTACTCTGTGTGTCCTGCCCAGTGCCGTCCCCCCCGGCCAGGACTCCGTTCCAGGCAGTTAGGGGAACCTCCCACCAGGCTTGGTGCTGGCTAACCCTACACCACCCGGCGTGGTGGTGGAGACCGTGTGAACTATTGGTGCTTTGTATCTGGGATGGTCTATCGATTGTGTTGGTGTGTGTTGGGTGCATTAGGATTTTCCTACCCCTTCGTTTCCTCCCTGTGCGTAGGGAGAGGGCTCCCTACCTTTGTGGGGGGGAGGTGTTACGTCGCGTAACAATTCGTTGTAGTTACGGACGTAAATTAGGTCCTTTGCCTCGGTTGTCCCTAGGTTTACGTTTAGGCTCCTACCGGGACATTATTGTCCTCGTAACAGTACTGTGGTACATTGGGTGCCGTTGGGCGCCGCGCCGCGTACTTTACTAGTGGTCCTGATCCTGGGGTAGAATGTAGTGGACCAGCGTGCATCAGTAGATTTAGTGGACCAGCGTGCACCTGTAGGCGAGGGCCATGTCGGCCCGAGCGTGTTGGACCGTTGGTGATCATTTATGCGCGTTCTACCCCTTTGTGTGTGCACTCGGCGTGTGTTAAGTGAATTAACACATTTAGGCTTGGGTCACGGCAGTGTAGTTGTGTTTCCTTCCTCTATTCCTGGAATAAACGGGTTTTGGTAAATGGTTGTATGGCGTATTATAGCAACACTTACGTTAATGCATTGAGATCAGCTCCGTCACGTTCGTCTTTCGCCAGAGGGTTAAGTAGAGGAGGCCTGACCAGTTTAGGTAGTATCAGGCCCATTAGAGGTAGAGGTGGAGGTAGATATCCGCGGCGTAACACAGTCCTGCTCACCTTCCCCTCCCCTGATGGGATAAGCTGCGGTTCCTCTCTCGTCGCAAGAGATTGCACGACCTCACCTGGACGCTGGATGACGACCTGACCCCGCTCAGCAGCAGCAGCGACGCGACCTGTGGCCGGAATACCTCCGCCATAAGCAGGACCCCCAGAAGCCCAAGGTAGTATTGGAGGGGCGGGGACCTGATGATCAACCACAAGATGTGGACGCCCCCAGCGGGCTAGAATAGCAATAGCCCTAGCTTGTATCCATTGGAGTCACTGCGCTAAAGTTAAACGTTCTTCGCACACGCAATGTGAAGGATATGGTTGCAATGCAGCAATGTGTGATATGGTTGGAAACGGAGCTTTGTTAAATCGGATAATGTTTACAGCGCTCACACACTTGAGGCTTGTACACGCGCTTGCCAAGTCAAGGCACAACACGTGAGGCGGGCTCGCAAGAGATGCCCATTTGGCACTGGCCTATTGTTTATATACTTGTGCACTGTGCTTGCTAGTCCTGAGCAGCCTAGGAGGCCTGCTCAGTAATAACACCCCCGGTACAGTATTCACTACCTGTACAGCGCCCACTCCTATACAGTAGGTCTGCCATACAGGCACAGTGACCACAGAGCACAGTCCACAGTGACTATTGCATCTGCACCTAGAAGTCCAGGACTAAGCCTGCGGTACCAACAGACCACAGGTTAAGGTTCCTATTTCCTGCGTACGACGTATTAATCCAATACCGTCGTAGGTACAGCACCTAATTCCTGTCAGCCCAGGAATTACTGTCGACCCCATATGTCGTCGGCAAATATTCACGTCCGACTTAGAAGAACAGCCGGCTCGCGCTCGCGCGCGACCGGGAAGTCGGAACGCCATAACTTTCTTGATACTTGTCGGAATGAACTCGTTCCGGTGCCGCTGGAATCGCAGAGATATGCCGAATCAGGATCACGCCAATGCGCTTGGCGTTAACTCCAATCCTTTCTTTTCTTGAGCTGTAGCAGCTCACACAAGTCTACATACAAACACACACAATGGGTACTGGATATCCTCCCCAGACTACAAGTCACAACCCGCTGGGCATGACAGTCAGCTTGGATTCCTTATTATATGTACATAGCACCCATACTGGCTCAGGAGCACAAACAAATTACAATGAGTCCCTATCCCTTCACGGGAGGCTCGTTGTGTTACCCATGTACAAGAGGTTGGCCAACTGTGGCAGCCCATAGGTGTTCAGCTAAGAACTTGAGAAGTATGTACAACCTTCAGGACCTTAGGCGAAACCCCACAGATCACCCACAACAGCTCATCAGAAAACATTGCTGACCCCCAGACGGGAGTCGGCGCCGGTCTGCTGCCCCTTATCGAACCAGACACAACATCTACGCGAAGCACATGCAAAACACAAGCTCCCATACTCGTTCCAACCGTGGAAAATCAGGGGACCTGTCGCCACCTCACCAGCATGGTGGATGGGTCAGCCAGTCCGTGAAACTCCGCCTTAAGACGGCACCAGGGAATCGAACCCCGCCCACAAACCACAGATCTGGGGAAACCTCAGACTGAGATGAAAACCCCAGATAGACATCTCTCCATCAGAGACAATGTCAGACATTCCCACACCAGAGACATGTCTCACCCCTCAAGGTGTGCTCAGGATTATGTACAATCAAGCTCCCAGCCTGATATCCAGAGACTTAAGCACCCAGCTCTCAGCTTTTAGACAGATAGACCGACTTGACAGTCAGCATTCATGAGCTTCCTCAGTACATTGTACTGGGCTGGGGCCTTGTGTGGCAGCTTTGTCAATGCATCAGCAGGGTTCTCCTCGCCAGGGATATGCTTCAAGTCAACCAAACTGGCCAACTCCTTCAGCAACAAATAATCCAGGTCCCGGCTCCTGGCCAGCTGCTTGTGAACAAACTGGACCATACCCATGCTGTCTGTTAGCAACAACGTCTCCATCTGCAAGGTCCAAGGGGTAACTGAAGCCAGCTCCAGCATTAACTCCTTTATGTACAGGCTGGACTGGATCCCCTCGCATATGGCCCTGCATTCTGCCACATCTGAACTGATACAGACCCTCTTCTGCAGTCTGCTGTACCAGCTGAACAAACTTGCCCTGCTCTGATAAAAAGCAAACAGAGCAGCAGATCTCCCCCTGACCTTGGTAACCTGGCGAGCATCCATGGAACTGTCAACAAAGATCTCCAAGGTGATAGGCTGGGCAAAGTCAATCCCAGACAAAATCAGATCAGGGGTACTCTCCACCAACCGGGCTATGACTCGAGGCTTCTCATCCTCAAGCACCTCATCAGGCATTCTGCTATGGACCATCAAAGACGGACCACAGATGCTGGCAAACCAGGCCCACATGCCTCTCAACTCAGGTCCTGCAGCCTGGGTGATCTTCTCTGGCAAGGCCTTCACAATGGTCTGTTTATAATCTCCTCCAGCCTGAAGCCTGATACTCCACTCCCCGTCCCTCCTGAACAGGGTAGCCTGCATTCCACAGAACACTACAGGCTTGTTGGGCTCCTGCCACAGCTCCTTGCCCAGTGAAAACTTGCCACTGATGACAGGAATAAACTTCTTCAGCCAGGTCGTGGGGGCTAGCAAATGCAGATCATCTCCATGCAAACTAGCATACACTGGCAGACCCTCCCATTGGGCCAGCAGCAAACAGGGATCAACTGAAGACACTCTCAAGCCACACTCACTGATCAGAGCTTCCTGCAGCGTGAGTCTCCAGATGATTGGGCTCGACCTGAGTCCTTCCAGGCCCTTCAGAATAACCAGGAATTGTTGATGCAGCTCCAGCTTCCAGATGGCAGGCACCTCAACACAGTAAGGCTCATCCTGCTTCCACACCCTCCTGGCCACTTCTGGATCAGATTTTAAAAATGCCCTCTTGAAGTCCAGCAGCACTGATGACATAGCTGCTCCCCTGTTCAGCAACCCCACGTAGAGACATAGCAAAATTCTCCATGTGTCGTGTAGCATCCCTGGCGTGTATAGCTCCTCTCCTGGCAGACTCCCCGTGCCGTGATACTCATTCAGGACAGGCCTGACATGGGGCACTGATACCTCATCCACAACCTTCCTCTTCAGCACAAATCTCAAAGCAAGCTTCCTTGATGCTGGGGGACGTCTGTCTGTTGGTGCAGCACACTCAAACTGCAACCACTCCTCCAATGCCTTGGAGAAGGCGAGCTTCCAAGCCTCAAACAAAGTAGGCGAGCTCATCTCTTGGACCAGCTGGTCATATGTCAAAGGAGAGTGTGCAGCAAGGCTCCTGTGAGTTATGCCAATACTGCTGGGGTGCAACACAGCTGGAATCACCAAACTGGCCGCTGGGGGCACCTCCCCTTCATCCCATTTTACACCCTTGACCGGCTTGGCCCTGCACCTGACTGGAAATGTTGTCCTGAAATTTTCTAGGGGAATCATCCCCCAGCCATCTCTTCTCAGAGCTGTAGCTCTGATAGAAATCCCAGGATTGCCCAGAAAATTCTGACCCAAAATCACAGGGCCATCATAGTCCTCTAGGACAAGGAAGGTCACATCCACACCCATGACAGGGGCAGTAACCTCTCCCAACACCCTTAGATGCGTCCTACCACTGAAATCAGACACCCAGGGGCAACTTGGTTCTCCGACCAGCAGTTCTCCTGTATGCTGAGGTCCCATGACAGAAACCTGTGCATTGGTATCTATCTCCATGGCAGCTACCTCAGGTTCATCCAACTGGACAAGCTTGGACACCTTAGGCTCCTTCTTGGCTCTTTGCAAAGCCTGTACAATATCTGATAGACGCACACCCCTAGGCCTGGTGTCGGGCCGTTCCGGAGGTGCAGCCTGTCCGCCTGCTTGCCCAACCACCGTATGTGAAGGTACCCCAGGGGCCGGGCCAGGGTCACCCTGAGGGCTCGATACAGCTGTAGCACCCTGATCAGGAAGCTCCACGTCACCCCCGCCTTGTACACCAGCGGGCACCTGGAAGAGGTCTCCTTGATTACCTCCCCGGGGACGGATCTTTGACCAGGACAGACGGTGCACTGCTTGGGAGCCATCAATGGCCACCCAGCACTTATGGCCAGCGGCTTCTACTCGGGTCACCACCCCATCATGCCAGCTGCCACGTTTCCCTGGAAAGCTTGGTTCCTTCCACACAACAACCTGTTGTCCAACGTTAGGTTCTAGGACACTCCAGCCCTTGTCTTTCTGCCTCAGCTTGAGGAACTTGGCCTCTAGCTTCTCCTTCCATGCCTGCTCAGCATCAGCTGGCAGCATCCTGGTATGCAGCATAAGAGGATTGATGGCAATGTCACCAAAGAACATGGGAGTCCTCAGGTTCAGCCTGTCCTCCACAGAACGTAGCCATGCAGATGTCACAATGGCAGATGACGTCCTTGGAATCCTCTCCACCAGCAGCACAGTCTTGATCTCTTGGATGGCTCTCTCCACCACCCCTTGCTGGCCGTGGCTCTCCCTGGGTGTAATCAGCAACTCTGGAAACTCTGGCAGGTTCTCACAGCACTCAAACTGAATGTCACACTGCAACAACTCCAACCCAGGGTACCTGCTCCTTGTCAACTTCAGAGCAGCAATCAATGTAGGCTTCTCCATGTCAGGCAGGATCTCTAGGGTCTTGTACTTGGTATATCTGTCCACTGCCACCAGCAGCTTCAAACCCCTGATTCTCTGAATATCTACCTGCACATGGCCTGGCTGCAAAATAGGAGTCCTGGCATGAGACTGCTTGGGCTTTCTAGCAACTAGCCTGCACTTGCAAGCTTGAGCAACCTGTTGGCAGATGGAGTACAACTCACTTCCTCCCAGCCGTCTAGCAACTTGCAAAGACTGAGCTGCATGGCCAAACATGGTATGCAACCTTGAGGCAATGTCATACAAGAGAGAAAACCTTTTATTGTCATTATTAGCACTCAAGGTATGTACAGATCCCTTATGTACAGGAGGCACCAGGGTCGTGCCTGTCAGACTGTCTCCAGCCCTATCCTCATCCTGACCATCCTGTGCCAGTCCTGCACGGTCAGAATGCTTCTGAGATCCACCTGGGTCCACATCACCAGGTCCTACCTCAGGCTCAGCACCGCCATGGCGGGCACGTTGGCGAGTAACCACTGCAGCTACAGCTGGCATACTCTCTGTGGTAACCAAGCTTGCCCCATCGTGTCCAATAGGCTCTTTCACTAGAGCATGGGGCTGCCCCTCACTGCTGTCACTAGCAGCTTCATTACACACCCCTGGGGGCACCCTCCAGGGTTCAGGGATGTGTGCAGGCTCAATCAATGATCAGCAGCCTTGCCCTTGCCCTTGTCCTGGGATGGACCAGCCTTGTCCTTGCTGCCACCCTGAGCTGGCTTGCTCTGACCTTCCTGCCTCAGGTACGAGGGACACTCATTCCTGAAGTGACCCTTCCCCTGGCAGAAATAACATTCCACCTGACTGATGTCCCGTGAGGTCCCACTGCTGGGCCCAGCCTTGGGAGGACCACCCACCCTCTTGAAGTCAAACTGGGACTGTGGATGTCCCGACTTCGGCGGGGTCCCCCGTCCAGCCCTTCTGTCACGCCCCCTCCTGGACCTTCCTCGACCCCTTGAAGAGGTCTCAGGCCCTCTCGAGGACGCTGGGCCCCCGTGGCCCGATCCCCTCATGGACTTAACCGTGGGTTCAGTGGCCTCCTCATCATTCTGACGAGGGCGCTTACCCCCACGTACTTGCCGCTGAAACACTCATACAACTGATCCGTCATGGCTGCCCAGCCATGGACCTGTCGCATGTGGATGGTCACATTATCCATGGTGACCGGATCCAGTGCAGCGACTTGAGAAAGTCGCCCATGGCCATCCGATCTGCGACGAAGAAGCCCTTGGCCATGGCGTCCTCCCTCAGCTTGACGAAGTCTTCAAAGGCGTGGACCACTAGCTGCCCCTTGATGGGCTTGTAGTCCAGGTATTCTTGCTTCAGGTGGGACCCATCTATGGTCCTCTTGTCACTCAGGAACGACCTGAGTCGCGTCATAAACGCCGTCCAGGTGTCCCCCGCCGCGTGTCGCTCCCGAACAAACTTGAACAGCCGCCTCGCCGACTGCCGTATGTAGGCACTAGACGCCAGGATGCGAAGCTTGTCACCGTTGTATATCTCCGTGTACAAGTTCATGTCCTCTAACATCCTCTCAGCATCCCGGGGCTGCCAATTGTCCTTGATGGACTGAAACTGGCCTAGCACCGCGTACCCCTCAGCAACGGTTGGTCGCTTAGGCGCCGCTTGATCTGCGGCTGGCGCGTGCTGCCCGCCCTGCGATCCTTGGCTCTGATTATCTGGCACCTCAGCCTGGTCTCCCAGCGCCTGGCCGTCCCCGCGTCCATCGCGTCCACCGCGTCCATCGCGTCCATCTCGTCCATCCAGCCCAGCGCCGCGCCGCGCGAAGCCCATAAAGCCCGCTTGTTGGTTGATAGCTCCATCCTCCATGATGGCCTCTGTTCAGATCTGCTACAGCCAGCCAAGTGGCCAAGCAGCAATTAAAGCAATATAAGCTACTGAACAAGAAAGGAAAGTGCCAAGTGTTACCACTCAGGCAAGACCACCACGGCTGGCCCCAGGCGCGTCCTGGTTCTCCTTGTCGCTGTCGTCGTCGCTGTCGCTCACCACAATCAGCTCTGGTACCCTGCTACCTGCTGCGCCGTCGTCGACCCGCTGTCGGCCCGCGATGACTGAATCGTCACCGTTGGTAAAGTAGACAGGTGACAACCCGTCGTTGGCACCTCGCGGATTGTACGTTGGCACCTCGTGGTCGCCAAGTGCCTCGTCGCCTAGCCCAGCGACACCCCCTGCTCCTACCTCAAGGTCACTCTCGTACCAAGAGGTGCAAACTCCTCCCAACGCGTCACACGAACGCGAAGGGGCGGGGGCAGTTCCTGAAAAGGAACTCTTACTCGCTCTGGAAACCTGCCGACTCTTGTCGCGCGGTCCTCCGGCGATGGCTTCCGCTGTCGCCCCGACCTCTGCAAGCCGCCTGTGATGCTCCGCTCCGCGTCGTTCACGCCTAACTGGCCCGCTGCAACACCCTCGTCGCCGATGCCGCCTGCGAAAGCACGTGGTACTCCCGCGCCCGCTACTGTCGGCACAAACTCGTGTCGCCCTGCGCCAGCTGCCTCCGCAACCTCGCCTCGCCTTGCTGCCAACTCCGTCCGCACTCGCTCTGCTACTGCAGTAATCACCGTCTGGATGCCGACCAACCCGTGAAGCTCCTGCTCAAGGTCGTCGATGCTCCGGTGCTCCGGAATGACAATGGTTTGTACGTGTCGCAGAATTCGCTCCCAATCTTCGACCTGGTCGTCGACGAATTGCACGAAGCTGCGATTTACAGGCGGACGATCTGCAAGCAACAAAGATAGATCCCGAACGACACGGCGTAATTCAGGAGAAATCGAACCCCCAGCAGACTGCCGAAACCGGAAATCCTGCTGCCGCTGTTCCTCCTGCACCATTCACCACCAGACGAGCTCCTCTCGTCGTAAACGCTGCACACCGCAACCGGCAACGACCCTCCTGGCCGTTCCGCTGAGACTGGTTGTAATTTGAGTTAAACGTTCTTCGCACACGCAATGTGAAGGATATGGTTGCAATGCAGCAATGTGTGATATGGTTGGAAACGGAGCTTTGTTAAAATCGGATAATGTTACAGCGCTCACACACTTGAGGCTTGTACACGCGCTTGCCAAGTCAAGGCACAACACGTGAGGCGGGCTCGCAAGAGATGCCCATTTGGCACTGGCCTATTGTTTATATACTTGTGCACTGTGCTTGCTAGTCCTGAGCAGCCTAGGAGGCCTGCTCAGTAATAACACCCCGGTACAGTATTCACTACCTGTACAGCGCCCACTCCTATACAGTAGGTCTGCCATACAGGCACAGTGACCACAGAGCACAGTCCACAGTGACTATTGCATCTGCACCTAGAAGTCCAGGACTAAGCCTGCGGTACCAACAGACCACAGGTTAAGGTTCCTATTTCCTGCGTACGACGTATTAATCCAATACCGTCGTAGGTACAGCACCTAATTCCTGTCAGCCCAGGAATTACTGTCGACCCCATATGTCGTCGGCAAATATTCACGTCCGACTTAGAAGAACAGCCGGCTCGCGCTCGCGCGCGACCGGGAAGTCGGAACGCCATAACTTTCTTGATACTTGTCGGAATGAACTCGTTCCGGTGCCGCTGGAATCGCAGAGATATGCCGAATCAGGATCACACCAATGCGCTTGGCGTTAACTGCTAAGGCAGCCATGCTTAGAATGTTTGCCTAGCTGTGCCAACATACCAAGTCACGTGCCGCTAACGCACGGTACACATTGAACCAGCCATAGCCTTAGCCTAGTCCTAGTACAGCCATGCTACGCCCTGGCTATGTTCAGATTACTTGCCCACGCTACTTGTTATGCCACGCTCACATGGGTCTTATTGCACCCACAGTTTGCCGGATCGTTAGCGTGTCCTTTTAGCTAGCAAGCGCGCCCGCATGCAGCTGCATGTGGCATGGCGGCCTTTGGCATGAAGGGAGACTGGGGGTCTCTGCCCTTTCTCCTGTTGTGCACACACAGGGATTAAAAGCACTTCGGTGCTCCGTGACTCCCCAACGGGAGCACCTGTTTAATCAATTAATTCAGGCTATGGCTGGTTGCGTACCGTGCGTTAGTGGTGCACGTGACTAGGTATGGTGGCACAGCTAGGCAAACATTCTAAGCATGGCTGCCATAGTAGCCGCAGTCGGACTACCAATGAAGTCAAGCTAGGGCTACAAGCTATTCTACTCCCGCTGGCCGGGCGTCCCGACATCTTGTGGTTGATCATCAGGTCCCCGCCCCTCCCGTACACCTTGGGCTTCTGGGGGTCCTGCTTGTGGCGGAGGTATTCAGGCCACAGGTCACGTCGCTGCTGCTGCTAACTGAGCGGGGGTCAGGTCCGGTCGTCCAGCGTCCAGGTGAGGTCGTGCAATCGCTTGCGACGAGAGAGGAACCGCTGCTTGTCCTCACGGGAGCCGGGGGAAGGTGAGCAGGACTGGTGGGGGAGCCGCCTTGTCCCGTGAGTGGGGAAGGCGGTGGCACCCGCGCAGTTCTACCTAACCTACCAGGCCCATGAGGGTAAGGAGCTGGTCCGTCGGCAAGGGAGGTTGACGTCTCACCTGGCTTCGATCTGGGGGAAACGACGCAGCACCATGCACCCGGCAGTCGCGGCGTGCGCGGACCGTCGGTGGCCTCCCGTTGTTGAGCCTGGCGAAGGTCTTCAACGGAGTTATGTTCCTAATTAATTAATTAATTAATTAATTAATTAATTAATTAATTAATTAATTAATTAAAATTAATTAATTAATTAATTAACACACACAGATATCGAATGATTTATTATCTAGTAGTACCAAATCCGACAGGCTTGCATCACTCCCCGGAAAGGAGAACTTTTGCGGATGACTGTAGGTGTCAGTTGGCGATGCCTTAGGATCCGGAGACGTCCGTCCTATAGTCAGCAAAATTTGGTGCGAGAGGTCCCCACTTCGATTCCGGCCTCAGGGATTCATTTGGAGATCGCGTTTTCCGCGGACCGGCACTGAACGCAAATGGTTTTCACCTTTGTGGCGTGCCAAATCAGAAAATTAATTAATATCTCAGGGAGGCGAGCACCATAGATATAGAATAGGATATAGCCTAGTAGATAGCTTAGACCGGTAGGATTGCGTGTACCCATGCATTCATCCATCCATCGGGGTTAATGCTCCGTGACTCCCCAACGGGAGCACAAGTTGAATTAATTAATTATTTAATCTCAGGAGACTGTGACTACATTAATTAATTAATTAATTAAGAACAAAGCTCCGTGGGGAGCATATGTAACACATAGCCCTGAGAAGGGTCATCTATGGATTTTTGAATATACAGTCTGGGCTACACCCTGCAGGTGGAGGATGTAGTAAACAATGTCATGCACCTGCTCGGGGTGCAAAACGTGCACCTGCACCACCATGATGTCCAGATCACATGCATCCCGATCATGCTCGCACGCGTACGGGGCGACATGGGGAGACTACATGGTAGGGGCATGATGCAGATGCTGTGTTGTAACTTTCGCACGTGTTATTATTTTTCTCATAGGGCATTGGCATAGTACTCCCTGGCATGCCCATGCGCATGACACACAAGTAATTATTTAAATTATTTACCCACCAGCCAGCCCGCTACATTGAATGCTATTTATCAATGATCGGACAACCAGGGCACCCAGCTCTAGATCTATGCTATCTATAATATGGCTTACAGGTGCACAGTTATAACTCATTCATCATAGTCCCTATAACTCGTTCAGCGCACGTATATCGGCCTGCTTACTACCATACGGGGAAGGCCACATAAACATTTCTAGGGCCTGGGCTGGTGATCTCGATCATTGGTACTAGCTACTAGCATGACGTAGCGCGTGCTGGTACCTTGCAATCGATCAACGAACAGATTAAGCATCGATAGAGCCGCTCTAGAGCTGCTTGCTTTACACGTTGACTGCGTCATGTGCTTAATTGCATATAATTATAATAATCTAACATTAATCTATATATACCTGCGCTGGTTGTCTCTTTGATATGTAATACCTTGATGGCCTGGAGTTCTGAGAAAAAAAAAGTAGATGAACATTTTGACAGGAATGAATGCCACTTTAATTACACGGTGCCATCTAATGCACACGGCTGGATGCTATGTACAGATCCAGCGCCCTTGAGGCGCCCGCAGTACATGCCGGACACTTAATTCCTGGGCAGCCAGCCCACCGTTCCTTCCCTGGCTTGTTGTAGCTATCTGATTTTGATCAGTAGATACCTAGCTATAGGGATGCAGCGTACTTTTCAGCTCATCACCCAACACAATTAAACAATCCCTGGCAACGCATACCCGACACTTTTCAAGGCCACATACTCCGTGCATCGACGGCATTGTCACCATGCAAGACCCTGCGCAAGGCCCTTAACACTGATCCCCTTTGGTTTGCACATTAGTAATGAGGATTTGTACGCTGATTTGCCCTATGTTTCCCACATTCTTAGGCACAGGCGCCTGGGCCTAGCCGGGCACCTGGCCCGCACAGATCAGGTAGACACATCAGATAGACTAGCTGCATGGCACCAAGCCCGCCCAGCCTGGGTGTTATGTCCTCATCACCTGGCGTGCCCCAGGCCGCTCGCGGCAGGGCCGCCACCCGTGGACTTTCCGTGATAGACTAGCCGAGTAGACATGTGCTAGGTACCCTAGACGAGACGGGCGTGAGCACACCCGGGCAGCCTCCTGGTTTGTCTGCAATATGGAGGCAGATATATGGTACGCAAGGATAGATGGCAAGCAGTGATGAAGGAGACCACCCCCAAGTCTGTGGGGGCTCCGCTTGTGGCTGCGTATATGGCATTCAGTTCATATAGCGAGTCGGGCCGTGGTGTCCACAACCTTGTAACTAGGACCTAGATAGCCTACAACAATCATTCCATCCCATGTTCCCCTCCCACTAGCTGAGTACTTATGCTCACGTGACATGCAGTTCCTCTCACTTGCAGCGGGGGACACCTTGAAGGTAAGATATCCATGGAGAACTTTCTTTGAGCTGCCAATGGTTTGGCTCCTGGTGATTCATGAAGTAACGAGTATCTATGCCAGGGTTCAAGTGTCTCAGTGCATGGCGTGATCGAGTCAAAATAATAACAATGATGTGAGTTTTTTTTTTTCTATATTGCGCATCCTTTATTAATTGTCCACAGTCTCAGTATCCCGGGCCCTAATACTTAATTGTCGACTATGAAGTGACAGGCTCTGTGATTTTCATCCGGTGCTGGATGGCTTTGGCTGTACAGGTTCTGTCGATTCAACCCTACAGTTTTTGTTCGACAGTCTCTTAGTAATCGGCACGTATGTGTCATTTCCGCGCGGCCAATATGTTCAAGATTCTGTGGATGGTCCAAGTGAGATGCGAAACATGATATGGTGAAGGCTGCATTGCACAATGTCTGCGGAGTGCTCATTGAAATAGTTCTTCTTCTACCCAATTCAGTGCTTTTGTATAGTCCATGCATAAACAGCATTGTGTGTCAGCCTGCCACGGGATCAAGAGTGGCCGGCATAGCACGAGCTTGTACTGAATACACTGGCTTCAGTAATACACAGTCTTCTGCTTGCATGAAAGCAGAAGCAGACTCACTTCCGCTACTTTGAATGCACTTAGCAGTTGAAAGACTTAATTGAGGATACGGCGGCAACATGTTCAGCCACGGGGTTCGTAGTTTATATTAGAGTAATAGGGTTGCGTTGAAGTGTTGAACTATCTGGAATTGATACTAGTACGCTCCGTGTGGGCATGTGCACTTTTTAATAGACAGGTGTTCCTTCTTCTTCTTTAGCTAGTGCCAGGACTTTGAGGCGTTGTGCATGCTTTGAATTCATGAGCCGCATACCATATAAATTGCCACGAATAAAAATTGGCTCACAGTGTCAGCGCTGCCAGGGTAGCTGCCTTGACCTACCTATAGGGGTTTTCTGGTCTCACTTCAGTGGTGTTGCCGTTCTCATTTCTACATCCGTATCACATATTAAATCCGTATCACTCTCAACTTCAGTATATTTCTTACATGTCTGGGTTTGTTATGTCATGCACTTGCTTGTATGCATACTACTATGCTGACATGATATCTGCTGGATACTTTGTACCATTATGCCGCACGCAGATATACAACGTCAACCTGAATTACGCCTATGACAAGTGCGGGAGCTTCACCGTGTTGAGGCTGCATGGGAGCCTGAGCAACATGCTCAGTAAACAGGGGCTTATCAATTCGGCATGTTGACTGCCACCTCTCTTACCATGGACTTCTTTTTTGAATTATACAGCTTCACCCGGTAAGGCTAGCTCTTCGTGTTTATCAATCTAGAGTCGCTGGTCGCTGCGTCAAAAAGGTTCAACTCTTTTTCCTAGTAGGATTTAGTATCGGCTTTGCCTTCTTCTTTGAAGGATCCATGCAGCTGCGCATGCAACATGTCTCACGGTTCGATACCTTTACGGTGTCGATATGTGTCAGGTATCAAGTGGACACTGTGTGAAGTACTACGCACCCAGCTGACGTCGTATATCTAGCAGAATTTCTGAACCACTGGCAGGCGCCGCTCTCCAGCAAAGAGTTTTTCGCAGAATCGTTGTTGAGTTGTATGTAGTTTGGGATGCCTACGAATCAGGAGACCCCGGAATAACCCGCGGAATGTATGCCAGAGTTCCTAGTTCGGTCCCTGTTGGAGCTCTATGCTGAAATTTCACGTTTCTTTGCTAAGGTAGCGTTGGGTATTATATGCAGTGCTGCCTAGCTGCCTCGACGATAGTAATTAATTAAAACCCTCGATATTAATTAATTACACTCGTGCTCCCGTTGGCGGGTAAGTCTCGGAGTTAGCATTTGGGACCGTAGCCAATATGCTAAGTGGACGCAGTTTGGAAAGACCTTTCCAACGCCGTGCTGACCGCCGGCCTGAAACAGACAAGGGATGAGAAAGTTATGAGGACCCGATCGAAGTCCTGGCCGTCCGTGGCCGACAGGGGTGCAGTCCTCTCGTATAGTGGACAGGACATAGTGGCTGGTCGGGCCTGCACAGGCTTAGCCTGTCCATCACGTGACTGTGGTCCACGTAGACCAGACGGGAGCAGCAGCCTGCAACTGGTGGGGTACTGAGGCTGGCCACAGGACTGCAAGGATACTGCACCTTGCAGGCATGTGACAGTTCCTGTACTTCCTAGGTTGCAGGTGTCTAGGCAAATCCAGCTCGTCCTGGCATTAGGCAGATGCCAGTGGACGTTTGGGATTTGCTAGCAAGCCTGCAACATGCCTCGTCACGCCGATGAGAACGAGGAGCAACAAAGAAGGATATAGCTTCAATGGTCATGGGGGCGATCAATTACGCTATCTTGTGAAGGCACGAACCGTGGGCGCCCACATTGGACGTGGAAACTAGACCACTGTGGCTTGGTGCAAGGAGTAAAGGTTGCTGCCCTGCAACTTTGGCTCATTCCATCGTGTGGTGAAAGACCAGGAGCTCACGCTCGCTGGGCGTTCACTAACTCGTACTATTGCATTCCTATTGCGATTCTCATGCATGTCGGAAGACGCTCTGGCACGAACGCCTGAGCAGGAGTCTCCAAGTCGCCGAGATCCGTCGGTGCCGCCGCAGGTGCAGCCGGTGATCGAGGGAAGGGCCGTTTTATCCCTATACCCATCAGGCTAGTGCATCCACCTTGGTGCAAGCCGGCTATTTGGCAAGAGGGATCGCAGAGGGAGGTTGGGTCGCCGTGTTTGGAAACGCAGCTGGGCCGTCGGCAAACGATCCGGTGCATGGTGATGCGGGTAAGGGCTACGACGTCGCCGGGGGAAGTAAGTCGGGAGACCATCGAGCCACTCGTCGGCATACGGGAGATTGCCGTGCCGTTGATTTACAGTTTGGAGGTTGCAATTATCGGGGTGGCCACGTGACACTGCATGCAATCGCTGGATTTGGCCCGCGAAATTTTGCGGCAGTTGGTCGCGGTGTGCCTGGGTGCGACTCAACAATATAATCACTGGGTGGCGACGAGTTCGCTGCATGGGCGAGGGCACGGAGGCTTTGCACATCATCCGTGACGCAAAGACACGGGAGCGCAAACCCTGGTCGTCGGCAGAAGTAGTTGCCCAGACCTGCGAACACCTCGATCGTGAACATCCTCATCGAAGAATCGCGAGGTCACGCGTGCCGATCATTGGGTCATCACCACGCGCCTGGTGGGGATTCGGTCAACTTTTGACACGCCCCGGGTGATCAGTGCGCCAGGTGCGCAACTGGGCCTAGGTACCGTTGAGGTCATCACTGGTCGAGAGGTAACACCCGAGGATTTCCATGCACGACGAATTTGTGGATCGCGTCCGGCGGGTACCATCGCCAGGTCTGCGCAGTAGATAATGATGATGAAGGGAACGGCACGCAAGAAGGGTACTCTGCTCGCCAGCGCGCAGAGTTCTACATCCCAGCTAAGCCGCAGCACGACTGCGCAGCGTGTGCAAGATGGGCGAGGGGCCTACAACGAGCGACGTGGGGGCGGAGCTCGCCAGTGGGTACCGACGCGACCTAGAGTGGTATCGCGGTTCCAATGCGCCTCTGGTGCCGGCAGAGTGGTCGTCTGACGGGCGGCCAGTTAGCCGACTTTTTGGACCTTGTTCCGAAGAGGAGGTACGTGCAGTGCCTAGGGTGAGGACGCCTGTTGCAGTCACTGCGCAGGAGAGGGCGCAGGAGGAGGCAGCAGCAGAGGCGGCTGTCGCAGAGGCTGTGTCGGAGGAGCTGCCAGAAGCATGGTCCGACGAGCCAAGTGCTTGAGCATAGTTCTTCTGATTCCCTGGCCTTTCTTGTTGAGTCGCCAATTTGTATACAATGCCTCGTGGCAAAACTGGCGACGGCGACACTTGAGGGCAAGGAGGACGCGCCTGGAGCATCAAACCAGGAGGCGAAGAAGGACAAGCAGGATCAGATGGTGGGGGAGGCGATCCCTGCCAGCGACCGCGATGGCGGCAAGCGACCTGGTGGCAAGAAGAACTGGTACCCCGAAGTGTCTAGCCACCCACGGTCCTTAACCCGTGTTTTTTTACAACGCGATACATCGCGTTGTAGGGTTAGAACGCGATGTATCGCGTTGTGATCTGACACGTGGCAAACCTATTAAACATGCGATTTTTGGTCTGAAACTTTCAACATTGAGGTAATGGGGCTAAGGAAACGTAGATTTTTCCAGTTTCTCACCCAACTTTCATGCGGAAACCCTGGAAACCGGCATACATATTAGTATTACGTCAAGACTCGGGTCTGCTGCGGCACCATGCTTGGTATTTTCATGGTGTTTCGACTTCTTAACACATGTTTATTCATTCCGAACGCCCGGACTCTCGGCTAAACCGAGATTTGTGCAGACTTTTATTGGGTAGCTCCGGGCATGATGGTGCCTGCAAATAGCGTAAGGCGTGACCGTGGCTATTGCTACGGTATATGCTGTATTTTCCTGGAAATGGCCTCTGCCACCGGCTCAATAGTGCTTGCAGGCGTAAGTATATCGTGTTTCTACCTAGTTTCTGCCTGTTTTCCACTTATTTCTACCGACCTCTGCCCAGCCTCTCTAAGACCGCCATCCTACTCGACGTTGCTTGCATGTCAGCCATAGCAGGTTGCAGTTGTGCAGTATTTAGGTGCTGTAGGTCGTCACGCGCCACGAGGTAGCCATGGCTGACGGCGGAGCTCATAACTTTCACGTTTGAGCACCGAATTTAGCCGTGAATATCACTATCGCTTCGTCTTTCTAAGACACACATGCTGATATAATTTTCCGAATCTAAAACGCAATATATGACGAGCAAACGCCTGTCGACGCAACGCAGTTTGGCGGATGCGCTCGCCTCTGACAATGCGGCAGCTGAGGCTGCCGCTTCGCCAGATCCGGCAGGCAGCGGTGACACCAGTCGTGCACTGGTGGTCACCCAGCAACCTCCGGGCCTCAATGCCTCGCCATCGGCATCGCCCGACCCTAAACGCGCCCGCTCAGCCGACAAACCAGGAGGGTCTTCACGCCCCTCGGAACCGCGCTTTCGGCTCAAATCTTTCCAGGTCGATGATCACGACTGGACCAACATGTCTCCGTCCGAAGCTCTGGACTGCCTCTTCTACGGGGACTACGCCTCGCTTTACGACCTGTGCATCCATCTCCACGCCACCGGCGGCCTCCTCGTCACCGACGGCCGTCGCTGGCACAACGTCAGCATGGTTTTCGGCTCCCCCCGCCCCGTTCTCCAGCACGCCATCCTCAACTCCCTTCTCCAGCGCTCTGACGGCGAGATCTGGGCTCCATCCATCTCCGCGCGGTTAATTTCAGTCGTTTTTACCCGGGAATTACCGTGGACACTTTGGCGCGGCGTCGGATTGATGTGGCCCCCACCCTCCGTTCCATCCTCATGGAAGCCTTTCAGCAGCACGTGACCCCCCTTGCTGCTGACGTCGCAGCAATGGGTGGCCCGCTGGCTGCTGAACTTCCTCACCTCACCGCCACCTCCACTGCCATTTCCGCCTCCACTGCCGACATCAAAGCCCAGCTCCTCGACCTTGACCACCGCCTTCAAGCCACCGCCAACGCCCTTGAGAGCTTGCATGACACCGCCGGCCTCACCGCCCAGGCGGTGAAGGACATCGCCGCCCAGCCGGCGCCTGCTGGCCCGGCCGGCGATGCTCCCTCCACCTGGGCGGACTTGCTTAAGCAGCACACCACCTCCACCACCTCCACCATCTCGGCACAACTCAAGCTAGCAACAAGCCCTCGACCTTCGCGAGGAAGCCGACATCGCCCGGCGCAGCCACAATGTCATCGTCAAGCACTTCGACCAGCCGGCAGGTGAGACCTCCACGAGCCTTCTTGAGGCATTTAAGCGCGCGCCATTCTTGCCCCCATGTTACTCACTGGTGAGCTGGACATGTCGGCTGTCCGCCTCCCCCGCGCCCGGGGGAAGGCTGGCCCGGCACCCGTGCTCCTCACCTTTAAGTACATGCATGGTGGACAAGCTGGCGTTCCTTAATTAAATGCCGCAAGAAGCTCTCGGAGACTCACTTCACGCTGGACGACGACTTGACCCTGCATGGCCCAGCAACAGCGGCGACGCGAGCTATGGCCGACCAGTCCTGCTCACCTTCCTCTCCCCTGAGGATAAGCAGCGGTTCCTCTCTCGTCGCAAGCGGTTGCACGACCTCACCTGGACGCTGGATGACGACCTAACCCCCGCTCAGCAACAGCAGCGACGCGACCTGTGGCCGGAATACCTCCGCCATAAGCAGGACCCCCAGAAGCCCAAGGTGTACTGGAGGGGCGGGGACCTGATGATCAACCACAAGATGTGGACGCCCCCAGCGGGCTAGAATAGCAATAGCCCTAGCTTGTAACCATTGGAGTCACTGTCGCTAAGGCAGCCATGCCTAGAATGTTTGCCTAGCTGTGCCAACAAACCTAGTCACGTGCCGCCAACGCACGGTACACAACCAGCCATAGCCTTAGCCTAGTTCTAGTACAGCCATGCTACGCCCTGGCTATGTTCAGATTACTTGCCCACGCTCCTTGCTATGACATGCTCACACGGGTCTTATTGCACCCACAGTTTGCCGGATCGTTAGCCTGTCCTTTTAGCTAGCCGCGCCCGATTGCAGCTGTGGCATGCCTTTGGCATGAAGGAGACTGGGGGTCTCTGCCCTTTCTCCTGTAGTGCACACACAGGGATTAAAAGCACTTCGGTGCTCCGTGACTCCCCAACGGGAGCACGAGTTTAATTAATTAATTAATTAATTAATTAATTAATTAATTAATTAATTAATGGCCGACCTACCTTCAGCTCTGGCAGAGCGCAAGGGGGAAGCCGGTATACTGGAGGGGGGCGGTCATCCACTGACGTTGACCACAAGCCCTGGCAGCCCCCCCCTGCCACCTCAGACTAGGAATATATATACCAGTAGTGTAGATTAGTAAGGCTTAGCCTTGCATGTGGCCCACGCGCATTAATTAATTAATTAATTAATTATCAACATCACTCCGTTGGGAGTAGATGTAGCACATAGCCCTGAGAAGGGGCATATGGCTTTTAATACATTCTAGGCTACTTCATGCAAGGGTGGGAATGTAAGCTACCCGGCCCTGCTCTAGGTGCACCAGGGCACCCGCACCCGCATGGTCTATCACGCTATGCCCGGGTAAGGGGGGAGCATGCCTGTGAGGGGGAAGATCATCATGGCTATACAAAAACTAGAGCGTGGCATCTCAGCAGAGAGCAGCTCTCTGCATGGGCACAGCATTACTAAATAAAACTAGGCATCGTCTGGAGTGTGGCTCATCATAGGCACACATGTACATGATTAAATAAAGCGTGTGGCTTAGCTGGGATAGGGCCTCTATAGGAGGCGTACGTGTACATGGCCACGGTCTATCTATTCTACACTACTACTACTGCTGTATTCCCCTAAGCTGGGGCGTCTGGAGTCGCTGGGGCCGCGGGGGTCGCCTGCCAGGGCTTGGCCCACGCGCATGCGCGCCCATAATGGCCCCCATGGATGTTGCCTTCAGAATTCAGCCACGCCATGCCTATAATGGGACCCCCATGGATGTTGCATTAAGAATTCAGCCCTGCTATGCCATGCAGAGAGATGCTCTCTGTCGAGAAGCCATGTCCTAAGTCTTGTATAGCCATGATGATCTTCCTCCCCCGTGCCAGGATCCCCCCCTTAGGCGGGTTGAACCTGAGACAGCATGGTGGTGCGGGTGCCCCAGGTGGTGCACCTAGAGCAAGGGTAGCTTACATTCCCACCCTTGCATGAAGTAGCCTAGGATGTATTAAAAGCCATATGCCCCTTCTCAGGGATATGTGCTACATTGCCTCCCAACGGAGTGATGTTGATAATTAATTAATTAATTAATACGTCGTCAAGCCGTGCATATGTCGTGAGGATTGGATGTTGATGGTTTATACTGCGTTGATTGTGCAAGAAGATCAGCTAGGTGCCCATAATCATGGTGTATAATCATGCGTTGTTAGCATCTTGCCACCATTTGCTAGCACTCCAGTGTGCACATTCCAGCGTCATCTTTGCCTGCATGTAAGCTCATGGATCACTCAACCTATCCAAGCCTTGCATTACACGTGCCTCTTTCTTTCATTATTGCACGCGTTATGGAATGAAAACCCAGCACCTCCCGGTTCCCACGAGTCATGTGCTCAACACGTTGTGAGAGTGGATGATGCTTTGGCTACAGCTAGTGTATGGCTGCCTGATTCAGTCATATTAGGTCATCCAGTCATGATGTTTGATGCATGTTTGATGCTGTATAACTTATATACAACACCTATTTTCAACGTTTTGACCCTCCAAGCTCACTATGGCCCCGTTTATGGGGCTCGTGTCGTTGCGTCATGTTGTGAAGGGCTCTCATTTTTCCCACTGCGTTGTACTGCGTTGTAATTGTGATTCAAAATTAAATTAAATTAAATTATAACATGCCTCCGTGGGGAGGTCATGTAGCACATATTTCATGATGGATGGGGTGGAGGAAGCCGCGTGATCGAACTGTCCTAACTCTATCTAGAAAATCCTACCTACACTACTCATCAAAACGCCTCCTCCGCTTGGGGGGAGGTGGCTTGCCCACAGGGTCGGGCGTGTGTGCCTTGACAATCTTCTTCCACCGCGTCTTGTCCTGCATGGCAGTCCAAAGACGGGAGAGAGAGTGGATGCGGTGCTCAAACTGGGCTGGGACCACTAGGTCGTCCAGCAACATCTGAACGTAGTTGGTGACAGGTTTCCCTACCCTTTTGGGAATGTCCTTCTTGGGGCCAGGCCAGGTCAGAATGTGCCGCCCTGGCTGTCCAAGCCGCTGGGGGCCGGCCAGACCAAGGGTGGTGTCGACCTGGCTGGTGCGGGCAAGGTGTCCTACAAATCAGGCTATCCTACGCTGCCTAATCTCGTCCGAAACACGAGGCATGCCATGATACAAAGACTCTGATGACGGACGCTCGGAAAAACCTACATTAAGGACCTGCCGGAGCATCCTGTAAACTGTGCCGTCGAGCCGAGCTGCCAGTTTGGGTGGGAGGGTCCACGCCTCGGCGCCATACGTGAGCACCGTTCGAGGACGAGGACCTTGAAGAGCATGCGCTTGCGGTGCCCGTCCAGGCCCGCCTTCGAGCGCCAGTAGGGTGTGAGCGAACGGAGCTTGGCCCAGGCAAGGCCGATGCGGGTGTCCACATCGTCGGCGGTGTCAGGAAGCCAGCTCCCCAACAGCTTGAAGCGGTCGCGGAACGGGACCTCCGTCCCGTCGAGCAGGCGCAGCAGCGGTGGTTTACTGGATGCCCCTATCACCATCGCCTCAGTTTTGACACTAATCTCTGGACAGCCCCACCGCCCGCGCCTCCAGGCCCAGGCAGTCCAGCCAGGTCTGAATGTGCTCGGGGCTCTCGATGAGGGTGGTATCATCCGCATAAATCAGGTCGGCAAGGCGGTAACCAGGTCTAACCCCGCCGTGCTCTCAGTCACGTTAAGGATGTCCAAGCCTGGCTCGAACCCCTTAAGAGCAGTCAAGCGCGCACGTGCCCGGCGCATGACGTGATCCACGACAATAATGAACAGGTATGGGGACAGGACACAACCTTGCCACACCCCGTGGTGAAGGGGGAATGGTGGAGTGGTGCCCTCCGCAGTCCGCACTACTGCCTGTGAGCCCTCATACAGACGGCGAATGGCAGCAATAAACGCAGGTGGTACCCGATCCAGAGCTAGGATGGCCCAAAGAGCCTCCCAGAGAACCGTGTCAAAGGCCTTGATATAGTCAACAAAAATGAAGACCAGCGGCAAACTGTCAGGGGGAAGTCGACGCACCTCCTCGATCCATCAACCGGCGCGCGACAAACACAGCCATGACAGTGTTACGACCACGACGGAAACCCATCTGAGACTCACCCAGGTGTGGGTCCAGCGCGGCGCGGAGCCTGTGCAGCATCATGCGCATGAAGACCTTTAGCGCGGCGCTCTGGAGGCAGACACCCCGGTAGTTACCGGGGTCAGCAGCAGAGCCCTTCTTGTACAGCATGACGCGGATGGCCGTCTGCCACTCAGCAGGCGGAGGCTCGTCAGAGAGCAGGACACGGTTGCAGAACGCCAGCAGAAGATCCCGAACCGCCAGATCAGGGGTCTTCAGCAGCTCAGCAGAAAGGTGGTCGGCACCGACCGCCGCATCGTACCGCAGGCGAGCAAGGGCGCCGTCCAATTCCTTCAAAGTGAAGGGGGGGACGACGTCGTCAGTGGCAAGGCAGCCCTCCTGCAAGGCGGGGACTTGGTAGTCCGCGGCCGAGGAGGGGGGCGCTGGCGGCGGCGGGGGTCCGGCGACCCCGAGGCGGGCGGCCGTCTCGGGGTGAAGCGGCGGGGGGGGCCGGGGGCGCGAGCCCCACCGGTCAAGGAAACATTGTGGGCCAACCAGCGGTCAAGGCTGACCGGCGCCGTGCCGTCCCCCGTGTGCTCCACCGGGGTGCGCTGCCGCCGGCCGCCGAGCCGGTCGAGGTGGTACCACATGTCCTTGCCCTGGTTGCGAGCCTGGCAGGCCTTGGCATCCGCGATGCACTGGGCCGCCTCCGCGTCCTGAGCGTGCTCGTAGGCCTCCACAAGGGCGGCCTTGAGCAATGGTTTCTGCATCGGGTCCCGGTTACGCTTGAGGCGGTGCCGGGCGGCCAAGACCATGGGGTCCTGGCGGTAGAGCGGGCCGGGGCGGCGGCGGGGCATGACCGGCAGGTGCCGGGCCGCCAGCAACGGGGCACGGGCCGCAAAGCCCGCAAAAATGGCTGCGTTGGGGGCACCATTGTCCAGCTCGTCGACGTCCGCCCGGGCGTCCAGGGCCGACAGGTACTCCTGACGGCACCGGTTCCGCTCGTGCTCGGCGTCCGTCCAGTCCTCAGGATCTCCCTTGACCGGACGTAGAGCAGACCAGTCAGGGCGGACCACTGGGGCGCGGCGCGCGGGGACGTGGAACCGGAGCCGAAGGGTCGCGCGCACCAACCGGTGGTCAGAGCACACCGTCGGCGTGTCAAACACTCGGGTGTCCAGGACCGAGGTGCACCTGGACTGCCGTACCACCACGTAGTCCAAACAGGCCTGACGGCCGTTAGGGCCACGAAAAGTGACCAAGTCCTGTGAGGGACGTTGGAAGTGGCAGTTGACAGCAACCAGTAATTGTGATGCTAATGAAAAATAGCTCCAGTGGCCCAATGGGCCTGAGTTTTGTTTCACAGAGCCTGCATATGTTGCCCATAGCTCGTGCAAGAAGCCAGATTTTTTTCATGAACCATTTGTGAATAAGCACATGACTTGTGACCTAGGGTCAAGAAATCGCGGTCATGGTCAGACCCCCCTGTATTCAAACCAGTGTATCTCTCTAATGAATTAGCATTTTGTAGGTCTGAGTAGCTCAAAAAATCCTTTGATTTATGGGCTTTCAGGAAAGTATATACATGACCATGAAAAAAAATTTTTCCTTAGGTGCTATACGCGTTCTAAAAAAAGCTTACAACGCGATATATCGTGTTCTAATTAAAAAACGCGGGTTAAAGATGGATACCATTAGTAATAACTCACACATGTCAACACATCCCTGGGTACGGTATGGAACCATTAACTTTTATGATATGCTCAAGAGTTGAAATGCTTTACATCCATGAAATATGCTCATTGTATAATGGTTTACGATTTATGAATGCAGGTGGGTTGTTACACGAGTGACCAAAAAGCACTCTGACAAGTCCTGTTCAATGTGCCAAGAAAGAAGGCATGGCCAGGTCATGGCTGGTCCTGAAAATGCACCGAGGGTGCCCACAACATGTCTACGTTACACCCTCGCTATCCTAGACCCTGTAGCCTGCCAGGGGGGGGGGCACAAAATGTAACTGGCAGCCAGGGACGATGGTGCAGGCCAAACAGCAGGTGTAAAACTAGCTCAGTCCAAAGAGTGAAACAAGAAGCAAATATTTGCGTAGGCCAAGGTTAGGTCCAAGATTGTCATTAGAGGCTTGGCTGCCACCACGGTGCTAAACCATGATGCTGAAGCCTCGCATTACATGTGAAACATATACTGAAAAGAGGCACATATTGTATACACAATAACAATGTAAACATGACAAGCTCAAGTTTCCAAGCCAGTCTTCATCTCTTGGACAAGAGTTAAAGCGTTAGAAACATATGGGCAACATCCCAGCAAGCCTTGAAAACTTGAGGCAGTATATGTGTTAAATCAAACTACCACACTGCAATTAAACACAGCGACTTCTACTTGCTGCTGTTTTGACATCGCAAGACCGTTTACCTTTTCAGTGACGCAACGGGAAAAGAAAGCACTGTCCAGCAAACTTCCGTAATTCCGCTTTGTCGCCGTTTACCGAAACAGCGATAACATTTTTGTCGCGAGGGTTTTCTAGCTCCAACTCGGACCAGCCAGCAGCAACCTCTATTGGCACCCGTGATCATTACTATCATAATACGCCATACACATTTCCATCACCATTCATCTTCATCATCCTGAACGACTCGAACACGCGGACAAGATAGCGGCAGGCTCGAGCTACCATGGTCCGGATTCTCCCGATTTCTGGCCTGCGCTGGTTGTCTCCTTGATAATACGCCGTCTAGGTCATCTAGTCGCTCTACACGTAAGCCACGAACACGCGGACAAGATAACGGCAGGCTCGAGCTACCATGGTCCGGATTCTCCCGATTTCTGACCTGCGCTGGTTGTCTCCTTGATAATACGCCTACCCCTTCAGGGTGACATCCGTTGTCACGACTCGACGGCTTATGGTCGTCACAGGGAATGAACGCCGGTTCATATGGAACAGTGAACAAGCTGCTTGTCGAGCTCTATGCGGAGCACGTAACCTTGTGCAACGATCGTTGCTCAATCCATACGATGCAAGTACCGACTGGATACATACGAAGCAACGACCGACAACAAGCAGCTGGAATTACGGCATGGCCTGGAGGCAACCGCTGGCCCTTCCCTTGCAGCTACGCCGCCACCTGTTTTTAAATATTCTGGTCATTTCAAAAACCAAATTGCGCAAAATGCTGGGGGGGGGGGGGGTGTCCAGGGGTGGCCCTTAGCGGGTGTGGCCCTTAACCGGGTGGATTACCTTACGGGTTTACGGCGGCGCGTAAACCTCATAAGCCCATAACCGAGCCCTCAGCCCCTCACAGTCCTCGCAGCTTGATCGCCGCAACGGCGTTCGCTGCCGATGTTTGCTGCGCTGCGTTCATGAGCGCGTTGCCCTCGACAGCTAGCCCTCCTGGCTGGCTTGCCTGGGAGAAGCAAAGCCGCGGAATCACCCGACGCGGCATATTGGCTGGCTGCCAAGCTCGCCGCCAAGGGCAAACTGCACCACGATATCCGGTGTTGTGTCATGGGGGGGTTGTATTTGTGAGTTGTGACCGAAGAAGAATTTTTGTTGTTTTTGTGTCAGGTTATTCCACTTTCCAGAATGTCGAAGAAGGCCGCGTCCACATCCTCAGCTGCAGATAATCCGCTGTATGACCTCAAAGCCCAGCTGGAATCGCTGGTCACAGCACAGGTGTCTGCCAAAACATCCGAATTGCAGGAGCGGGAGCTGGTTATCTCGCAGCGTGAGAAATGCCTGGAAAAGGTACGTTAGCTGATGCAGCAGAACATCCATATGCAAGAACCAATTTCCTTGTAAATCACGTACCTAGTGTAATGTAGTAAATATATGCACGGCCGGCCGGGCGAACTTCATAACTTCAAAATTTCGCGCGCGCGCGGCACTACAATATTACAGCTAGAGCTAGCTATAGTTATATACAATACAGTTAGCTATAGTATACGTACAGTACAGCTAGTATTATTCCCGGCTGATTGATCACCGGAATAAAGCCCGGGATTTGTTCTGCGGATTCCTTTAATTAACGCCCAGGCTTACTTGTTGTATTAGTTACGTAACTTATAATACATTATGCATGCAGTATACTGCATGCAACGTACGTAGTAGCCATGATGCACTAGCTCGTGACGAATTCCATGGCCTATATTATATGTGCACGGTTATACTAGCTTAGGTAATCGCTGCAATATGGTAGTTAATTAAGCGGGCCGGCCGGCCGGCGTAGCTAGAGCGCCAATACCCCGCGGCGATCGAGCCAGCTCCACGCGTACGAGTTGATCATACGTACATGCACATATAGAAAATAGGCCTCCTGCTGGTGGTAACCAATGATCAAATGAGATATATACTTATAAGAATGGTTAAAATATTACGTCTGATGCAGCCTGCTTAATGTTTACGATTTTTAATTACTTGGGGTCTATGCATGAGTACGTAGTAGTACTAATGTTATTAAATTAATAAAAGTACTTTCTGCAAAGGATCAATTAGCTAGCTTCCATGTCGCGGCTGCAGCTGTCGACCAATACTAGTATGTGAATTCGGGGGTGTCATGTCCAATGTTATGGACCTAGCTAGCTGCAAAGGAGTAATTGTCGGTGCCGAGGCTTGGAAATTGCAGGGATATTTCATGATAAGCAGCGGGTGTTTAGAAGGGACGACGTCGGATCCTAGCTTACGTGCAGCCGATTGAACCAAGATGATCGATCGCGCGTCATGATAATAAATCCTCATGGTGTAATTAAAGCATGCAGCGTATATGATTTCAGTCCTTATAAACATGGTTATCCTGCAGCTGTTAATTTGGTTCGGAATATAAGTTCTTCTCCTCTCACAATGCCCCCCTAGTGCACGCTGTCATATGATCATATGCATCACATGTATATGATGCAGACTTTGCGCAGCAACAGTGACAGAGTGACATTCAGCGTCGGAGGGGAAAAGTTTGAACTCGCAGCGTCAACTTTGGCTGGGCTCCCCGCCACTTGGTTCGAGGGCGTACTGAGCCCTGATTTCAAACGAACCGATGATGGCGTCATTTTTGTTGACCGGGATTCGGAATCTTTTCGAGTCATAGTAGACTTCATCCGCTATGGAGTCCTGCCTGAGCTCGATGACCCTGTCCTCCTTCGCAAATTGAAGGCAGATGCTGACTTCTACAGTTTCAGCTCCCTGGCGAAGGTGCTCAAGAAACAGAGCCGCCTCACTCAGCTCTCCAACACGAGTCTGTCATGCTCATCCTCCTCAATGGCGGGTCCCAGCAGCAAGTACTACAATTGGGTGGTGACCAGCAGCAGTAAGGCTGCAGCAACTGCTGGATTCTTGGTGGACAGCTCAGGCGGCATCAAGGCAGTCCGTGGGGGCACCTACCTGCTGAATGTGCGAATTCCGGGCGTATCAAGTGGGAACACCGGCTACGCACAACTCTCGGTGGATGGCACGACCATCGGTCAGGCATGGAGCAATAACGGCCACGGGTAAGTAATCATATGCACTACCCAATAGCACTCTATAGAGTTAGCTTTGTGTGCATGAACAACGATCAATTTGGATCGGAGTATATATTTGTAGTTGTCACTTATTCTAGCTGGTTCATCTGACATGAATGACAAAAAATGTATGGGCACAGTGTTGACATGCGCAATAGTTGAAGCAATTAAGGCACATTCAAACCTTCACATAATCTTAATAGGTGGGCGAGTGCTGGATAACTTTTCGCAATTGCGTCCAACTTTTGCATCCAACTTGAATACGTACCTTGTATTTAGTCTTTTACCATGAGTTATTGCGCCCAAATGAAAATACCATACACTCTCTGTCTCACTTCAGCAACTCGCTTCTCAACAATAGTCAATAAGATACAGGGGTCATGCAGGCGATTGCATGTCGATCTGATTGAAGAACAACCCAACTTTTGTAGCTGCATGCAATAATAATGGTTATTTTAATAGTGATACAATCTGCCTATATGTGCATGTTCTTGCCTCCAGCTGCAGCCTCTGAGCGCATCACCGCCTTCTTCAGATTCGATAATGCTATAGAAATAGTTCTCAGCCTGTATAATTCGGCTCATGTTTTGTTAATACAAGCATCATCCCGCAATTGCATAGTAGTATGTGTTTTTGGTACACTGACCCTGCGGCAGTATATAACTTGTATTGGAACGGTCCGGGCACTACTTTGATTACAGTTGGACCTCAGTCGTATACAGTCTGAACAAAATTTAAGGCTTGTCGTATGGGTCTTTAGGTGTAGCAATGTGTTGATCCCGATGATGCTGCTGCTGATTATGTTGATGTTTACTGAGGTAGTAATGAAATAGTATAGTAATATCTGTGATTTGGGCATCATTGGGGCTATATGTGTAAGGCAGTCTATCGTGCACAGGGTTAACAGCATTTCATTCGAGCTTGCAGCTGTTCTTAATATATACTACTATATATACTAATATATGCTTTCCTTGGCCCATGGTGGGCGGGAATTAAGCTAACGTGCTGCTGCATGTCGTTGTAATTCTGTACAGTGTGTTGTCGATCTTTATCCTATAAGTTGCATGCCAGATATTTGTTTCTTTAGCGTGCTTCCTTTTTGGGGGGCTTTCCGTACCTGGCATGCCGATCTCACCTCCGTAATTTTTCATTATCAATAAATATATTTGTACGCGATGGACTGCCAAACTAGAGTGGGGTAGGTCAGACTTCAATTTTGGGCATAATCTTTGCAAATATTTTTTCTTAAATGAAGTACATGTAAATCATTGTAATAACAAGATATTAATATCAAATGCTTGCCTGCAATATCGGTTGGCAGCCTGTCCAAATATGTACGAGGCATACCGGACTCCCCATGTAGTTACATCTATATTATATGCATTTGTGAAGGTTCGGGGGTCAGAAACAGTCGGGGCGGGGAGCCCGGGTGATGATTGTCAGAAGGGCAGGCCATGCACGGCAGGAGCTGCCATGCTGGGACACTGTCACACTGACAGTTTGTTGTGACACTGTTTGTTTGTGTCTGTGTGTGTACGTGCGTGCGTGTGCGTGTGTTTTGTGTGTGTGTGTGCAAGCGTGGTGCATTCGCCTGTGTTTGTGCATCGAAGGAGATGTCATAGCAGTGGAAACGTACTTTGCGGGCCACCGGCTCAAGGTCTTTAGAAACCAACTAGTCATCGGCTTGATTGCAGATGATATTGCTGCATGTTGGCGCCCTCATGTTACGCCTGCATGCCCATGTTATTTATAGTAGCGGTATACTGTGACAATTTGTAGTCACCTTTGACCATTTGTTAAGATCAACGATATTCCGTGCCTTAGTTGCTCCTGATGGGCCTGCTCTTTTGCATGCGCTTATGGTGGATCCAGCCGATCCTCTGTGCTGCCATGGCGGTTTGCCAGCCTGAGAGCTGTGATTCCGGCCCGCAGTCTCTGCTGCTGCTGCTGCTGCTGCTGCTGCTGCTGTTGCTGCTGCTGCTGCTGCTGCTGCTGCTGCTGCTGCTGCTGCTGCTGCTGCTGCCGCCGCCGCCGCCGCCGCCGCCGCCGCCGCCGCCGCCGCCGCCGCCGCCGCCGCCGCCGCCGCCGCCACCGCCGCCGCCGCCGCCGCCGCCGCGGCTGCTGCTGCTGCTGCTGCAGAGTACTCAGATTCTGTTGCATGAATTCGCCAATACCTTCTTATCTTGCAGGTACTACGCAATGATGTACTTCAATGAGGTACTGCACCTGCGCGAGGGTGCTGAAATCAAGATTGAGGCGTGCAATCTCTCGGGAACCGCCATCTCAGCTGCAGCAGCGTCCCTGCATCTCACGCCTGTCAATGCAATAGGGCTTGCGGATCCATGGGATGGCGAGGACTCGGATGGCGATGCAGATGAGAAACATGAGAGCGACCGTAAAGTCGAGTACATCGTGCTTGATGGAAGCAGCTGCTCAGGCGCGAACCAGCCATACCTATGGGGCCAGTCGTCAAGGAGCAGTCATTCTGCAAAAGGCTTGACCTGTTTGGCTCTTCTTGACGATAAGACCGGTGTGCGCATCAAGACGGCAGGCAGATACCTGGTGATGGCCCGCGTGAATGGCACCAGCAGCAGCAACAATGGTTATGCGGATCTGCGCAAGTCCGACACATCACTTGCGCAGGCGTGGTCGGGAGATGCCAATGGCTATGCCCGCAGCCTTTATTTCAACGAAGTCCTCTCACTTGCAGCGGGGGACACCTTGAAGGTAAGATATCCATGGAGAACTTTCTTTGAGCTGCCAATGGTTTGGCTCCTGGTGATTCATGAAGTAACGAGTATCTATGGGTTCAAGTGTCTCAGCGCATGGCGTGATCGAGTTAAAATAGTAACAATGATGTGAGTTTTTTTTTTTCTATCGCGCATCCTTTTTGTCCCCAGTCTCAGTATCCCACCGGGCCCTAATACTTAATTGTCGACTATGAAGTGACAGGCTCTGTGATTTTCATCCGGTGCTGGATGGCTTTGGCTATACAGGTTCTGTCGATTCAACCCTACAGTTTTTGTTCGACAGTCTCTTAGTAATCGGCACGTATGTGTCATTTCCGCGCGGCCAATATGTTCAAGATTCTGTGGATGGTCCAAGTGAGATGCGAAACATTATATGGTGAAGGCTGCATTGCACAATGTCCGCGGAGTGCTCATTGAAATAGTTCTTCTTCTACCCAATTCAGTGCTTTTGTATAGTCCATGCACAAACAGCATTGTGTGTCAGCCTGCCACGGGATCAAGAGTGGCATAGCACGAGCTTGTAATACACTGGCTTCAGTAATACACAGTCTTCTGCTTGCATGAAAGCAGAAGCAGAATCACTTCCGCTACTTTGAATGCACTTAGCAGTTGAAAGACTTAATTGAGGATACGGCGGCAACATGTTCAGCCACGGGGTTAGTAGTTTATATTAGAGTTATAGGGTTGCGTTGAAGTGTTGAACTATCTGGAATTGATAGTACGCTCCGTGTGGGCATGTGCACTTTTAAATAGACAGGTGTTCCTTCTTCTTCTTTAGCTAGTGCCAGGACTTTGAGGCGTTGTGCATGCTTTGAATTCATGAGCCGCATACCATATAAATTGCCACGAATAAAAATTGGCTCGTTGTCAGCGCTGCCAGGGTAGCTGCCTTGACTTAAATGCTACCTATAGGGGTTTTCCGGTCTCACTTCAGTGGTGTTGCCGTTCTCATTTCTACATCCGTATCACATATTAAATCCGTATCACTCTCAACTTCAGTATATTTCTTACATGTCTGGGTTTGTTATGTCATGCACTTGTATGCATACTACTATGCTGACATGATTTCTGCTGGATACTTTGTACCATTATGCCGCACGCAGATATACAACGTCAACCTGAATTACGCCTATGACAAGTGCGGGAGCTTCACCGTGTTGAGGCTGGGAGCCTGAGCAACATGCTCAGTAAACAGGGGCTTATCAATTCGGCATGTTGACTGCCACCTCTCTTACCATGGACTTCTTTTTTGAATTATACAGCTTCACCCGGTAAGGCTAGCTCTTCGTGTTTATCAATCTAGAGTCGCTGGTCGCTGCGTCAAAAAGGTTCAACTCTTTTTCCTAGTAGGATTTAGTATCGGCTTTGCCTTCTTCTTTGAAGGATCCATGCAGCTGCGCATGCAACATGTCTCACGGTTCGATACTTTTACGGTATCGATATGTGTCGGGTATCGAGTGGACACTCTGTGAAGTACTACGCACCCAGCTGACGTCGTATATCTAGCAGAATTTCTGAACCACTGGCAGGCGCCGCCCTCCAGTAAAGAGTTTTTCGCAGAATCGTTGTTGAGTTATATGTAGTTTGGGATGCCTACGAATCAGGAGACCCCGGAATAACCCGCGGAATGTATGCCAGAGTTCCTAGTTCGGTCCCTGTTGGAGCTCTATGCTGAAATTTCACGTTTCTTAGCTAAGGTAGCGTTGGGTATTATATGCAGTCAGATCAGATTATATGCAGTGCTGCCTAGCTGCCTCGACGATAGTAATTAATTAATTACCCTCGATATTAATTAATTACACTCGTGCTCCCGTTGGTAAGTCTCGGAGTTCGCATTTGGGTAACCAATATGCTAAGTGGACGCAGTTTGGAAAGACCTTTCCAACGCCGTGCTGACCGCCTGAAACAGACAAGGGATGAGAAAGTTATGAGGACCCGAAGTCCTGGCCGTCCGTGGCCGACAGGGGTGCAGTCCTCTCGTATAGTGGACGGGACAAGTGGCTGGTCGGGCCTGCACAGGCTTAGCCTGTCCATCACGTGACTGTGGTCCACGTAGACCAGAAGGAGCAGCAGCCTGCAACTGGTGGGGTACTGAGGCTGGCCACAGGACTGCAAGGATACTGCACCTTGCAGGCATGTGACAGTTCCTGTACTTCCTAGGTTGCGGTGTCTAGGCAAATCCAGCTCGTCCTGGCATTAGGCAGATGCCAGTGGACGTTTGGGATTTGCTAGCAAGCCTGCAACATGCCTCGTCACGCCGATGAGAACGAGGAGCAACAAAGAAGGATATAGCTTGGTCATGGGGGCGAACCCCGATGGATGGATGGATGACGAGCCACGAGGTAGCCATGGCTGACGGCGGAGCTCATAACTTTCACGTTTGAGCCCCAAATTCAGCTGTGAATATCACTATCGCTTCGTCTTTCTAAGACGCACATGCTGATATAATTTTCCGAATCTAACACGCAATATATGACGAGCAAACGTCCTTTGACGCAACGCAGTTTGGCGGATGCGCTCGCCCATGAAAATGCGGCAGCTGCGGCTGCAGCGTCGCCATCAGGTCCGGCAGGCAGCGGTGACACTAGTCGTGCACTGGTGGCCACCCAGCAACCTCCCGGGCTTAATGCCTCGCCATCGGCATCGCCTGACCCGAAACGCACCCGCCCAGCCGACAAAACAGGATGGTCCCGCCCCTCGGAACCGCGCTTTCGGCCCCACCCTTTCAAGGTCGATGATCACGACTGTCCAGAACAACATGTCCCCTGACGATGCTATGGACTGCATCTTCTTCGGGGACTACGCCTCGCTTTACGACCTGTGCATCCATCTCTCCGACCAAGGTCGCCTCCTCTGCAGCAACGGCAGCCCCTGGCTAGCCCACGGCGCCATGCTTGGCTGCCCCCGCCCCGAACTCCAGCACGCCGTCCTCAACTCCCTTCTCCAGCGCTCTGACGGCGAGATCTGGGCTCCATCCATCTCCGCCTCCACCCTCCGTTCCATTCTCACGGAAGCCTTTCAGCAGCACGTGACCCCCCTTGCTGCTGACGTCGCAGAATGGGTGGCACGCTGGCTGCTGAACTTCCTCACATTTCCACCGCTGCCGCCTCCACCTCCACTGCCATTTCCGCCTCCACTGCCGACATCAAAGCCCAGCTCCTCGACCTCGACCAACGCCTTCAAGCCACCGCCAACGCCCTTGAGAGCTTGCATGACACCGCCGGCCTCACCGCCCAGGCGGTGAAGGACATCGCCGCCCAGCCGGCGCCTGCTGGCCCGGCCGGCGATGCTCCCTCCAGCTGGGCGGACTTGCTTAAGCAGCACACCACCTCCACCACCGGCTCCACCATCTCGGCACAACTCAAGCAACAAGCCCTCGACCTTCGCGAGGAAACCGACATCGCCCGGCGCAGCCACAATGTCATCGTCAAGCACTTCGACCAGCCGGCAGGTGAGACGGCCTCCACGAGCCTTCTTGAGGCATTTAAGCGCGACATTCTTGCCCCCATGCTACTCACTGGTGAGCTGGACATGTCGGCTGTCCGCCTCCCCCGCGCGCGGGGGAAGGCTGGCCCGGCACCCGTGCTCCTCACCTTTAAGCACATGGCGGACAAGCTGTCGTTCCTTAAATGCCGCAAGAAGCTCTCGAGGACTCGCTTCACGCTGGACGACGACTTGACCCTGGCCCAGCAACAGCGGCGACGCGAGCTATGGCCGACCTACCTTCAGCTCCGGCACAGCGCAGGGGGGAAGCCGGTATACTGGAGGGGGGCGGTCATCCACGTTGACCACAAGCCCTGGCAGCCCCCTCCTGCCACCCCAGACTAGGGAATTCATACCAGTAGTGTAGATTAGTCAGGCTTAGCCTAGCATGTGGCCCACGCGCATGTGCGCCCATAATGGCCCCCATGGATGTTGTCTACAGAATTTAGCCAAGCCCTGCCTAGAACGGGACCCCCATGGATGTTGCATTAAGAATTTCGCCATGCTATGCCATGCAGAGAGATGCTCTCTGTAGAGAAGCCATGTCCTAGCTCTTGTATAGCCATGATGATCTTCCCCACCTATGACAGGCTCCCCTTCGCTGGGTGTTGCCTGAAACTCTGGGTGGTGCAGGTGCCCTAGTGCACCTAGAGCAAGTGTTGTTTACATTCCCACCCTTGCAGGAAGTAGCTTAGAATGTATGATAGGCCATATGCCCCTTCTCTGGGCTATGTGCTACTTATACTCCCAACGGAGTTATGTTACAATTCAATTCAATTCAATGGGGGCGATCAAGCTATCTTGGAAGGCACGAACCGTGGGCGCCCAGATTGGACGTGGAAACTTGACCACTGTGGCTTGGTGCAAGGAGTAAAGGTTGCTGCCCTGCAACTTTGGCTCATTCCATCGTGTGGTGAAAGACCAGGAGCTCACGCTCGCTGGGCATTCACTAACTCGTACTATTGCATTCCTGTTGCGATTCTCATGTCGGAAGACGCTCTGGCACGAACGCCTGAGCAGGAGTCTCCAAGTCGCCGAGATCCGTCGGTGCCGCCGCAGGTGCAGCCGGTGAGGGAAGGGCCGTTTTATCCCTATACCCATCAGGCTAGTGCATCCACCTTCGTGCAAGCTGCCTATTTGGCAAGAGGGATCGCAGAGGGAGGTTGGGTCGCCGTGTTTGGAAACGCAGCTGGGCCGTCGGCAAACGATCCGGTGGTGATGCGGGTAAGGGCTACGACGTCGCCGGGGGAAGCAAGTCGGGTGACCATCGAGCCACTCATCGGCATACGGGACGAGATTGCTGTGTTGATTTACAGTTTGGAGGTTGCTTATCGGGGTGGCCACGTGACACTGCAATCGCTGGATTTGGCCCGCAAAATTTTGCGGCAGTTGGTCGCGGTGTGCCTGGGTGCGACTCAACAATATAATCACTGGGTGGCGACGAGTTCGCTGGGCGAGGGCACGGAGGCTTCGCACATCATCCGTGACGCAAAGACACGGGAGCGCAAACCCTGGTCGTCGGCAGAAGTAGTTGCCCAGACCTGTGAACACCTCGTGAACATCCTCATCGAAGAATCGCGAGGTCACGCGTGCCGATCATTGGGTCATCACCACGCGCCTGGTGGGGATTCGGTCAACTTTTGACACGCCCCGGGTGATCAGTGCGCCAGGTGCGCAACTGGGCCTAGGTACCGTTGAGGTCATCACTGGTCGAGAGGTAACACCCGAGGTTTCCACGACGAATTTGTGGATCGTCCGGCGGGTACCATCGCCAGGTCTGCGCAGTAGATTGATGAAGGGAACGGCACGCAAGAAGGGTACTGTGCTCGCCAGCGCGCAGAGTTCTACATCCCAGCTGAGCCGCAGCACGACTGCGCAGCGTGTGCAAGATGGGCGAGGGGCCTACAACGAGCGACGTGGGGGCGGAGCTCGCTGGGTACGCGACCTAGAGTGGTATCGCGGTTCCAATGCGCCTCTGGTGCCGGCAGAGCGGTCGTCTGACGGGCGGCCAGTTAGCCGACTTCTTGGACCTTATTCCGAAGAGGAGGTGCGTGCAGTGCCTAGGGTGAGGACGCTTGTTGCAGTCACTGCGCAGGAGAGGGCGCAGGAGGAGGCAGCAGCAGAGGCGGCTGTCGCAGAGGCTGTGTCGGAGGAGCTGCCAGAAGCATGGTCCGACGAGCCAAGTGCTTGAGCATAGTTCTTCTGATTCCCTGGCCTTTCTTGTTGAGTCGCCAATTTGTATACAATGCCTCGTGGCAAAACTGGCGACGGCGACACTTGAGGGCAAGGAGGACGCGCCTGGAGCATCAAACCAGGAGGCGAAGAAGGACAAGCAGGAGCAGATGGTGGGGGAGGCGATCCCTGCCAGCGACGGCGATGGCGGCAAGCGACCTCAGTGGTGGCAAGAAGAACTGGTACCCCGAATTGTCTAGCCACCCACGGTCCTTAACCCGTGTTTTTTTACAACGCGATACATCGCGTTGTAGGGTTAGAACGCGATGTATCGCGTTGTAATCTGACACGTGGCAAACCTATTAAACATGCGATTTTTGGTCTGAAACTTTCAACATAGGTCAGAAACATCTCATAGAATTCAAGAAAAAATCCTGGTATTTTTGGTATTTTTTTTGTGACAGCTGCAAACAAGTATGTACCACTGAAATCAGGCATTTTCGCGGGACGAAGGTGAAGACGGCGGCGATGGCGGCAGGTAGATCTCGCCAGTTTTCGCGCGAATTTCAGTGGCTGTTGGGTGGCACGACCATGATGATGCGTTCAAAGGTTGATAATTAGGTTTCTACGAGTTTGTTGAGGTACTGGGGCAAAGGAAACGTAGTTTTTTCCAGTTTCTCACCCAACTTTCATGCGGAAACCCTGGAAACCGGCATACATATTATTACGTCAAGACTCGGGTCTGCTGCGGCACCATGCTGGGTATTTCCATGGTGTTTCGACTTCTTAACACATGTTTATTCATTCCGAACGCCCGGACTCTCGGCTAAACCGAGATTTGTGCAGACTTTTATTGGGTAGCTCCGGGCATGATGGTGCCTGCAAATAGCGTAAGGCGTGACCGTGGCCATTGCTACGGTATGCTGTATTTTCCTGGAAATGGCCTCTGCCACCGGCTCAATAGTGCTTGCAGGCATAAGTATATCGTGTTTCTCCCTAGTTTCTGCCTGTTTTCCACTTATTTCTACCGACCTCTGCCCAGCCTCTCTAAGACCGCCATCCTACTCGACGTTGCTTGCATGTCAGCCATAGCAGGTTGCAGTTGTGCAGTATTTAGGTGCTGTATACGTCGTCAAGCCGTGCATATGTCGTGAGGATTGGATGTTGATGGTTTATACTGCGTTGATTGTGCAAGAAGATCAGCTAGGTGCCCATAATCATGGTGTATAATCATGTGTCAGTTGTTAGCATCTTGCCACCATTTGCTAGCATGCATTCCAGCGTCATCTTTGCCTGCATATGTAAGCTCATGGATCACTCAACCTATCCAAGCCTTGCATTACACGTGCCTCTTTCTTTCAGTATTGCAGGCGTTATGGAATGAAAACCCAGCACCTCCGTTCCCATGAGGCATGTGCTCAACACGTTGTGAGAGTGGATGATGCTTTGGCTATGGCTGCCTGATTCAGTCATATTAGGTCATCCAGTCATGATGTTTGATGCATGTTTGATGCTGTATTACTTATACAACACCTATTTTCAACGTTTTGACCCTCCAAGCTCACTATGGCCCCGTTTATGGGGCTCGTGTCGCTGCGTCATGTTGTGAAGGGCTCTCATTTTTCCCACTGCGTTGTACTGCGTTGTAATTGTGATGCTAATGAAAAATAGCTCCAGTGGCCCAATGGGCCTGAGTTTTGTTTCACAGAGCCTGCATATGTTGCCCATAGCTCGTGCAAGAAGACAGATTTTTTTCATGAACCATTTGTGAATAAGCACATGACTTGTGACCTAGGGTCAAGAAATCGCGGTCATGGTCAGACCCCCCTGTATTCAAACCAGTGTATCTCTCTAATGAATTAGCATTTTGTAGGTCTGAGTAGCTCAAAAAATCCTTTGATTTATGGGCTTTCAGGAAAGTGTATACATGACCATGAAAAAAAAATTTTCCTTAGGTGCTATACGCGTTCTAAAAAAAGCTTACAACGCGATACATCGCGTTGTAGGGTTAGAACGCGATGTATCGCATTGTAATCTGACACGTGGCAGACACAGTAGATACGAGATTTTTGGTCTGAAACTCGGTGGACGGCCTCCTTACACCCCGTAGAACTCAAGAAAAAATCCTGGTATTTTTTGGATTTTTTTGTGACAGCTGCAAACAAACATGTACCACTGAAATCAGGCATTTTTGCGGGACGAAGATGAAGACGGCGGCGATGGCGGCAGGTAGATCTCGCCAGTTTTCGCGCGAATTTCAGTGGCTGTTGGGTGGCACGACCATGATGATGCGTTCAAAGGTTGATAGTTAGGTTTCTACGAGTTTGTTGAGGTACTGGGGCAAAGGAAACGTAGTTTTTTCCAGTTTCTCACCCAACTTTCATGCGGAAACCCTGGAAACCGGCATACATATTATTACGGCAAGACTCGGGTCGGCTGCAGCACCATGCTGTGTATTTCCATGGTGTTTCGACTTCTCAACACATGTTAATTCATTCCGAACGCCCGGACTCTCGGCTAAACCGAGATGTGTGCAGACTTATTGGGTAGCTCCTGGCATGATGGTGCCTGCAAATAGCGTAAGGCGTGACCGTGGCTATTGCTACGGTATGCTGTATTTTCCTGGAAATGGCCTCTGCCACCGGCTCAATAGTGCTTGCAGGCATAAGTATATCGTGTTTCTCCCTAGTTTCTGCCTGTTTTCCACTTATTTCTACCGACCTCTGAAGCCAGAATTTTTTCATGAGCCATTTGTGAATAAGCACATGACTTGTGACCTAGGGTCAACAAATCGCGGTCATGGTCAGACCCCCCTGTATTCAAACCAGTGTATCTCTCTAATGAATTAGCATTTTGTAGGTCTGAGTAGCTCAAAAAATTCTTTGACTTATGGGCTTTCAGGAAAGTATACACATGACTATGAAAAAAAAATTTCCCTTGATGTTATGACGTGTTCTATACATAGCTTACAACGCAGTATATTGCGTTCTAAAAAAAAAAACACGGGTTAATACTCCGTGCAAGACCCCTGAAATCCAGACCCCGGTTAGTCATTGAGGCATAACTAATGAAGTAATTAAATTACAAAGGTTAAGGAGCCACGGAGGACTGGGATCGATGAGAAAGAGCCTATACTAACAAAACCGGTTTTGATTGTCTAGTCTAGTCTAGGGGGCAGCCCTGGCCCCGGTTGGCATGACAGTGGCCACGTCGCTAGGTGACATTTGCCTTCCCTGCCGGGTCCAGGGGGGGTATTGGCCTCCACTAACTGATGCCAAGCCAGCTTGTTCTGCATCTTTTCCCATAGATACCTGAGACGCCTAGCCCTTCCCCCGTGCCTGCCACTATTTGATCCCGGAACATGAGGGGTCCCTTTCTACGCTTCTTCGGCTGGGCCGCCCCGCATGAGTAGGTGACGGCCAGGATGACCAGACCGCAGCCTGCCACGCAACGTGTCCACTGGATTGGTGCGGGTGATTGGTGCGGGCCAGGTGTCCTGCCACTTGAAATATACTTTTCCTATTAGTGTTACTAATGTGTGGCATGCCTAGGTATAACTCACCCAGCCCCACGCGGTCGGAATATTGACTGAAAAATGTGAACGTAACAAGCGCGTGACCTTGCCGTCTAACCTGGAAGCCGATTCAGCCGTGAGCGTCCACATTTCCGCTCCGAAGGTGAGAAGGGGTTGGACAAGGTCCTTAGTGAGGTCCTGCTTCTCGAGCTTGCCCAGCAGCTTGCGTCACAGGGCTCCGTACCTGTGGAGAGGCGAGGCCCATCTGAGCATCCCTGTTGTCGGCAGATTTAGGCAGGATGCAGTCCAAGAGCATGAACCGCTCCCGGCAAGGAAAGGCGGAGCCATCGAGGAGATAAGAGGTCTGGTGGGGGCCTCCGCAAGACCAACTGCCAGCGGCCTCCGTCTTCTTGCTGATCTCCATGCCCACCACAGGCCTCTATCGCCAGGCAGTCTAGCCGTGTCTCGACATGTGCTGGTTCTGCAATGAGCGTGGTGTCGTCCGCATAGATACGCTCTGCCAATGGAGACCCGACTTCATCACCACCTTGCTCTTTCCTGTTCTTGATGAGCATGCCCGGTTCTTCGCCCGCAAGGCTAACAAATCGCTTGTGTGCCTGGATCACTATGTACCCGGCTGCAATAATGAACATGCGAGAGCACCCAACCTAGCCGGACCCTTATCTGTGAAGGGCATGGTGGTGTGGTGCCGTAAGAGCTGTGCACCGGTCAGTCTTAATGGAACAGTTGAAATCGGCAGCCTCCAACAGCCTTTGGCCAGGTGACGGTGCAGTCCCCCACAGCAGCTCACGATGGAAAGTGTGGGAGTAGCCACTAGAGCAGTTTTAGGCCCAGTTGATACCCATCCGCAAGGCTTCTTGTTCGGAGACGCAGCGACACCGGCAGCCTCTCAGCCTTCCTGAACGCAGCCAAGGCAAAAACAATGACACATTTTAGGGCACCTGCAGGTGAGACACAGTGCACAAGTTCCTCAGTAGTAGACTAACAGCATGCCACATGGTGACAAGGCAATCACTGTAACCTCGCAGTACTAGTTGCACATCTCCTCCTTCCCCCTTACTCGTCCGAGTCTACCGCAAACTTGACATCAGCATAGTAAGATGGAACTACGCCGTTGGGCCCCCTGAAACTGTGCAAGAAGATGTTTTCTGCTATGGATTGCCAATTGGCCTGATATCCTTTTTTCAACGTTTAGGCAAGTCCTCTAGAAATAGATTGACCCAGAGAATAAGCATCATGTTACAGCTCACTTACATGAACACGGTTGTCTAACCAAGCGACCAAGCGTTCACCATCGGCCATGTATTCATCAGTTGCAAAGACAGCCTGAAAACAATTGTCAAGGTGGCAGGGACGGAGAATTAGGAGACTCATGTCAATACCGCACAGCTCGTTCCCAGCCAGCCTCTTAATCTACCTATTGAATTTCAGAAATGTTGACGAATTACAGGACTTGGACTGATTGATATAGGTGAATAACCCAACTCTATTTGGAGTCAGCTTCCTGTCGCATAACCCAAACTAGGTGCACCATGAGGTACTAGCTAGCTAGCTGCCCTCCCATATCAAAACGCCACAGCTGCCCCTGACAGCCTAGGTAAGGCCCAACAGCAAGCCAACTCAGATTAAACTACCTCACACCACGCCATCTCACCACCACACCCACATGCCCGCGGCTATCCTTGCCCTATTGCAGCTTAAAATTGGCCACGGTGCTCTTTCCCCCATTTCGCACCTTTTACAACAGGCACCCTCCTCAGTAGCGGCTCAGAGTAGCTTGGTAGCTGCTCTTTAGCCTTCAGGACCTTGCTGCAGCAGGCTTGAAATCTTTTCCTGCATCACCGGCGCGACATAGCCATGCAATACCACCATTCGCCTGTGTCAGTTGTGGCACCAGTCAGCCATACTATTTATTTGGGCTGGGAGCGCTCCTGACTGTGGCAGGCGAGATAAATGAGAGGACTATTAGTCTGGGTTGCGGGAGTGGGAAAGCAAAATAAATAAGCAAAGTATTGTTAGATGAGGCAAGGGTGAAAGGCCAGAAAATATGGGAGCTAAAAATGGTTTCTAGCAGCAGTCGCTGGATCCTTTCACAGAGCAAACATCTAGATCCTTCAACAATGCAAGACAAACACACGCTTGCACAGCGATCACACAGGGCTGGGTACCAAAATAGGCGGCCGGTCTTGTTACAAGTAGCAAGCACAGAGGCGTCAAAACGCATCCAGGGTACACCAAGCTACGCTTGTCTGGCAACAGACATCAAGACCCCCCCGCCCACATGCCCAAGTTGGTTACACCGAGAGCAGCACTATACAAGGAGTCCAAGAATCAAGCAGCACAGCCATGCCTTGCCACGGCATCCACACCGGCATCTGACAGAGCGCAGCCGAGAATAAGAGGGTCAGGTCCCAGGCAAGAGAGCAGTGCAATTAATTATCATAAAGAACTACTTGTGCACATCTGCATGCCATTGTGCCATCATCATCAAGCCGCGAACTCGGGTGTGCAGTTTCACTGCCTGTGGTGAATGCCTAAAGAATCAACGTCTAGCGTAGAGCTGGGACCCTCCCCGTGTCATCCACAAGCCTTGGCCCCCCATGCATCTATTCGACACACAGAGGGGCACCGGTGCAGCATACGATTACTTCACTTTGTCAGCTGATGAAGGAAGCCGTAACGTAATGAAGACAAGTAGAGCCGTTACCACAACCTTGCAGCATACGATTACTTCACTTTGTCAGCTGATAAAGGAAGCCGTAACGTAATGAAGACAAGTAGAGCCGTTACCAAAACCTTGCAGCATACGATTACTTCACTTTGTCAGCTGATAAAGGAAGCCGTAACGTAATGAAGACAAGTAGAGCCGTTATCAAAACCTTGCATACCTCGACACTGGTCGAACGTTGATGCGCGTTGTAAGGGTGTCCATCATGCCAGCACACCAAGGGTGTCCATCATGCCAGCACACCAAGGATGGCAGCATCCGAGGATCTTGGCACGCCCGCCAGCTCACAAGGAAAGTCTCTCAGACCGGAACTCAAAGAGACAGCAAGCCTGCACCTTCCCAAGGTGCATGCTCCCCCCCCCCCCCCCCCCCCCTCCCACCACCATCCACGCTCGATGTCCATTCCAGGCAGGAAGCTGTCTGCACATGCCACTTACAAAGTGACCCCATGGCAAGCAACCATGCGGCATCGCTCCCGGGACAGCTGCTGCCCTTGCGCGACGCCAGATGACACTCTGTGACGAATTGATTAACGAAAACACTCTATGCTACCAGGTACAGAAGAGCCGTTCTGCCTTCCCAGGTGTCCTTTCCAAGAACAAGTCCCTGCCCGTTCTACACACCACCACCGCCACCACCGTTCCACACGACATGTGAGGGCACAGACCTCGCTGACCCTTTCACATCAGGCAGAACTCTGTATAATGCTAGCTGCAGCGGCGTCGCTGCCAGTGCTATCACCCGTGGCAATCACCAGTGTGCTGCTCGTGGCTTTGCTACCCATTCTTCACCCCCCCCACCCCTCAAGGAAGTGAAGCAAACGGGGGGACAGGTAACCCAGTTGGGCCACGCACATGTGAACTTCCGGAGCTGCAACAAGGGCGAAGTAAGGGACGCTGCCCAACTCCCGATACATCTCGATGGCGTCCGAAATGAATGTCTTGTTCCCATGGCATCCCTGGCCATCTCACCCTGGGAGCTTGCTTGGAAAAAAACGGCCAGCAAAGCGGCTGTGTGTGGTATCCGACAAAGCCATGGGACTTTCTCCCTTTCTTCCCCATCTGAGAAACCCCGAGGGGGGGGGGGCTAAACTGACCGGCTAAACTGACCCAACACTCCTTCCCCCCTCCCCCCAAAGGGGGCATGGAGCTTAAAGTCACCGCGCCACTTGACTTCAGCTGCCGGCAGGCCAGACTAAATCCCGCTAGTTTGTAGAAGGGGGATAATTATACGACATTCATGGCCTAAGGACGCTGCCAAAACTATATCATGCCTCATGCCCCCGTGTGCTGCTCTCGCATGACCAGCGCCAACGGGCAGTTTCCAAGGATCGCCACATGGCAGCAGACCCAAACGGTTGCAAGCATTCTGACAAGTCCCTCCGCCCTTGCTTCCCGTTGGCAACAGGCAACAGGCATGGCGGGCATGACTGCGCCTGCCAGACGGGAGGCCATTGCCCGTTCTTGCCTGGCTCTCTTGTGCGCATGACTGCTTGGGGAAAGTCGTGTCCACGACTGCTTGGGAAGAGCTGTAGCCGCCACACCCCCTGCCCAGCCAACCGGGCGACAGCGTCCGCAAGAGCCGCTTGAGTGTGACACAAGCTGACCACATGTGCAGGACCGGCCAGTTTTCTGCCACACCTCTTCCTTGCCATGGAGTCGGTCACCTCGCACCATTACTCGTTCCAAGGTTGAACCGACAGTTTGTCCCATGCACGCTCCACAGCGCCCTCAAACCTGGGCTAGGCTTCGCAAGGGCCAACTTTTCTTTACAAGGGGTCCGCTTCCATGTTCCTGGGAGGGCGGGGGGGGAGGGGGGCAGCTGAGGCAGTGTGGGCCCGTCCCTCGGCGAATTCCATCCATCACTTACACCACGGCGTGCGATGGTGGAAGGCGCGCCATCATGTCAGGTTCCTTTTGCTCGCGAGCCCCACTGGCCCACTCGCCCCCTCCAACTTGCGTACTCCCACTGGCCAAACCAGGATGGCCAATGCCAGAAAGCGGCTAACGACCCCCCTGCTCTGTGGGGGGGAGGTCGCGTTGTGGCTGGCCTCTGCCAATGCCTAGTCCAGATCACCTAGTCCAGCTTGCCTGGTCCGTCCTGCCTGGTCTAGCCTGCCATCTCTGGTCCTGCTTAAACCCTGCTCATGCCAACAGGTTGACAATCCACCCCCCACGCGAAGCCGTAGGCCCAGTGCAGCCCGCCCCGCCCGCCCCCCCTAGTCCGGAGGGAACACGAAGTCTGGGTTGGGCAGGAACTCGTCGCGCACAAACGTGTACGATATGCAGTGCGAGCGGATCCACGCCAGCACGTCGCGCCGCTGCGACCCGCCCCCCGCCTTGTCCACGTTGTCCCAGTAGCGGTCATTCGTCACGATGCAGGCGCCGTGGGCGCGTGCGTAGCTGGTGGCGGCGGTGGTGGGTGCCAGTAGGTGGGGCAGGAGCCAAGTGCAAACAGCAGACATCCAACGCGGGCCCGTGCATGGAGCAGACGGGTAGAAAGATGAGGAGAGCGCGCAGAGATATCCCAGTGGGAGGGCAGAGATCCAAGTCTTTAAGACAAAGGCGGACACAGTAGAGAGCGCGCCAGTGCAGCAGTAGCGACGGGGGGGACAGCAACCGGGGAGCAATAGCCGCGGGGGCAAGAGTGTGGATTGATGGATCAAGGGTGTTGGTGTCTGGAACGTGGCATCAAGAAATCGTAACTAGAATTCATGTCGGACACCCGAGGAACTAAAAATAGGACGGGAACAACCCGAGTGCGCTTCCCCTTAGTCACGTAGGACACAGCATGCGGTTTGGTTTCAAAGAATAGCTGCGACGCTGGGCATGCTCCAGGGTGTCATGTCAGATTGAAAACTCAAGTTTGTAACAGAATCTCGGCGCGAAGCGTGGGACTTGTCGGTTTGTGCGTTACAGTGAGCCACAAACCTGGCAGACCAGTCCGACCTGTGCCAACATCCACATGTCCAAACCCTAGCGAAATTCTACACAGACTATGTTACGTGTCTAAGACAACATCGACAAAGAGGGGAGCTATGAGCATGAGTGCAACCAATATCCCCCGCAGCACCGTCAAAACAAGGGCGATGACATCCTGACCCCTATCCCCCGCAGCACCGTCAAAACAAGGGCGATGGCATCCTGACCCCTATCCCCCGCAGCACCGTCAAAACAAGGGCGATGACATCCTGACCCCTATCCCCCGCAGCACCGTCAAAACAAGGGCGATGGCATCCTGACCCCTATCCCCCGCAGCACCGTCAAAACAAGGGCGATGACATCCTGACCCCTATCCCCCGCAGCACCGTCAAAACAAGGGCGATGGCATCCTGACCCCTATCCCCCGCAGCACCGTCAAAACAAGGGCGATGACATCCTGACCCCTATCCCCCGCAGCACCGTCAAAACAAGGGCGATGGCATCCTGACCCCTATCCCCCGCAGCACCGTCAAAACAAGGGCGATGGCATCCTGACCCCTATCCCCCGCAGCACCGTCAAAACAAGGGCGATGGCATCCTGACCCCTATCCCCCGCAGCACCGTCAAAACAAGGGCGATGGCATCCTGAACCCTATCCCCCGCAGCACCGTCAAAACAAGGGCGACGGCATCCTGACCCCTTCTCGCTTCACACTGGGTAGAAAGTCAATGAAATAGGGAAGCACCAAGCATCAACGGGTGCACAAAGTTTGCCCTGCATCATCGCGGGAAAGACATCACGGTGACAAAGGCGTCACCGTAACAAAGCAGCGCTGTGAGAAGGCAGCGATGCGCTCAAGCACACCTGATGCAGTAGGAGTCGTCGTAGTCCTGTGGCGGCGTCAGTATCAGCACACCTTCGTCCACCATCTGCTGCAGCAGCGCGATGCTGTCGGGGATGCGGCTCTGCTTGACAGCCATGCCCAGCCGTGCAGCGCTCTTCCACCCGCCCACCGCGTCATAGTCGAGGTAGTAGTCGGGAAGGAAGCCCAGCGCCTGGGAGGGAGGAGGGGAACGGGGAGGGTGGGGGGAAGGGGGGCGGGAGGGGGGAGGGGGAGGGGAGAGGATAGCCAGCATGCCGGCGAGCAAACCACAGGTGAGGGCCTGGTAGTTGGCTCGATGGGTGCCGTGATTGGCAGGGTGATGACGGGGGCAAAGACCTAGACCGCTACGGGCACACGCTGTCTCTACTAGAAGCGAGCGAGGGAAGAGAAAAGAGGACCATGGTATTAGGGCAATGAAGGAAGAGGCCGAGATAGTATTTTTCTTCCTATATGAGGGCGATTGGCGCGAGATAATGGCAATAGGCAGGAGGCGGGGAAAGAGTGATATGGGCAGAGGAGGGAAAGGAAACAGCCAGCTGATTACAACTGCCTCGACAGCTATGTCACGGAAGGATTACAGCAACCCTGAGGGCCTTCCCAGTGGCCGTGCGACACAGGGATTCCTCCTTGGCTGGCATCTACTCTCGTGTAGACAAGCTCGCCAGCAAGAAGGCAACAAGAGAACAACTGGCCAGCGCGAACCAGGCAACCCGAGCGTCAACCCGAGCAACAAGTTTCCCATGTGCGCATGCACGCGCACATCAAAAGGCAGCGCACGCGTGCATCAAAGTGCCGCACACACATGCGTGCAAGCCCAGGGATGACCGCGGAAACCAATGCCCCCATGTGACGCCCATGTGACGTGCGACCGATTTTGCATAGTGCATGCACGTTGGATGTTCAGACACGAACGTGACAATAATGGTTCAAGGCTGACCCACCCGTGACCAAGGGATGACAGCGAAGCCATTGCTAACAGCCATACCAGCATAACCATGCACGTTCCCGTCATCCCCACCAACAACCTGTTCGCAGCCCGCTTGCATCCCGCATGATGGACAGAGAACAAGAGCGGTCGCTCACCCCACCATAGACTTGGCCATTCCCACAGCGACAGCCGCAACCTGCCTGTCTCCTATCATCCCACCACCACCCTGCCCAAAACCTGCCTGGATCCCGCGGCTGCGCCAGTACTCGACCGCGATCTGGATGCCACGGCAACTGAACTTCTTCTTCAACCCGTGACGCATGGCCACGTTCGGTGCGTCCACGATGATGAGGCGGGGGGCAGCAGATACCGCGCCAAGCACCCCAGCACCTGCACCCGCACCCAGAGAAGAAACCATCCTGGGCGGCATGGCTGGCACGGCAACACTGCCCGCCGCTCCCTCCCCATCCCCTTGTCCCCCCGTACCCGCAAACTCATTATGAGGGGCATGCATGCCTCGTTGGTGGGTGGCAGGCAGTCGGCCCCCCCCGCCGCTGCTGGAAAAGGCACGGCTGGCGCCACCACCGCCACCACCAGTGCTGGCCTCCCCCATGGTGTAGGGAAGGTTCCGGTTGTAGTCGTTGCGGTCGTCGGCATCCAACACGACCGCGTGAGGGCTCGGGCCGCGACCTGAGGGAGCCCTCCCGCCAGGTCTCCCCCCCGCGCCGCCACGTGGCGTGCCCGCGGCGCGCCTCCTGTCCTGCCGTGCCTTCTGCATGGCCTGCCGGATGACAGCAGGGTCGACCACTAGAAGACCACCACCTGTCCCCGCCCCTGTTCCTGTCCCGCCACTGGCACTCATGCTGCCGGGCTGGCTGCCAGACCCTTCGTACGGCATGTCACTGACCTCTTCATCGGTTAGAGGCACCGCTGCCAAGTCCTCAGCATCCATCAGCGCCTCTGCTGCGTCCACGGGGGATTCGGGTGGGGTGGGCGAGGCACTGTATAAGCCCACCTCCGGGTGGTAGTATAAGAAACGCGTCTCCGAGTCTTCCCCAGGGGCGGCAGCGGCAGTGATCCCAGATGTGGCCGGGATGGGCGTAGTCGCGGCAAACTGACCGAACGCGAGGATGCGGGCGATGCGGATCGCCTCCACATGAGCCGCGTCCAGCAGGGGGGCAGCCTCCACGCTGCATAAGCGACAGTAGCAGTAGATAGACGTGATAAATAGTAGCAACAGGCAGTAGTAACAGACAGTAGTTTGGTCGCAGCAAAGTAATAGATACTGGTCAGGTCGAAGCAGCAGTAGCTCAACAGCTAATAGTAATTACTAAGACATTTAGGCTTTAGCATCCGCCAGTAATAGTCATTTCACCAGCATTAGTGTCAGGGTTAAGCCCGGTTATGTGCCCAACTGCCTCTAATTTATGACACCAGCCAATCTGTACAGCAAGGTGTTGTGGTTGCATGTTTCTTCTACGATGCACCCACTTATGCTATTCTGGCAAAGCTGAAATTAAGGCAGGTTAGGTACTGTTCGCCGTGATTCACTCACAGCGCTTGACTGCGCAGAGAGTAGTTAGGAATAGTGAGGAATAGAGAAAGTTATCATGTGCCAAAGTATTACATCACTTCGGTAACGTGCATCACATAGTATTACAATGTGCATCACAAGTATTACATCACTTCGGTAATGTGCACCTGTGTACCTTGACCCGGCGCTTGTCCAAGTCACTTTGTGGGGCTGGCAGTATAGAGCTAAGGGACGGTCGGATAGTTTGTGCTGCATGCGGCCTGGATCAGGTCTTGGTCAGATACCATGTTGGCCAACGCTTGGTTGCAAGAAGCAACACGTTTGCATTGCAAACGTCACCTCGAGCTCCCCCCTTTATGTCAGGTCCAGCGTATCATTAAACGAACAGCTGTTGCCTCACCATTCTATCGTTTAATTATCATCGTATGAATCTATGGTCAATTACTCATTCGTTAGGTAAGGCAGATGCGTTGTCAGTCAATCCGAACGATTCGGTGATAATGGGGAGCTGGTTCCCACCAAACAGGGACTACACCATGACATGAAAAACGGGTGTGACATGGCATGGGTCAAGGCGTGGTGGTACACACGCGCACACACCTAAGTGTGTATGTAGGACATTTTTTTCCCAAGTGTGTATGTAGGATACTGGATAGCCTGGATTGCATCTACTGTACCGTGAGTGGGCATCTATCATACTACCCACACACTTGGTTCCTATGTAGGTAGATCTGACATGTACCGTGTGTGGGCATCTATCATACTACGCACACGCTTGGTTCCTATGTAGGTGGACCTAATCAACTTATGCACGCATGTACTAATAGACTCACTTGGCATGCACACTTATTAACCAACTACATACTCATGCCGCGTGCACTTTCATTACAAAACTCACGCGGCGTGTGTATCTAAAATAAACTCACGTCGCCTGCGGCGTGCGCCGGTCCCACGCAAGCACCATAGGCAAGAAACCCGCCAGCTCAGCGTCCTCCGGGAGCTGCGCGTCCAGCAATGCGGCGTCCACCGCCGGCAAGCCGCCATCGGCCACGACCAGCTGCAGGTCATTTAGTAGTGAGGACAGCCTGCGGGGATCATGGTGGTGGTGTTTGGGAGTGGTGATTGGTGATTGCTCCACGAAGAACAAGCAAGAGGGAATCGTGCATGGCGCAGAGGTAGGTGCGGCAATATGCGTGTGCACAGCGTCGTGGCCCCACTCGAATAATGTGAAATTCTAATCAAGTTGAACTCTGTAGCATGAATGTTTCGGCAACCTGCCATGTGGCATCACCGAGCAAGCAAGATGTCACCAAGGTTAAGGCAACCACCTCTTCCGAGCGAGCCGTGTGCACCAGAATTGCCGGCGCTGTGCTTCCTAGCTGACCTTGCAATCATGTCGGCCAATTCTTTTTCTTTACCACTTGTTTTCACGTGGACTCAACCCGTCATACCTGCCACGCAACCGCATTCCAGTTCCAAGCCAGCCTAGCCGACCTCCCAAAAGACGAGCCGCGTCTCTCCTCTACGTGCTTAAGTTCATGCGGTCCAGGGCTGACGCCGACCCCGGCATTTCAACCCAAGGACGTTGATCCCAGTGACCCTATCGCTGTCTTTACATACAAGCGAGCGAGCACAAGCCAGTGGATGGTTTTCCTGGGAGCGTTTACACGACCCCACCCGAAAGCAGTGGCCGGCGTCCCCACAAGTGCAAACTGGACAGTACAGATCACTGGCTGCTTTCCCAGCCAGCGGCAGACGGGCAAGTCACTACCGATTACCACATTTCATAGTCATAAACACACCATGTAAACGCCTCATGTAGACACTCCATAAATGCACCATGTCCCTCTCACAGCAACACCGACAACAGGCGAAGATCACCACCCATGCTGCTGCACGCCACATCACTAGAGTCTAATTGATATCGATTTCGTTTTCCCTGCAACCCTCCACCCCCCTCGTTTTCACATTAAACTTGCTCTGCTTATCCCCACACCGCTTCTTTGTGCCCAACCCCGCCCTTCGGGCATTCCTTCCACTTTCCTTCCCTCAAAGCCACCGCCACAGCCACCCCCGCTCACTGCGCCCCCACATACCCATCATCTGGCCACACATACCCAATCATCGTGCCACACATACCCATCATCTGGCCACACATACCCATCATCTGGCCACACATACCCATCATCTGGCCACACATACCCAATCATCTGGCCACACATACCCAATCATCGGGCCACACATACCCAATCATCGTGCCACACATACCCAATCATCTGGCCGCACGTACCCAATCGCGAGCTGCCGCTTGCTGTCTTCATCATCCATGGCCATGCACTGGTCGAAAAAGCGGTGCATCCACCCAACAAACACACCCACAGCGCCCAGCCAGGGGGTGGCATGAGTCAGCCTGCTGCTCCATGGCGCATGGCTGCTTGCGCCGGCCACTACAGGAGCCACACCACCACCTGCCTCCTCCCCACCCCCATGTCCACTGGCACCTGCCCCAATTCCTTCGCCACCCCCCACTTGCTCATCATGCTGAGGCTGAGGCTCGCCCGGGATGACCTCCCCGGATTGCCCAATCGCTAGCGCCTGTACTGGCCCCACCAGCACATCAGTGCCATCGTCGGTGATATCGATCTCCGAATACACACTGCAGCCACTGCCACCCGTCACCAGGCCCCGGCCGCTGCCATTTGCCACCTGGCCGCTGTCCCCGGTCCCATCCCCACCGTACACACCGCCGGTGCCAGGACCGCCCGCGCTGATTCTCCCGCCCCATCGCCTCGGCCGCCGCACGCGAATCGCGCGCAGAAGGCAGCCCACCACCTCCATGAGCAGCGCCATGGAGGCAGTGACCAGGGGCGGCCAGGGGCCCCTGGGCACGCACAGCTCGACCACGGCCGCATCCAGCGCCGCCTCGGGCCCTTGTGCGGCCGCGCCCCGCGACCCGTGCCGCAGCGCGTAGTGGCAAGTGAAGAGGCAGAGGGCGAGCAGCTGCAGGGCAAAAGGGTCGCGGGGGGACCATGTGCTTGCGGATGGGTCGGATGACAGAAGCGAGGCGCCTTGCGCTAAGGAGGGAGGCTCATGATGGCCACGACCTCCCCCCGCATCACCACCGCTGGCCTCCACGGAACCGAGCGTGCTGCCGCGAATTCCGCCATGACTGCCGGTGCCGGCACCAACGCCACCACTGGATGCCCCTTGCCCGTGTGGATGGCCTGGTTGCTGTGGCTCTTGTGACTGCTGTGGCTCGAGCGGCTGGTAGAGCTCGCGGTACATCCCCCCCTCCTCCTCGTCCATCGCGCGGCCCATCTCGGCCTCCATGCCGTCCTGCATCGTCTCCAGCAGGAGGCGCATGTCCTGCAGGCACGCGCAAGCGGTGCGCTCGAGCTCCTCCAGGCCAACGCTGCGCGAGGGCACGCGTCGAAAAGGTACCCAGCAATAGGATCACCGCAACAGGATTAGCCACGGGATGAACTAGCGACAAGACGTGCACGATCAATACTCCTCCAGGACCATGCTCCAAAAACACAAGCGCCAGATAGAGGACAAGGGCCACCCAAACGTGGGACTGGAGCGTAAAACCACACAGAAGATATTTCTCCAAACGCACCAGCGCCAGATAGAGGACAAGGGCCACTCAAACGTGGGACTGGAGAGTAAAACCACACAGAAGATACTTCTCCAAACGCCCCAGCGCCCCGAGGTCCATGATGCGCAAGGAACGGCAAAGGACCACCTCGGTCGGCAAAACACCAATAGCGTCTCCACCCCTCCACCTCTGCTGCCTACAGGCAAGCCGACCCCCTGAAGGGGTGGCACTCGCCAAGCCTAGTGCTACGTGCTCTCGCATGCCACTTGACCTTCCCCCCAGCACCCCCCCCAAAGCGTGGGGTATGATGCCCTTACCCCGTGAACAGCATGCCATGCACCGCCAGGAAGCGCCGCTTGAACAAAGCCATCTGCTCCTCGCCACTGTCGTCCGACGCTGACACGGATGGGTCGACCGCGGCACGGTCAGCCCGTTCCCGGCCCGCGCTGGTCGGCCGACCCCCGCCCCGCCCATGCCCTCCCCCACCCCTGCTGCTGCTGCCGCCGCCGTTATCTCGTTGCCGGCGGCGCACCAGCATGGTGGCGAGCTTGTCGCGGTTCTTCTCAAACAGGGCCAGCAGGTTCTCTCGTGCCGGGAATGGGTGCGCGGTCATCATGGCGCGGAAGTAGCGGTACACCGACTGGCACACGGCACGCAGTGGGGCGGGCCAAGATGTTGTGCATGGCGCCATGCATGGACGGGAGGTGCCGGGTGGCAGTATTCAGTGTGGTCCACGGAGCAAGAAGATGCGATGCCTTATCCGTATAGCACAAATTATAGGGATAGCAGCGCCCACGAAAAACCCACCATCGACACCAAACACCAAAGGCAACCCAGCGCCCTCCTCAGCCCCACCTCCTACCATGCCACCCCCATCCCCACCCCCACCACGCCAAGTCCATGCCCGTGCCGAAAAAGAGCTCAGCAGCGAGGGGGTTGCTCGGAACATAAGTTTCAGCACCCCACTCGCAGCCACCCCCACTCCCCCGCATCCAGCGGGCCCCGCTCACGCAACCATGGCCAGCGGCCGGGTGGCAGGCGTGACAGCTGCAAGCATGATGCGACTAGTATACCAACGCTAACATGATGCACGACAAGGCCAAAACTCTGTCTCGTATATATACCCTGTCATGCAACCCCTACCTCCCCCGAGCCCTCACAACCGTCCCCTAGCCCTGCCTACCTCACATTAACCCCCTCCCCTGACCCACCTCAGGATCATCCCCCTTGAACGAGGCCAGCACGCTGCCGACTGTCTGATGAAACCATGCTATTGCTGGATGAAGAGACCTTTTCCTACCCAGCTACGCTGCCCAAGTTGGCCCCCTCATACGAGGAGAGCACATGCACTCGTAGTCTCCTACTTGTCTGACTCGACAATTTGATCCTGTGATACTAGCATCCAAAACACTTGTACTATCCACGTCACCATGGTCCCCCTCATATGTTGTCATCACACTTATTGTACTTGTCTGACTCGACAAACCGATCCTATGGTACAGGTGTCGTACTGGGGTCAGCAAACGTGTCACTACCCAGTGCACACCTCAAGAGTCCTCCCCCTCGTACGACGCCAGCAAGCTTCTTATTACGTGCCCTATTCAACCGTTTGATTCCCTGATGTCTAACAAACATACACTGTACCACCCGCCTCAAGAGTCATCCCCCTTGTACGACGCCAGCAAGCTTCTTATTACGTGCCCTATTCAACCATTTGATTCCCTGATCTCTAATAAATAAACAATTTACCACCCGCCTCAGAGTCCTCCCCCTCGTACGGCGCCAGCAAGCTTCTTATCACCTGCCCTATTCAACCGTTTGATTCCCTGATTTCTAATAAATAAACACCTTAAGACCAGCCTCAGAGTCATCCCCCTCGGCCCTCGTGCAAGGCCAGCAAGCTTCTTTTTACTTGTTTGATTCAACTATTAGTGTATTTGATACTAGCATAAAGCCATGTTTCTTATACCCACCTCAAAATCGTTTCCCTCGTACGAGGCCAGCACCGCGAGCTGGTTGTGGGGCTTGCCGTGCATCGGGTCCAGCTGCAGCGCACGCAAATAGCAGCGACGCGCCTCGGCCGAGGAGCGGGCGCCCCCGCGCCGCGCCACCTGGTAGCGCGCCAGGTCGCCCATGCACAGCAGGCACCACTGGCAGAGCGAGCGCACGAGCGGGGCGCCGCCTGATGCGGTGCCCACAGCAGTGACGGCGGTAAGGCAAGCAGGGGCAGCCGCCAGGGGCAGCAGCGGCGGCGGCAACAGGAACCAGGCAGGGAGAAGAGTGAGGCTTTTGGTAGACATTTAGAGGAGATATAGACAACTAGAGGAGATATAAACATTTAGAGGAGATATAGACAACTAGAGGAGATATAGACAACTAGAGGAGATATAGACAACTAGAGGACATATAGACAACTAGAGGAGATATAGACAACTAGAGGAGATATAGACAACTAGAGGACATATAGACAACTAGAGGAGATATAAACATTTACAAGAGCCTCTCCCAGTTTTCGCGGAATCGTATAAATGTAAACGAGGCGCGACAGTATGAGGCTGTCGGATGGGGGAGAGTTGTCCCAACGCAAGGGGCAACAGGGGCACGGGGCTGTAGGTGGCGCCAGCCACCGGCGGCGGCGGGGGCCCCTTGTCGCAGCCCACCGGTGGCTATCCATGATAATAGACATGTATTGGATATGTAGACAGCAAAGAGGAGATGCTACTGTAGATAGATGAGGCAGCGAGACCATGCAGCGAGGGCGAGCCGAGAAGAGGATGTACGCAAGCATCTCGAGATGATGCGCGAGGGGACGGCGTGCTAGCGGGCAAGCAGGGTGCAAAATAGAACACAGTGGAAAGCACGCACGCACGCGTGGGCAACCGGGGCTGCGCTACACAGGTGAGCTGAGCTGCGGCGACGATAGAGCGCTGTGGCGGACTAGGTCCGGGCCGACCGACCCCTTGAAGGTGTGGCATTTGCGAAGCCTAGGAGAGCGGTGGCTAGCAGAGGTATGGACACGGAGCACCACACTGTCAGGTGTTGTCGCTGCACCTAGCCACCTGAGGGGATGGCGCTGATGTAACTAGTTGACTATGAACCCGTTGTGCATAAACCAGACCACCGATTATATATGAACCCGTTGTGCATAAACCAGACCACCGATTATATATGAACCCGTTGTGCATAAACCAGACCACCGATTATATATGAACCCGTTGTGCATAAACCAGACCACCGATTATATATGAACCCGTTGTGCATAAACCAGACCACCGATTATAAACCAGCATGGCTTGGTGCGTGCGTGTCCGGGATGCGCTCAAGTTTGGCACAAGGACAATTGCCACGTTCGGCGTGTTTGTGTTTGTCACGTCAGGTGCGTTGGTGTTTGTCAAACTAGGCTACGGCTCACAGGTAAAGCCAACGGGGACGATGGGACAGCCCATCGCCTCGGTTCCGCCACACGTGATCCATCCGTTCGCATCGGATCCATGCACCGTGGCCATCCCCTGTCCACCTCCAGCAAAAACCACGCGCCGCGCATTGGGCAGGTCAGTACCTGTGCGTGCGCTCGCTGCTGACGGCGCCGCCAGGGCGCCCTGGTGCTCCTTCCCCAGCCGCTGGAGCAGCCGGCGGTAGAAGCGTGCCGCGTCGGCCTCACACACGAGTAGTTGCTGTGTGACGCCACGGTCGTACGCGCCCTTGAGCCCCTTGGCGGCTTCCCTCGACAGCTTGTGGTCCATGAGCCATACCCTCTGGTCCGCGCCCTTGACCTCTACAGCGTGGGCGAGGTCCGTGAATATGATGCCCTCCAGCGCGGCGCGAATCTCCCTCGCGATGGCGGCGATGTCCACGCCCATCCCGGCGCCGCTCCCGCCAGCGTCGCCACGGCCCGCGGCAGATTGCATCTCGCGCAGCGCGCCCCACAGCACGGGGTCCAGCTTCTTCGCGCGCTCCCAGAGCGTTGCGCAGACTCGCAGGGGATCCTTGTCCTTGTCGGTACCGGACGCGGTGATTATAGCGGAGGATGTCTGGGAGGGTCGAACCCGCAAAATTCCGGCTTGATTGCCTCCCGTGGCCAGCGTCGAGGCCCGGGCATTGCTGGATGCATTACCACTGTCGTTCATGGAGCTAACGGAGTCCCAGCTGTGAAGAGTCGATTTATGCCGTTGTTCGTCCTGCATGCCCCAGGATGATTTCTTCGACAGATGTTCTTCGCCAGACATGTCACTGGAGGAGTTTGAGTGAACCAACGCCCTAGCAACTTTTCCTTCGGAAGCCGGCTGGCGAATGGCTTCTGCTTCGGCATCTATGGTCGCCTTGAAATCTTCTGGAACGTGATATCGATGTGCGTTCCTGTTTTCGCCCCCGCCTCCACGAAGGTCTCGTAGGGCTATGCCAGCCAGTGCTCCGGAAGGAGAAAGGTCTGGCTTGCTCATTTGTAACAGTTTCTAGAAACAAATCCTGTAGTGCAATTTTCTTAGATTTCTCATCCTTGAATTGTCTTTGACGAGACGTTTCGAAACCCTATCGCATAGCGCGACGAGATGTTCTCAACGATGGAGCTGATGAATCACTGCCAATTTCGCCATGTCAGCCCACCGATATTTCACTGTATGTCACACGGTAGCTGACCAGTAATAATTATTTGCCAATCTGCCACCCTCCAATAATTCCAATTATTCTGCTGTGCGCCACCACCCGTACATCCTTCCCATGATTCGGATCTGCATGTGCTTACTATAGGCCTTCCTTTGTCATTCTTGCCCGATCGCCGTCCGTGTGCCGTTCATTAACTGCATCCCCGTGTCATCCTGCAGCATTACAATCGGGCCTGCTCTTGCACTGAGCACTGAGCAGTGAGCACTGAGCAGTGAGCACTGAGCACGTCTTATCAGTCAGCACGAGGCTTGCTCGGAGCGTGAACGAGGCAACGAAACACGCTTGGGCGATGTAGTCTGCCAGGCCATGCAGCGGCTGCGTGCAATGGTGCAACTGTATTTCGCTAGCGGCAAGCAAGCAACAGAGTCGGTGCCCCGAATTGTGCGAGAGCGTCACGTGCAGTTGCCTTATTTTCCTGCTAAACATTTTGCTGGTCGCCAGTGGACAATTTTAACTGCAGATTATTAAAGGTAACGAGCCAAGGGTGCCAACTATTCCTGTTATTGTGCCCCGAACTACCCGAAACATTTTTTAATCCTTACCAGGCAACCTCGTGGCCATTGTGGTTATTCTTTTTTTATGAATTGTTCATCTGTCTGGGCAATAACCCCGGTTTAAATAAGCATGAATGTGCCTCAGAAGTGTGTAGCAAGATAGCTGATTATCGGTCATGTTGGCTGATGCTTTGTGAGGCACATCCCCACGAGCACGAACACAAAATAATGCAGATGCTTTAATGTATCTAACGTAACGCCGGCTTCTGATGCTTCCTTTTTTTTCTGGGCCACAGTCTTTTCCAATGCAAGCAGAGGAGGATGTAGAGGAAGGTGAAATTCCTTCAAACGAGAAGGAAGGTTCCGATGGAGGAGAGGATTGTGATCAAGCCAGAGGTCACCTAAAAACGGATGGAATGGAGCGCGCGGCGGGCAAGAAGAGATCTGGGCATCAATTCGGTACGTATAAGGTTGACATCCATGCTACGTTGACCTGGTGAGCCGAGCACCGTTGCGTCCGGCGGTAAACTGCCGTCTGATATTACGGCTGAAGTACGTGTGTGTGCACCTGTTTGAACCGCCTCGATAATGTGTAGACGTCGTCACGAGGGCTTCGGTCGATTCACCTTTGAGTGTATGTATGTGTGTGTGCACATGTATGCTGATAAATGCTGTCCATAGTGCATGCACCATAAATCTGTCAACCAACTGCTAGGGGCCTGGCATATATGTGCTGCGGCCCGCTTGTGTTTGGCGCTGACCCGGCGTTGTAGGGATTGAGGGGTAGTACCCACACGGCCGGAAGACCCTGCAGATTTTGGCAGGACCTTGCAGCAACAGCAGCAGCATTCCTTAGCAAAAACCGCCCCTAGACAGATCTGATCGTGAGTTTTTAGGCAGTGGACATCTTTGCTGACTGGCTGTCTCACCCCTTGTGTGTTCGCGGAAGGATCGTATTGTGTCTGGGAAGGATGTACAGCCGCCCTTGTTGTCCTGTGCTTGGTTCTGTGGGTGTCGGTGTTACGTGGTTGAACTATAGGCTGATGCTGTTTAGTTGAATGATGGGCTGACGTTGTATACACATATTATTTTGGCATTTTTAAAAAGTTTTTTTTTGCCAAAAAACTCTTTGACTGGCTTGCTGACACCTGTTGAATCCAGGTTTTGGGCCAAAGTGAGCACATGTATGGTAGTGTTAACCCCCAGACTTGGGGGTCATCGGACAAGCTGGTCAAGGTTAACTGTGACGTGCAACAGCAGAAGGTTTGCAGTTTTTTACATTTTTGCTTACTGAGGGGCTTGTAAATTACATCAAATGCTGTCCCATGGACATGCAAACTTGCGCACAGACTGAAATAGGATGCATGAACATGATGACAAGGACAGAGCTCAATTTGCTCTGCGCTTTCGACATGTTTGTGACATTTGGCAGTATAAATAGCTCATTTTACGATATTTTTCACAATATTCATTACCAAAGAAGACCCAAACCTTGTCAGACACAGCTTTAGCATGCATCTATTAGACTTCCAAAGTAGCCCATACACCAAGTCTAGGCTCAATAGGAGCTTATTTGGTGACATAGGTTAGCATTTAAAAGCAGATTTAATCACTTTTTCATGCTGCACAGCCAAGTCTGAGACAAGGGCAGGCATCGGCATGCCCAACTAACCTGAGCTAGGCCATTCAACTGCACCAAATGATTCAGCACATGTGCTTGCCCCGTGACACACGTCAGAATACACTAACCCTTGCGCGTGGGTAACAAAATACCTCGACAACAATAGGGTATATGAGGAAGCCAGAGGATACTGGCGAAGCATGCAACCTGCACAAACACATGCAGGTTACTGGTTATAAATCATTACTCGCACACATATCAGCCTTCATGAACGTATTGAGTAATGCTTGAATACTAGCCTATGTAAGGTTGCCACAGTTCTTGTATAAACCACATATAATAATAAACCTTTCTAGTAGCACTTCTACCCGGCCTGCATAAGGCCATACTTTCACACTAGGGACCACATAACCTGTCACCCACTTCCAATTCGAGAACTCCTCAACCGTCCTGAACCAATGGGTAATATACTAGTGAAATATGCCTGAGTGTGCCATGGTCTCAATAACGCAAGTCCCTCAATTCCAGCCCTGCATTTGGCTTGTCTGACTGACATTACATACAACCTCACAACTAGTGCACAAGCATTCACACAACCTCACATCACATACAACCTCACTACTAGTGCACAAGCATTCACACAACCTCACATCACATACAACCTCACTACTAGTGCACAAGCATTCACACAACCTCACATTACATACAACCTCACTACTAGTGCACAAGCATTCACACAACCTCACAAAAACGTAACCCTGCAACCCTGGAACCCCACCACGCAGCCACGCAGCCACGCAGCCACGCAGCCACGCAGCCACGCAGCCACGCAGCCACGCAGCCACGCAGCCACGCAGCCACGCAGCCACGCAGCCACGCAGCCACGCAGCCACGCAGCCACGCAGCCACGCAGCCACGCAGCCACGCAGCCACGCAGCCACGCAGCCACGCAGCCACGCAGCCACGCAGCCACGCAGCCACGCAGCCACGCAGCCACGCAGCCACGCAGCCACGCAGCCACGCAGCCACGCAGCCACGCAGCCACGCAGCCACGCAGCCACGCAGCCACGCAGCCACGCAGCCACGCAGCCACGCAGCCACGCAGCCACGCAGCCACGCAGCCACGCAGCCACGCAGCCACGCAGCCACGCAGCCACGCAGCCACGCAGCCACGCAGCCACGCAGCCACGCAGCCACGCAGCCACGCAGCCACGCAGCCACGCAGCCACGCAGCCACGCAGCCACGCAGCCACGCAGCCACGCAGCCACGCAGCCACGCAGCCACGCAGCCACGCAGCCACGCAGCCACGCAGCCACGCAGCCACGCAGCCACGCAGCCACGCAGCCACGCAGCCACGCAGCCACGCAGCCACGCAGCCACGCAGCCACGCAGCCACGCAGCCACGCAGCCACGCAGCCACGCAGCCACGCAGCCACGCAGCCACGCAGCCACGCAGCCACGCAGCCACGCAGCCACGCAGCCACACAGCCACACAGCCACGCCACCAAGCCACCATGCAACGACGCAGCCATGCAGCCACGCAGCCACGCAAGCATGCAACCACGCAACAACGCAGCCACACCACCACGCAGCCACGCAGCCACGCAGCCACGCAGCCACGCAAGCATGCAACCCTGCCACCCTGCCACCCTGTAAGCCTGCAACCCTGGAACCATTTAAGCGAGCGAGAGCGCCAGTTTGGAAAAGCACACAAAGGACACAAGCAAGCAGCTAATGATGCAAGTACACCAGCAGAAATGCGACCATGCAAGGAGGCACAACGAGCATGCGAAAGGCTGCCCAAGGCTAGGTGAAACGGAGCCCAGCGAGCCACTTACCACGTCGGCATTTCAACAAACAACCTTGAGCGCGTGGAAATACCTTTGGGACTTATGCGAAATATCGAAATTTCGAATGGCAAATGACTTTCTTGAAGCCCCTGCTGCTTGTTGGCGCCTAAACAAGACCTCCAAAGGGCGCACGTTGACATCGAACTTCCATTCCGGGTGCTTTATGTCACGAGCGTTGCATGTATGAAGAAGGAAAACTGACGACGCATGCTGCCATAGGTCAGATCGCCGTTGCCGATCCCTCGCCTAAGGTTGAAGACACACTTGAAGCCATGTCGAAGCTGATGCTCGGTCTAGTCCTCCTTGTTTGAGCAATAAAGAACTGGCACAAGGACACCCGAAATCCAGAGCTTCACGCCTGCGCAGCACCCATTCCCAGATTATGCGACATGTAGGAAAATATATAAAGGAACTCGAAAAAATCGAAGGGTAACGCTAAAATAGACCCGTTGCTGATTAAGAATCCACAACGGGTCGGAAGATAGCCCATGCAGCCTGCGCTAACACAACAGTGTACTTTTTTTGCATCGGCTGCACATGCGGGACGCAGGGCGCGGTGAGCTGTAACCCCCCTCCGCAGCGACGATTTTTCCTCACGATTAGCTTGTCGCTGACTCCCTGAAAAAAAATATCACAAAGGCCCCCACAACTCTCGCTGTTTACAAGAAATTGTACGAGCAGTAATGTGCATGAAAATTGACTATCGAAACTGTCGCCATTAATTCAGCTGACATGGCCTTTGACCCCCCCCGCACGCACTGAAATTTCGGTCCGTACCGTCCAGATCAGTCGGTACCGACTTTCAAGCCGGGCTCTTTGCGGGAATAGTGTGATGTGTAGTTAAATAATGGGCTTATGTTGTATACTTAGATGATGGGCTGACGTTGTAGAGTTGATGGCCATTAAGTACACCACTAATGCAATGCACACATTTGCGCAACCTTCGGGTCAGCCATGTGCAGGCACACATCACTGGTAGGCTGGTTTCATGTGCACCACTGCACCTGGCCGCCCCCCCTGCTATTCACCCTTTGATAACCAACCATATGGCAAGGGCCATGGTATAAACTCGTGGCCACATGGTTTTGTGCCATGATGCCACGCAATTATGTCATTGTTGGCTTTGTTCAGTGTTTCGCGTGTGCCTGGGATGAGCGATGCCAAGCGCTAGAGGCTGGCAGTCGCCGCCGGCAGCTCCCAACTGCCGGCTGCAATCTGTTACTGTGCCCTGACTGGCCAATAGAACATACGATCCATCGAAAGCATCCATTCTGTGAGCCCTTGGAGATTGTCCAGGGATGTAAAAAGACTGGCAAATTCGTGGAAACGAAGATCAGTTTGCTGTTTATGTATATGAGCATATTAATTACTTCACTTCTGCCTGGTACTTTTCCATGATGCCTTTTGTCGCTTACCTATAAACACTTCTCCACATGCCCTGCCCGATGCATCCTCACATGCCTGGCTGATCGCGTGAACTGGGCGGTCTCGACAATCCCCCACGTTGGGCGGTGTTATAACTCTATTAACTCTATTAAATGACTTGTTGCGTGCAGAGGGCGCGGCGCACCCGCACGGGGACCATGGAGCGCACGCCGCCAAGAAAGCGCGGCCAGATGGCACGCAGGGTCCCTCGGTTGCGGACGGCGGCAGGAAGGGCAAGAAGAAGCAGAAGTTCCTGGACGTGTACGGGTCGGACGCGCGCGCGGACCTTGTGCTGAAGATGAACGAGAAGAGGAACAACCGGCTCAAGATGAAGGACATTCAGGACCTGATCCTCTGGGTACTCGGCGAGAGGGAGAGCCCTGGAAGCCCGAACTGGGTGTTCATTAAGGTAGGGGCGGATGGGATCTATGGTAGAAAACCCGGCACTTCCAATCTTGGCAGCAGCGAGTGTTTTCTTAGTTGCTATCAGAATCATTTTCTCGTAGAAGGTTTCGAAAAGAGCGATAGCAATTTTCGCTGCCGAATATGTCCGTCGTCATATCTCCGTGTTCCCGTCTCCTCCCCCACCCTTACCAATCATTCTTCAACCCACCCCCCTAACACTCACACACTCACACTCTCACACGCACTCACTCACTCACTCACTCACTCACTCACTCACTCACTCACTCACTCACTCACTCACTCACTCACTCACTCACTCACTCACTCACTCACTCACTCACTCACTCACTCACTCACTCACTCACTCACTCACTCACTCACTCACTCACTCACTCACTCACTCACTCACTCACTCACTCACTCACTCACTCACTCACTCACTCACTCACTCACTCACTCACTCACTCACTCACTCACTCACTCACTCACTCACTCACTCACTCACTCTCTCTCTCTCTCTCTCTCTCTCTCTCTCTCTCTCTCTCTCTCTCTCTCTCTGTGTGTGTGTGTGTGTGTGTGTGTGTTTGTGTGTGTGTGTGTGTGTCTGTCTGTCTGTCTGTCTCTCTCTCACACACACACATCACCTCCACCTCCAGAACAAGCCGCTCGTGTCCAAGGTGGTGGTCGTGCTGCTGCATGGTCTGGGCTCCCACCACTACTACCACTGCGCGGAGCTGTTCCCAAACCTCAAGCGCTGCTGCGGGGAGCCCGTGGCGCTCGATGGCATCGGGTACGGCAGCACCCATCGTTTATGCGTAGTAGTTTTAGATTATTAGTTACTAGTGATTTGTGCAAATCATTACAGGACAATGGTATGGAAACCTGCCCAACATGTAAACATGATAACACTACAGGCCCATGGGGTGGACACCTGCCCAACAAGTAAACATGATAACACTAACACAATACTTTGCCCATGGGACGGACACCTGCCCAACAAGTAAACATGATAACACAAACACAATACTAGTCCCATGGGATGGACACCTGCCATTTACATGTCCACCACGTGGTTGCAGCATGGGCTCGTGTATTTGGTGTTGGGCACGGTTTGTGTGCCACGTGGCTGCATGCGTGCTTACAGGGTGACTTTTACGCCTCTTACAGGACGAACCACTAGGCCATGCGCGCGTCGTGTACGTGCATGCAGCTGTAATCTGGGGCAGCGACCGCAGCGTGCTTGCCCGCTGGGTGCGATGCTTGCCCCATGCGTATGACACCATCGCTCGCGTGATAGGTGCTTACCGGCTGGGTTAGGAATGGGTATGGATCATCGTCAAGTAGAAATGCTAGGGAAATAACAGCTATAAGTAGGTTGTGTGTCCGTAGGGAAATAACAGCTATAAGTAGGTTGTGCGTTTAGGGTTTAGGGTTTAGGGTTAAGGGTATAGCTATAAGTAGGTTGTGTGTCCGGGGCATATCGCTGTCCATAGGAAGAGTCTCGGGGGCATGCGCACCGAGCGTGTCACGGTGGTGGCGTCGTACGATCAAAGCGATGCACGGGATGTATCTCTGACAGTGCGCCATGCATGGGTTTTCTGTAGAGTCAGTTTTCTCTGTCAATGTGTCAATGGACCATGCCATGCGTGCTCTGATGGGTCTCTCTCTTCGAACCGTCTCTGCCAATGCCTTCCTGACCTTGCTGTCTTCACAAACGCCGCTGGCTCGATGCACTGCTCCTTATGATGCCCCGCTCTTGGTGACCTGCTGCTGCTGGCATCTTGCTGCTGCTTCCCATGCGGCGCGTGTTTGCTGGTTGGTCGTGGGCGTCGTTGCATGCACCGTGCGTGCGGACCTGGCAGGGACACCATCTCGGCGCTGGCGACCGCAAAGGCGCTCATCACCATCGCGCCCAGCAAGACCATGCAAAAGGTACGAACGGATACGGCAAGGTAGAAGCGGTGTGCGGCAAGGCCATGCAACGGTGTTGGCAGGCCCATGTAAACGATAGGAGCGTACAAAATGGAACGTGCGCATCGCGAGGGCATGCAAAAGCTACGACGAAAAGGTGGAAGAGGAACATCATGTCAAAGAGGTGCATGGCTGCATGCAGTGTAGCCATGCAAATGGTATGGCGAAAAGGTGGGAGGGGGAATAAAATAGTAAATGGTGTGCAGCATAGCCATGGAACAGCTGTGTGTGACAGAGCCGTGAGAAACACTGCACTCACTCTTTAGTCCACGCAGTTGGGCACGCGGAAATAAGGCGGCGCACGCAGCGCACACAAGCAAGACCATGCACGATGTGTGTGCAGCAATGTCAATAAAGGAAATGGTAAGGATTGTTTAGGGTTTAGGGATTAGGGTTTAGGGTTTAGGGTTTAGGGTTAAGGGTGTAGGGTGTAGGGTGTAGGGTTTAGGGTTTAGGGTTTAGGGTTTAGGGATTAGGGTTTAGGGTTTAGGGTTTTAGGGTTTAGGGTTCAGGGTTTAGGGTAAGGCACGCGGTTGCTTGGCTCGTTCCTCTTGAGGAGCCCCCCTCCTGCCCTATTTCGTTGTTGTTGTGGCCTGAGCACCTTCCCTGGCATCAGTGCCTCTTATCCCCTGCCATAGGGACGTCGGAGCCGTCTGTCACTGTCGCAATATCGGTCGCAGCAGACAGCCATAGGACATACACTGCAAGCAAGCAGAGGCATGGAAGGGGAGAGAAATCCGGCAGGACATGGTGGTTTGCGGTTCGACTCACCTAGATGTGCCGAGCAGCCGTAAGACATGCAGTCACGGTTCCTCAACACACAAGAACGACCCAACAACTCAATAACGACGGCTCAACATGTGGGCAAGGGGAGAAGGCCGTCTGCACTGCGGCCAGACTGCGGCGTGCTGTTTGTGTGCGCACAGACCTGGTTGCTCTTGCATCTCTGTTTATGTCCTTCGTTGCTACCAACCGGCTCCTGACTGGTCTCTCTGGTAGGCCCTCCCCGGTCTGGCCACCTCAGTCGAGATCGTTGCCTGTAGGTTCTCGCAGAGAGACTCGTTTCACGCGCTAAGGAGGTCTCTGTTTAGGGTTTAGGAGGTCTCTGTGGATGCAAGCACTCACGCATGTAGGCGAACCTGCCTGCCACGAGTTTATTCCTGCCGGCGCCTGGGAAGTATTTCAAGTCCACACAAACGCCTCATGTTTGCTGCATTGTGCTGAGTACCCGACGCAGGGTTTAGGGTTTAGCGTTTAGTGTCATTACCTTCTGAAAAGTTGTTTGCATGGACCCTCCTGTGCCGTGTGTCACCAGAAACTGAAGAAGGAGGAGGAGCGCTCCAAGGCGATGGCGCGCCAGCAGCTGTCCCAGCCATTCGGTGCGCGACGGGTGAAGCATGCACGGGGGAGCATACAGGAGGGTGATCAAGTGTGGCTGAATGGTGCAACACGCAAACCACTTTGCTGGAGAAGATATTGATGAGACAACCAGATATGCTCAAACGTAACTGCAGGCAGAGAGGCGCGAGGGGCCAAGGGGGCCAGTTAAGGGGGTAAATGGAGGGGACGCCGTACATACTTTTCCAAAGTTGTGGACGCCGTGCATACTCTTCCTTTCCATGTAGTTTGGCAGAAGATTCCCCCCGTGGCCAGTTTGAATGGTGTCGCGTCCCCTTGGGATTTTCTCATCTCGCGTGGCTCACACTGGTTGCTACCCGGCCGCTGCTCCCACCCATGGTCACGTTTTCTGCCAGATCTGAGCAAGGTCCCTGGCCCCCTGAGCCAGTACCTGCTCAAGGAGGAGGACATGCGGCTGTTCAACTTCCCCATGGCCACGCTGGACGAGGAGGGAAAGAGTGTGCTGCCGGAAGGTGGGCAACTAGGCGCCCTCTCCCTGATGCAGGTTCCCTTATCTGTGCCCATTCCCTTTATCTGTGTCCATCTCCTTATCTGTGCCCATTCCCTTTATCTGTGTCCATCTCCTTATCTGTGCCCATTCCCTTTACTTGTGTCCATCTCCTTACCTGTGCCCATTCCCTTTGTCTGTGTCCATCTCCGTATCTGTGCCCATTCCCTTTATCTGTGTCCATCTCCTTATCTGTGCCCATTCCCTTTATCTGTGTCCATCTCCTTATCTGTGCCCATTCCCTTTACTTGTGTCCATCTCCTTATCTGTGCCCATTCCCTGTATCTGTGTCCATCTCCTTATCTGTGCCCATTCCCTGTATCTGTGTCCATCTCCTTATCTGTGCCCATTCCCTGTATCTGTGTCCATCTCCTTATCTGTGCCCATTCCCTTTATCTGTGTCCATCTCCTTATCTGTGCCCATTCCCTGTATCTGTGTCCATCTCCTTATCTGTGCCCATTCCCTTTGTCTGAGCCCATAGCCTTATCTGTGCCCATTCCCTTATCGTTGCCCTTGCCCTATCTGTGCCCATCGCCTTTTCTGTTCCTGTCTCTGAGTCTGACAATGCGTCTCTTGATGCCTGTTCACCGTGCACTTATCCTTGTGGTCATCACGCCTGTTGCATATTGTACTTCGACGAGATGCTGCCGCTGCCTGGACTTGAGAAAACGTTTTTGGCTGAACACAAACGATTTAATTATGGCCAGAAAAACGATTTACGTATGCACCTAGCTCGGTGATGTGCCCGCGCAGCACCAGGCAACCGCCCATGGCTCCTGCTGGCCGTGCGGCAGCTCTGTAACTTGGACGGCGTCGGCTGACATGCAGCGGACATACTTATGAAAGGTCACGTGTGCATGGACGGTGCGCCATCCATGCTTTGGATGCCATGCCCATCCACCGCAGGTGGTTGACGCACAAGGCAACCACCCCTTTGTCCTATACTTCCGTGATAAAAAAACGCCTCTCTGCGCTGCATCTCCGCGAGGGAGTCACCTGTTGACACTATCAGCTGGCAAGGCAATCACCCCAGGTGTTTGGACATGGGACTGATTGCATGACGTGGATGGCTTGCACCTCGGTTCCCATAAAGTAACATTATCCATGACCCCCTCCTGTATCTGCAGGTTTCGTGAAGACGCGGTCGCTGCTGGAGACAGGGGGACAGCTGGCGCCGGACCGCGAGCTGGTGTCCATGGACTGCGAGATGGTACGTGCATGATGAGGTGCTTGGTTGTCGACAGAGATAGGGGATACCCTGGCGGAGGTAACATGGGAAAGTCTTGATGCGAAAGGCACGCGAGTGGCTGGTGCTTCCGTTGTTGTCGTTCTGTACTATTCGATACGTAGTATATCTGTGACGGTAGTTGGTAATAAATTTCTTGTTGTTAGACCTACAACACAATAGCTGGAAGGTCGTTGCAAAGATTTGATGGCCGCATGCGGCTCTTTGAAACATGATCAGGCATTGCCGCAGCAAAATCTAGAGTCCGCAGAATTGTCATAAGGATTGACACAATGTGAGTTTATCTCCGGGAAATGGCCTTTCATGGCACGCGCGTGTAAGCACGAATTTCGCTATTTTTTCTTGTGTGGCAAAGTTACTGCCAGCAGGGCCCCTGTATCCTTTAATAAATCCTCCGTGCGTGTCAATGTTGGCTCCTGCCACTCGTGCTCGTACACATGGCCTCCCCCCCCCCCCTCCCCCAGTGCTACACCAAGAATGGTTTGGAGGTGACGCGGGCAACGCTGGTGGACGCTCGCGGCAAGGTGAGCGGGCAGGGCCACGCATGCGTGCCAGGTGGCAAGGCATGATGGACGGTGCTTGGTGTGCGCGCAGGATGCCATGCGCAATGCATGCCTGGGAAGCCATGCGGCGCTGTAAATGTATGCCATGAATGCTAGTACGTAGACGCATGTGGCCGTCACGATGGCGTAGCATAGGTTTATCAGTTCCTGTCTGTTGTTGTGTTCATATTGGCATCAGAGTCCTGGACGCATGCTGTACTTGTCTAAAATGGGGGCGGATATTTGACAGCTGCGGCCATGCATCCTTGCCATTGTGGGTTCAGATGCCAGAAGGCTCGGAAATACCAAGCCAGCGTTGATTGATAGTGTGGTTGGCTGGCCCGGGGTTTGAGGGAACCCTCGTTGCCTTGAATCACCCTTTCATGTCCAAGCTGTGGGATTTGTCCGTCCTGCGTTCGTGTAGTTTATTTCTGCTTCCATTCGCCACTGCCCCCCGTATCCACTTGGTCGCTTTACCCACAGGTGCTCTATGACAAGCTGGTTTTACCGGACGACCCCATCACCGACTACAACACGAGGTACGGTTTTGTATGCCATCCCACCGACTACAACACCAGGTATGGGGAAGTTACGGGTGACCCCATACTCACACCAAGGGCCGGGGAGCGGACGTGCTTCTGGCCCTTGATCATGCGGTGTTGAAGGCAAATGCGGCACAAGGGTACAGTCATTACCGCGTTAAGTTGCGTTTCTTAAGGGGACTCGGCGCGGCGAATATTTTCCGCGCCAAAACAATTCCGCGGTACCCTCCGTACCGTGAGAAGTGGGTGCACGGTGCGCGCACCCCTTGCGGAAGTGGCCATGGCGACTGCTTTTAGACGAAACTTGACAAATCTGGCCCGCGGAAAGCAGAAAAAATGTTCGATTGTTGGAGAAAATTAGTTACTGATTCTAATTTATGGTGGGATGGTTGCGATCTATAATGTCGCGGGCTTTTTTTCTTTGCCATCGGCAGGGGGGGTCCGGCCTGAATTTCTGTCGGGATGAATAAAGTATAATGGATGCCTGCCGGTGTGATTGTCGATTGTTGCCAGTTTTGATGGTCGTAAGGAAAGCTAGTTTAATGATGTTTCTAAGGCCGTAAAAATTCCCGCTGCTTTCTTTACCTTGCCCGTCATTTTGCGGTAAGATAACATTAGGCCTGCGCGATGTGTGCCCAACCTCTCCATGAAAGGGTGGCCTTTCTTGTGCGCCTGGGCACGAATAAATGCCCGTTATGGTACGTTCTTGTATTAAACGTCTTAATATAGCGTTTCCTGCTTTCTTAGCTCGTTGAGCGTAAGCTTTTTGCCTTCTTTCCGGCCAGATGCTGCCAGGAAGTTGCGGGTCCTGGCGCTGCATCGCTGGATTCCTGGATGTCTTTCAGCAAGTTCGTCTGTGACGTGGCTGGCTTTCTGCAGCGCGTGGCCCGCAACCTGTCGGGAAGGTGTAATGCTTTTATTTCCATGCTTCTCTGAAATTTCTTTTGATTAATAGACAGTTGTGTTCGAGGAAATTCACGCGGTCTTCCTAAGCAGCGACATCATTTTCCCCAGACACTGACGAGCTGGCACCTGTCTCCTAAAGAAAGTGGCTCGTGCTTGTTAGAAAGGAGGCAGTGTGCATTTTGCGGGACACAATGCTTTGGTGGCACATGCGTCAGGTAGGTTGTTCCAATGGTCTCTTCACCTTTCCCACTGAGTAAATGATAGCCTTTGTCATGCTAACCAGAGCAGCTAGCCACAGGTTGGCTGGATAAAAAGTCAGCTTATTTTCTCTTTATATACTGCGTGTGTGGTTCTCCACGTGTCTGGCTTGTTGGGCATTTTGGAAGAGGGTTTTTAATGTGTTGTTGGGTGGAACAACTTGGTTGTTGGCACAAAATCACACATTATTAGCCTGAGATAGGCATTACATATGCTGCTCAGGCGTGTCGTCCTACCAGCCTTGTTGTTAAGGGTAGACTCACAAGGCTGGCTGTGCCGATGGAGGGGTGGGGCGTATGACGCTCCGGACTTCCTCCCCACACTCCGTGATCAAAGTGGGCATGTTTTTGGGCGTCCAGGGTAGCAAAACAGATGTCATTTTGGCTCAGCACTAGCTCAATTCTCTTTTAGCGTCTACCCAGGTGGCATCGCAGGAAAATCAATAACTTGAGCTACGCTTGTTAGAATGAGCTCAAACTTTGGGGTTGTGTTTCCCCCCACTCAGTGGAATTTCGCATGTATGGATGACCCCATTCGATGTGTTTATGATTTTATTTATTTTTCTTGGCTAAAAAAAGTACCCATTTTGCGGGGAAATTAATAACTCAAACAAATGTGATTATTTTGACCATGTGAATAGCCCAGATTTTTTAGAAGTGAAGGAACTTTGCAGGAATGTATGGGCAGGTCATTTGGATAAGTGGGCAAAATATCTCATAAATAGCGTCTTTTTCTATTTTTAGCTCGCCACCGGTGCGTGGTTGGGGGTAGTACCCCCAACAAGTGGTGGCATGAATGTCCAAACATCATATTTATGGTACTCAATCATCACTAGATGGTTCCCAAGTGCATTGGAACTGACATTAAAGTCAGTTTTTCAGGCTTTTGGACGTGCGAGTCCCCTTAAGGTTGCGTTACCGCGTTAAGTGGCGACGCCGGTAAGTTGGGCGCCGTATACCTCACCTCCCACCTTTAGGTAAATATCTGGCCGGAAAAATGGAATTCGGGCGACTTGATGCTGCAGCTGCATTGGGCTTGACGAGAGCTGTCGATTGCCGTACAGAAGTCCGTCAGAGGAGGAGGTGGTGGGCTGCTAGCGTGATTCTATCGTTAAGGTTACGTACCCGCGTTAAGTTGCGTTACCGCATTAAGTTGCGACAAAAAGTTTTAGGCGGCGATCGCAACTTGACGCGGTAATGACTGTAGGTGGGCTGCGAATGTGCATGTCCAGCGGGTGTACTGCTGCTCTGCTTAAGACAGCCTTGCTATCACTCTAATTCACTCAACCCTGTGTTACTACTGTTAAAATAGTCACTCCAGTGGGTGTACTGCAACTCTAGTTAACACAGCCTCGCTATTACTATAATTCACTCAATCATGTGTCACTGCTAATCAAATAGTCACTTTTATTACTTTTGCTGTGGGTCATGGGCTTTCTGCCTTTTGGGGACAGCTTTTTCCCTGCAGCTACATTGATGCTGCGATAGATTGGCATGGGATCTAGAGCTCGCAGCGACAAGTGAGCTTTGGGTTGTACAAATCTTTCGTTTACTGCATACCTTTTACCTGCAAGTTTCTCCATTGAACCTTTTAGTTGCAGGTTCGTTTCATGCCCGTGCACCTGGTGAAGTGAAGGCTTGGCTGGGGTTCCCAGGGTCTGCCCCATCTGTCTGTTACCCCATCCCTGCATGCTGCTGTCCTGTCCTATGTCCAACAATGGAAATGTGGATGGCACACGGCGTGCTGTGCTCACATTGCACTTGACACGATGGTTGTTCGACTATCCTCCTCGCGTTGCACTTATGCCTCCCAATACCCCTATGTCTCTCAACACCCCTTTCATGCCCCCTAATACCCCACACGCCTCTCATAATCCATTATGCCTGTCACCTTCCCACCATACCTGCCGTGGCCACAAATCCAGGTATAGCGGCATCACCGCCAAGATGATGGAGAACGTCACCAACCGCGTGGCCGACGTGCAGGTGAGGGGCCGCTGTTACTTGAAGCATGCGCGAGCTGTGTCTGTGGATAGGCAGGGAAGGAAGGCCTTCTGGGCGCTGGATGCCTTTGTTGCTACGCGCTGCGTTTCACATGCGCTTGTGCTTGCAGTGTTTGCTGGTGGTGGGCCTGGACGTTGCCAGGGGATGTGAATGCACCCTAAGCTTACATTGCGCGCATAGCAAGCATTTGCTAAGTATCCATGACACGGGTGAGCGGCGTGGCTGCCAGGTGTGTCTACCAGAGAAATGCAAGCCTATGGAACAGGCCATGGCAACGCACAAAACTTTTCTTCGCCGTACGCTTTGTGGGTAGTGTTCACAGCTGTGGAGCAGTGGAGTAGTGGGATGGTTGGTAGGTAATGGTGGCACAAGTTTTTTTTTGCGCGTGGAAAGGCAGGTAACCGATGGCTTGTCTGACAAGGCCCTGGGTTGACGAGTAGGCATAGGTTAACTGGGCTTTCCTTGGCCGCTCTTGGCAGGGCAGGGGCTCTGCCCTGCCAGTCTCACCTCTTTTCCATGCAATTCGTACCTTTGTTTAGGCCGTTGCTTACCCCATGATTTACGTTCATGATTGATAGCGTTGTTTCCAGCGATTCAGTCATCCCAGACATACTGCGGTGTATGTTGCCAGCCTCATGTCTATGCCAGCATTTGGATGACGTGCCCATGCCACCGAGGTCCACAGCATGATTGGGTCCTCCGCCGTCCCCCGCCGAGCCTCGCTGTCTCACCGTCTCTGCGTGCCGTTGCTGACTCAACTTGCCCCGGCTTGTCATGCCCGCAGCGGGAGTTCCTGGATCTCATCTCTGCCGAGACGATCCTCGTGGGCCACTCCCTGGAGAACGACCTGAAGTGCATCAAGGTAGCCAGACAATATACGTACGCCATGCTTTCCCTCTTTTCGCTGTCCACGTAAAGCGTGGTACGATGGCTTGCCCAACCATTCTGTGTAGTAGTATGTTTTCTGTCCTGAACGCGGCATGAGAGGATGCAGCCTGCGCGGGGGGGGGGGGGGGGGGGGGACACAAATGCGGTATAATACTGCTGCTGTTGTGGTGGTTTTTATGCAACATCTCCTATTTCCATTTATCGCATTGTTCAGGGCGCGTCTTGCAGCAGGCTCGCCTAGGCTGACCAGATTTTATTTTCCAGCCAAACCCCAAACGTGAAGTATTAAGCCCACATGTTTGCTGTCCAAAGTTTGAAAACGAGACATGAACGGCAGTTTTGGCATGCCTCACACCAGTATTGATGGAAGTCTATTTACAAACAACTTCATTCCCTTGGTTTTGCGCTACTGCTGGCTTCGGGCGTGTGGCCAGATGCTTCACGACCGCATCATCGACACGTCGGTCTTATACAAGCACCCGCGCGGCGGCACGCACAAGGTGAGCGTTCTCATGTTTACAGGCGATGGGTTGCGTGCCGGGTCAACTCCGTTTCAATTGTGTTGGCTTGCCATGCCGCGGGTGCCTTTTTGTTCATGGCCCCTTGGTTGAAACGCTTCCTTGAGTGCAGCTGGTCAACTCAAATGCGGTGCATAATTCAAGTTTGGGCTTGCTGCCTCTTGTGCGTTTACGCGTTTGAGCTGCTGCATGTGTGTATATGTGTGTGTTGGTGTGTGTGCATGCATGGGTTTCGGAGAAGAGGGGGCGGGCGGGGGGGGGGGGGGGGGGGGGCTATGTGCAAACGATCGTGAAACAAGTATACTCAATGCTAGAATCATTCGATGAATAGCAACACGGGTGCTGTGTTTTTCCGCAGGTTCGGCACCTGCCTGCTCACCTGGGTTCAATTGCCAGTCCGTTTATCGTGGTATGCCTGCATCCTGCCTGTGTGTCCTGCCCCAATTCTCACCAATCGCTTTACACTGTGCCTGGGCTATGCTGTACTCGCGTTCATGGGTGGCATGGATGGCATGGGCTGGTTGGGTGGCATGGATGGCATGGGCTGGTTGGGTGGCATGGATGGCATGGGCTGGTTGGGTGGCATGGATGGCATGGGCTGGTTGGGTGGCATGGATGTCATGGGCCGGTTGGGTGGCATGGATGGCATGAGCTGGTTGGGTGGCATGAATGGCATGGGCTGGTTGGGTGGCATGGATGGCATGGGCTGGTTGGGTGGCATGGATGGCATGGGCCGGTTGGGTGGCACGGATGGCATGGGCTGGTTGGGTGGCATGGATGGCATGGGCTGGTTGGGTGGCATGGATGGCATGGGCTGGTTGGGTGGCATGGATGGCATGGGCTGGTTGGATCTTTGCGGCTCACTCTCACACAACGCAGTTCGCGCTCCGGCAACTGGCTGCCAACTACCTGGAAAGATACATCCAGGTAAGCATGTGGTTCGTACTCTGTCTGGGTTGGCGATGGCAGTAGTATCGGCTGCTCTGTTCCTGCCGCGCCACAGCGTCGCCTGTGCATCATGGTGAGCTCGTCACTCATTATCGGGCGAGCAAGGAGGGGTTCCGTCATGGAGAGAGCGGATGTAGGGCAACAATAGGACAAGTAGGAAATGTTGATGCTAATAACAATACCATTGGGAAAGCAGGCAGGGGTTCCGTCATGGAGGGAGCAGATGTAGGGCGAGGGGCACTGCACTGCGGTTTTGTCGCCGTTGCATACCACGCCCCACCTTTCATGGTTATGTAAGCATGCTTATTAGCAGACTGTGTTTGGCCATGCCATGCCATGCCATGTGTGCAGGCACGTGCTGAAGCGCCTAAGCCGTCCCACAGCTGCTTATGCGCCGGAGGCGTCGTGGGTTGTGTGGCTTGGCTGTTTTTTTGTTTATTCTAACCCAGGGATGACCCCTTTTTGCCAGATGGCCTGCCTCCATCTGGGTTGTGTAAAGTTCTCTTTCTGTTTCGGCTGTCTCTGGTTCCCAGGGAAACGGGGTCTCACGTTTGTGCCTTGCAATGGCAGCCTTGGTCCCAACGGCTGCCTTCTGGGTGGTGTGGAAATCACGCCAGAACTCCGTGGAGGATGTCCACCAGTGCAAAGGGCAGCGGATGCCGCTTGGAGTGGTGATGTGCTGGCTGCTTGCGAACGTTGTGTGTGGCTTGGTCTCCTGCACCTGCGTGACCGTGCTAGCTGCTTGCGAACGTTGTGTGTGGCTTGGTCTCCTGCACCTGCGTGACCGTGCTAGCTGCTTGCGAACGTTGTGTGTGGCTTGGTCTCCTGCACCTGCGTGACCGTGCTAGCTGCTTGCGTCTGGTTCCTTGTGAATGGGTGCTGACGTGTGTCTGCTGGTGGCGGACGGCCGCCTGCTCGTCGCTGGTGCGTGCAGTCGGGCAACCACGGCCACGACAGCGTGGAGGACGCGGTCGCCGCGCTGGACCTCGTGCGCCTCAAGCTCATGAACGGTGAGCGTGTTGAATCTCGTGTTGTTGTAGGGATGGTGATTGCCTCAAGCTAAAGAACGGTGAGCGCGTCAATCACGGTGTTGCAGGAATGGTGATTGCCTCAAGCTTGTGCACGGTGATGGCATCAATCACGGTGTTGTAGGGATGGTGATTGCCTCAAGCTTGTGCACGGTGATGGCATCAATCATGGTGTTGCAGGAATGGTGATTGCCTCAAGCTTATGCACATTGATGGCATCAATAATGGTGTTACAGTAATGGTGAGGACCTCAGGATTGGTGTGTGTTAGCAATCGTGAATGCCACAAGCTCATGAACAGTGAAATCATGAACAATGGCATTGTAAGAGACAGTGAGGACCTCAGGCACGGTGTTGTGGGAACAGAGGGTGCCTCCGGCTCTCGAACGGTGAGCGCAGTTTGTCTGCAACTCATGAGCGGTGAGAGTACTTGGTTGTTGTGTGGTGAGATCGTGGAGAAATTCCGGCGTGGTTTGCTAGGAATGGTGCATTGTTCAGGCTCGTGAACGGTGAGCACCTTAACTGTGTGTGGTGTGGTAGGAGAGGTGAGAAGAGGGTTTGCGAGTTGGCGTCATATAGACGGAGAGAAAGTGGTCGGGGGTATTAGAAGCAGGGACAACTAGCGGGGTATCACAGGACTAGAAACTAGCGGGGTATCACAGGACTGGTGAGTGCTTTAAAAGGGGTGTTACAGAAAGCGTGACGCGCTCATGAACAGTGCGGGCGGTCATGAGTCAGGCAGATGTTTCGCGCAGCTGTCTTGGTTTCAAAGGTGCGGGATGAATGCTGGACAGGAGCAGGATTATCTCTAGTGGCGGTTGGCTTGGGTGAGGATGGTCTGGATTGGCAGGCTAAGGGACTGCTTGTTTCCGTGCCATCATATTGACAGTCGCGAATGATGAGACCAAACGTTAAGGGTTTATCATGAAATTTTAACCATTTGCTAAATCCAAGACGCCATCTTGGGACGTTGGCGCTGCTTTTTGGCTTGTTTTGCTTTGGTGCGCGGCAGGCCCCTCCTTTGGCAACTTCCACGACGAGTCGGCGGGCCGCAACCTGATGGACGCGTTGCACGCTGACACGGGCAAGGCCTGCGTGATGGTCGACCGCGGCAGGCGAGCAGTCACATAGAACTTTGGCTTTTTAACACTACACTCTTGTGGCATGATAGCACTTTGGCGCTATCGGGCAAGGCCTGCGTCCACGGCAGGTGGCTACCCACGATCAGCATCCTCGTGGCAGCGGGCTGTACCGTAAGAATGTTAGCGTGCTATACCGTAAGAGTGTTACCATGGTACTACTATAACCTTAAGAGTGTTACAGTGGTGAACAGCTACAGCGGTGTGATGGTTGCCCCGGCACGTGGGTGCCCGCGTAAACTTGACACGGGTAGCTGCGCGTGTGTGGACCTGGTCCCATCTGTGGGTGTGCATGCACTGTCTGTGTATGGGTTTTCATGTCCATGGGTTGCGCATGAGTAAGTGTGCATGGTAGGATGGACTCACACAGATGACTCACAATTTGTGTGGGGTCGTGCTAGTGAGTGTGTCATGCATGCTAATGTTCATTCGCAGAGAGAAGGTAACGGGCACTGCTATTGGGCACCGTTTTGTATTCTCGTTTTCTATTATTGGGCACATCAACAGGGAGAGAATGATGAGGCATGGGTGTCCCCTGCATCTCCCTTCCTCTGCCCCCTTAATTTCACTCCCTCGGTTTCGCAGGGGCTTGCATACATATGGCGCGAGAACAGCCTCCTCCATCTGCTGCGAAACCGACAAGCAGGTACGGTCCCTATTTGTGCCATTCGTTAGCACGATAAGCATGCACGGTCTTTTTGCGCCATTCGTTAGCATGCATGGCAGGTCCCTATTTGCGCCATTCGCTAGCACGATAAGCATGTACAGTCCCTATTTGCGCCATTCGTTTGGATGTTAAGCATGTTCGGTCCCTATTTGCACCACTCATCCGCTCGACAAGCATGGCGTTTCCTAACAATAGCTGTGGGCATTAAAGCAATAGTTCACTGACTGCAACAGCCCTCATTTTGGGATCTTTCCCCACGCGACTCCGCGTTTCAAAGGCAAGGTTGTCTATAAGCATCCTACTGTGGCTACTGCCGACAATTCGTGTTTTTTGCCTCTGCCCCTTTGGTTTTGGATGATGTCGTCTGCTGACACCGGTGCCATCACTGTGGCCACGGCCTGGCTGTGTCTGGCACGCTTTGTGCTGCCCGTTTTTGGCCATAGGTGCTGGACCGCGCCAAGAAGCAGGTGGAGTCTGACTCCATAGACTTTGTGTGGGCGCGCTTCATCAACATCATCTCCTGCTATGATGGTGCGTCGTCGGAGGGGGCAGATGCGTGGCGTCCCGAATAACTACAGCTGCCCGTGTGGCCTTTTTTTCTTTCAATGGGCAGTTTTCTCAAATATGAGGCTACTTGAGATGGATACCATGACAGGATCTCAGATGTACTAGAGAACACGTTCACTCAGTTCAGGGCATGCTTCACTATCTGAGTGGCGCCATGGGATTAGTGGGTTGACAACGCAAGGGAACCATGGTGGGCGTCGTGAGAAAGGGAATTCTGGGTTCTGACTTGCGAAACCACTATGCCTCCGCCGATCGATCGTGCCTGCTCGCCACAAACTGGCACCTCACAGCTGCGCTTGCGGAGCTGGACACCGATGCGGCCAGGGCGCAGGCGGCCGCTCGCGAAACGTGCTCCAATGACAACGAGGTCGCGGCCACCGCCGGTGGTGGGAAGGCCACCGGCAGTGCTGCAGGGGATGGTGCAGCGCCGTCGCAAGCCATCAGGGGGGACGAGCAAGAGTACCTCTGGGAAAACCGGCTACCCCCTGGGATCGATGCGGTACGTTTTCCCTAAGCTTTGGTTTCTACGGGTCGTTTTTGGGTGTAGAGGCGTGGTTGGAAATCTCGGCGAAAATCCGCTGTGCTGCGGTCATGACTCATGTTACACAAACATGCTATCGGGTTACGCTGTCACCTGATAGCAGGAAGGGGGATGCAGGTCCTAAACAACCTTGGATATTTCGCTGGCCAATTGGGCTGGGGAATGGTGTAAATTTAATGGCATATCCAAGTATGCCAGGTACTATCAGCTGATCCATCCCATGAATAAGCCATCCTTATCAGCATCTACCTCGGCAGGTATTGTACCATTTATACCACCAATAGAAGATCAGCTATAAAAGCAGAAGAGATTAATGCTTGAGAAACTGGTTTTGATTGAAGTTTCCGTTTGGCGAGATGTTGTTCCAGCCGTTGAGTGGGTTTGGTGGTAGTTGGCTGGTGGTCTGCATTTAGTGCCATGTTAATGAGACAACGGTGTGCTTTGTGATACTATACTATGTGTCCTTTGTGTCCTCTGCAGGTCTTCAAGGAAGCCGACCGCTGCATCGGGGAGCTGTGGGAGTCGATGCCCCCCAACAGCATCTTCCTGGTCGTGACGGGCCATGGGGACACGTCCAAAGTTCGCAAGATGAAAGAGATGAAGGAGAAGCTGAGTTTACAGACGGGCAACCGGAGAGCGTCGTGGGATTTGACGAAAGAGAACTGCTTGCAGCTGGCAGCCAGCAGGGCGCTGAATGCCCTTGCCTTTTTTGGTGCCAAGAAATAGAAACTCGCTAACAACGATGTTTGTAACAGAGCAGGGCTCCCTGGATTCGTGTGGGCGCTCACAGACAGGTGTAATGCCCAAATGCTCGCAGTTCCCGACCTAGACTCTGACTAGGAGTGGGGAGTGCTCTGTGGTCCCCCAACGGGGACACGAGACCAATTAATGAATTAGGAGTGGGGATAAATAAATTAATTAATTCACACGTAACTGCGTCATGTGAGCAGAAGTCCCCAGGGAATTGAATATGGGATGGGGTGGATGGATGTAGCTATGTCTAGTTCCTAGTTGCAGGGTTGCGGGCACCGCGGCCCGAATCGCTCTGCTTGCCAAATTTAGTCACACGCAGAGGCCCCACGGACTGCAGGGTGGTGTCCTTCATTAATGTCTGCCACCTGTCTCGCGTCATGTGCCTCCATATTACAGACAAACCACCTGGGGGGACGTTTCCCGGGCGTGAGCCCACCCCGGCCGGTGAGGATAGCATAAGCACATATCCATCCCTAGCCTATTGCGGAAAGTCCACGGGTCGCGGCCCGGCTGCGTGCAACCCGGGACCTGTGAGGACAAAACGCCCGGGCTGGGCGGCCGGTTTTGGTGCCAGCTAGTCTATCTGATGTGTCTACCTGATCTGTGCGGGCCAGGTGCCCGGCTAGGCCCAGGCGCCTGTGCCTGAGAATGTGGGAATTAACACACGGCAAGTCAGCGTACAAATCCTCACAAGTAAGTAAGTAAGTAAGTACTTGCGTGTCATGCGCAAAGGCATGCCACGGAGTACTATGCTAATCTCATTAGAAAAATAATTACACAAAAGTTTAGGCAAATATCGTCTGCATCATCCCCCAACCGTTAAGCACTAGATGGGGATGTAATCCTCATCCGAGCTGTCCTCTACTGTAATGGCAGACGAGGCGGTAGTGTAGCGGCTCAAATCCTCATGCATGGCTAATGTGCTTACGCTACTAGGGCGTATGCACAGGAAATGTATCAGGGCTGCTAGTCGCATTCTGTTACCGCCAAGGTTACGTACCCGCTATATTGACGCCCCGTTTTTGTCAGCGCTCGTTTACAACTTAAAACGTGGGTGTGACTGTAGCGCGCTGGCCCGCCCAAAGTGAATTAACCCATAATTCCCAGCTGGCCCTGCCAAAGCCAATGATGTTACTCATGCTCGAGGCCCATTGGGGGGCGCGGCAACGTTCCAACCTAGTCATGGCCACAACACAAAGTTTCTGGAGCTGAATATCTCATGCATGCAAGAAGCTGATCGATCAGCCCTTTCGATTCGAATATCCGTAACAGGTGAAAAAAATGGTTTTGGACTAATGACTTACACTTTTTGCATTTGAAACTTGCATTTGAAAACTAGCCCCAACCAGGAGATGACAAGTGTACAATACACGGAAAACCGTATTAACATTTCGGGACGGAGAAAACCGTATGAACATTCCAAGAAGACAAGTGGAGAACTCGAATAGCAAGTAAAGCCGTCCGATATCTATTTAAGTTAACCTTAATTGACGGGGTAACATTACCTTTAGACATGATGACACCAGGCTGTACGTTATAGATGTCATGACTGGAATCGGTCACGCCGCGCCCAATCCTCGAATCTCAGCCGTAGGATTTGCGCGAAAGTCCCAGTAAAAGATGAAAGGCATGTAGGAGTTCCAATTAGAAATGCGTCCTCGCGCGAGCATCAATATGAGATTAATTTTCCGATCTCAAGAAAGAAGCTTGTTAGTGCAGCGCCAGCGGGTCCGCAGTCGACCCAAACATCTTTTTTATGCACTTGCACTTTACACCGGGAAGTGGGGCTTTTCGCCTTCTATACTTGGGCGTATATACACTTGGGAGTTCGATTTTTTCATGAAGTAGGGTTAAGTTTGCAAAAAATAATTCCGGAAGTCCGAAAAAAGGCTACCAGGAGGGAAAATTAGTAATTAGTAGTAATCAAGCGGCCAACTATATTTAATTAGATGTAAGCCATCAGCAAGTTACATGTGATGCAATGATAACAATGTACATCTGGTGGCCAGCCCGTTTTGATCACTTGATTATGGGCCGGATGCAGATGAGCCCCCGCTTCTTCTCATCTTTGAGAAACCGGCGGACAAGATTTCGTTTCTCAGACACCGCAAGCGGCTCGAGAAGACTCACTTCACCTTGGACGACGACTTGACCCTGGCACAGCAACAACGGGAATGGGAGCTATGGCCGACCTACCTCCAGCTCGGACCAGCAGACCGCGGCAGGGAAGCCGGTGTACTGGAAGGGGGCGGCCATCTACGTCGGCCACAAGCCATGCATGGCAAGCGACCCCCGCGGCCCCACGGAACCTCCAGACGCCCCAGCTTAGTAGGGGAATACAGCAGTAGTAGTAGTGTAGAATAGACAGGCCTAGCCACTGTGGCCTTGTTCATAATATACGCCTATTCTGGGCCCCCCTACTAGCTTATGCCTTAGCCACATTTAACCATGTACATCTCCTTCTTACCCTCATGGGCCTGGTAGGTGATCTAGGTAGAACTGCGTGGGTGACACCGCCTTCCCCACTCACGGGACAAGGCGGCTCCCCCCCCAGTCCTGCTCACCTTCCCCTCCCGTGAGGACAAGCAGGGGTTCCTCTCTCGTCGCAAGTGGTTGCACGACCTCACCTGGACGAGGAGGGGGGACATCCCCCCCTAAAATCGTACGTGAGCGTACTCCCTGGTTTGGCCTACCGCGCCGCCCGGCGCCAGCCAAAGTGAAAAATGGCTGAGTGCGCTTTGTCAGCCAAACGGCTGCGCCGGATCGAAAACGGCAACTTTGGGAGTGTGCTACGTGCTACGTTGCCTTAATTGTACGACACGTGGCACTTTTTGTAGCATCTCTTAGTAGAAGCTCTTAGTAAGCGATAGTATATTAGCATAGTCTTCCAGTAGGATCGAGCAGTTCAATGAATAAACATTTTGTACTGCAGTGCCCCACTATAGATTCTCTGCTGCCCATGTGCGGCGTGGGACACAACAACAACAACAACAGAAACAACAACAACAACAACAACAACAACAACAACAACAACAACAACAACAACAACAACAACAACAACAACAACAACAACAACAACAACAACAACAACAACAACAACAACAACAACAACAACAACAACAACAACAACAACAACAACAACAACAACAACAACAACAACAACAACAACAACAACAACAACAACAACAACAACAACAACAACAACAACAACAACAACAACAACAACAACAACAACAACAACAACAACAACAACAACAACAACAACAACAACAACAACAACAACAACAACAACAACAACAACAACAACAACAACAACAACAACAACAACAACAACAACAACAACAACAACAACAACAACAACAACAACAACAACAACAACAACAACAACAACAACAACAACAACAACAACAACAACAACAACAACAACAACAACAACAACAACAACAACAACAACAACAACAACAACAACAACAACAACAACAACAACAACAACAACAACAACAACAACAACAACAACAACAACAACAACAACAACAACAACAACAACAACAACAACAACAACAACAACAACAACAACAACAACAACAACAACAACAACAACAACAACAACAACAACAACAACAACAACAACAACAACAACAACAACAACAACAACAACAACAACAACAACAACAACAACAACAACAACAACAACAACAACAACAACAACAACAACAACAACAACAACAACAACAACAACAACAACAACAACAACAACAACAACAACAACAACAACAACAACAACAACAACAACAACAACAACAACAACAACAACAACAACAACAACAACAACAACAACAACAACAACAACAACAACAACAACAACAACAACAACAACAACAACAACAACAACAACAACAACAACAACAACAACAACAACAACAACAACAACAACAACAACAACAACAACAACAACAACAACAACAACAACAACAACAACAACAACAACAACAACAACAACAACAACAACAGTTAGTCTCCATGCTTTGCTGTAGACTAAGTCTCAAAGGCATTGTGAATACAACGTATGAATAAGCCTTGTAAACCTACGTTGGTATGTGAATATAAATACCACGTGGGCTATGCAGATAGGAATGCTAGTCGAGTCGCATACGTTTCCCTAGATAGGTACTTTGGGTACTGAGGTACGTGACAGATGTCAGTACCCAGTATATACGTAGTGTCCTGTCATTGGACGGTACTAGAGTATCCTAGATAGGGACCGTACTGCAGCGTGCATTGATTGTGATCGCACGATGCAGTGACTAGACTGCTACCTGTCATCGTGCGGCCTCGGGCCAACGGTCTGCACCCAACGGTCACTGGCGGCGCAGCCGGTGAGAGGAACGTTGATAAAGGGTAAACCTATTTTCTAATGAACCAAGCAATTCATTGCTCACAGCCTTCAGTGTTCTCAAGCAATATATCCCACCGCATTCTAACTTGAATTTTATTTGCTACCATGGCTATCACGAACAAGAATGTCGCTAAGAAGCTTACCTACAACGAGGATGATGATGGGCAGGATCGGCGGATGCCCAGAGACAACAACAAGAAGCCGGCTGGCGATGCGGCCATTTCCAAGAAAAAGAAAAAGAACAAAAAGACTCACAATGGTTGCCAGGACGAGGGGACGGCGGCTGCAAAGCCGACCGACCTACCCCCCTCCCCTGCGAGGCCGGAGGCCGAGACGGCTCCCCCCGGGGAGACCGGCTTACCCTCGACTCCGGCGGCCGCCCCAGCCGCAACCACGGCTGGCGCGGCCATGGCTGCGGAGACCTCGGTGGTAAACCCCACTGAGGCTCCACAGTCCGGCCCCACGTTGCCATCTCTTCGGGAGCGTATGCCCCGTCAGACGGCCTCGGTGGCACCGGACGGGACGATTACCTTTCGTCCCGCCACATCAAACCTTAATGTCCCTTTCGCCCAGGGACATAACCACATTGAGCTAACGTTTGGGCGACCCTCTGCGTCCCTTCTTCGCAAGAAGAAGGACATGGAGAGTATTAAACTCGCACGGGTGGTGCGAAAACCTGTGGAACCCATCGCCGGACAACCAATGTCCGACGATGAGGTATCCGACACTGCCAGTCTCCCCGATGGGGAGACTGAGATCAATCTTACCCCAGCGCTCCTGGCGGTCGAGCAGGCCGCGCTGGTGGCAAATGAAGAACGCCGAGCGAGGCAGCGGGACCGAGAGGTCCGCCGAGAGGCGGCTTTTCGGCTCGCCGCTAAGCGGCAAGAATATGAAGAGGAAGCCGCCCGTCGCCTGGCTACCCACCAGGCGATGGCGGACGCGTACCGCGAGGCCACCCAGCGGTTACGTGACCTCTTAAAAAATGCTGACTATCCCATGCTATGCGGACAGTCAAGACCTGGCCGAGCTTGCTCGGTCAGCACACTTTAAAACCATGTCCTCCATCACCCAAGCCAGGGTCACGGAGGCCATCTTGGCCAAACATGGGGTGGTAGCTGAAGAAGCCCCCCCGCTGGAAACCACCAGCAAGAAACCCTCTCCCCCCAACCCCTGCAGTACAAGGAGGGACTGCTGGCCCTGGGCGCGAGGAAGGGCAAAGAGGCGGACTGTCCAGTCCGGCCTGCTATGATCATGGGAGACCACTCCCTGACATACCCGAGGATGAGGCTGCCTTTCAGGCAGCCCTCCGGGAGCATGAGGTACGCAAGGAGATGAAGCGTCTCATGCGGGAGGAGGCCAGGAGGAGAGCAGAGGCAGACACCCCTGCCCGCCCCTCCACCGATGGGGCTGGACCCAGTGGGGTTACCCGGACACCCCCGGGCTCCCCCAGGGCCACCATGACCCCCCTCCCCCTCCCCCACCACCCCAGGTTCGCCCTGTGGGTTGGGGCCCCCTCCCAACCAGGGGGGTGGCCAGGACCCCAGGAGGCCCTGGGGGGAGGTGCAGAGGTGCCACAGGCACCCAACAGGCCTGCTGAGGCCCCCCCAAGGAGCGGGGATGTCCTGGAACAGCTCGCCATTCTCCAGGCCCAGCTGGCCTCGTTGCAAGATCAGCAGTTAACAGCTAACCAGCTGCAAACTGTCGAGGGCCTGCGCGCCCTGATGTCGCGGTATGAGCGGGGGACCATCAACCTGGACCCCACCCGCCTGCAACAAGCAACCGACGCTTCTTGAGGGCCAACCCCCCTCTCACAGGTGTGTTTAACCCTCATAAAAAGGAATCCAAAATCAATATTGCTGGCTTGCCTGAGGGTCACACTGTTGAACAAGCTAAGCAATTTGTTTTTGCTTTGGAGTATGGGATGGAAGGTCTTAACCTTAGACATCAGTTTAAGGCTCTCAGGGCCTCCTCCACATTCCATCAATCATCTCCTGCAATCAGAGCATTGATTCAAACCTATCAGGAACGTACCCTGACACCTGAAGCAGCCATTGAACAGTGGCCTACCTTTATCACTGATCTGAAACAGCTAGTGCTTACCAATAACCACATGGAAGCAGTAGAACGTTTCAACTGGCTTGCTGCATATAAGGTGAACAAGAATAACCTCTCTGGGGATGCAAAAACATACAGGGTAATGATTGAGAAAGACCTTGAGCTTCTCAAGCTCCAACCAAGGTATCTCATCCACACCTGGCTAACAAAAGCTAATTTGCAACCTTCTGTCCTGGCTACCCTGCTTACAGGCCTCAAGTCCCTCTGGGACAACTTCAGAGCTGCCATGCTCTATATCGAGGAGGCAGTGGACCCCCTGGGTACTGGCAACAACCAGGCCCAGGACCCCAAGGTCCAGGGTGTCCAAGGCCACAAACGCAAGGGGCAGGCCAGCCAGGGGGGGCACCCAAGACCCACAAGTCCTCCCACCAAGGGGGCAGTGGCTCTCAGGGGCGTGGCAACACGTGGCACCGTGTGCCCCTGCATGGCAACCCCAACAACAACAACAACAACAATAACAACAACAGGTCCCAGCAGGGCAACAATAACAACAGGTCCCAACAGGGCCAAAACAACAACAACAACAGGTCCCAGCAGGGCCAGAACCGGTCCCAGCAGGGAAACAACAACAACAACAACAACAACAACAACCACCTGGCAACCCTGGTCCATAAGGTGCCTGAGGTGCTTCCAACGAGGGCACGGCACAACTGCCCCAACAACGACTCCCTGGCCAACGGGGTGGATCTCTGCCCGGGCTGCTGGCACGCACGTCATCCCCTGGGGCCTCCAGGCAGCCGTTGCAACAGGCCTCGCTACCCAAATCAATGTGAGTTCACTCACCTTATTACTCTGAGGATGATGATCTCATTACCATTGGGGATGGCAACCAGGGCATAATTGATTTTGAGGCAGCAACCTTACTGTCCTCCCAACACCCTGTTCTGGAACCTTACATAAAAGCACTAACCCCTACTGTTGACAACTCCATAGATATCAAGGAGCTTGCTCATCAGCTGCACCTAGCCATGGGTCATGAAACAGTGGCTGAGGAACTGGCCAGACGGCTGGGGGGTAGTAGCATGGGAAAACAACTCAGGAATGCAGTAAAACTGGCTAGACAACACTGTCAAGAATGTCAGTTCAATAGCCCCAAACCTCAAAAATGGCATACTGCAACTCCTTCCACCAATAGGGGCATGATAGTGGGGGATGTGATGCACATCAACAAAGATGTCCAACCCTACCTGATCCTAAAAGACTCATGGTCCAGGTTCACAGTAATGGAACCCCTACCTGGCATGTCTGCAGGGCAGCTACGTGTTGCACTCATGATTGCTTTACCCAGATTCTACCCAGTTGACAGAATTTTGCTTGATCAACAATTTTCTTGTCTGACTGACCTGGAAGGGTGTGAAGCAATAGAGATTGCTGGGCTGGAAGATCATGAGGGTCAGGGGGTCATTGAAAGAACCATCAGATCTGTCAAAACCCTACTAGCCAAAAATCCTTCCAAGGATGCTACTTCAGGGGTCTATTGTGACAGGGCACTCTGGTGTCATGAAATGTGCACAACCCTAAACATGAGACCTGTCTTGCATGCCACGTGGGGTGAAGTAATCCCAGCAGGCCTGCAGGCAGGTGTATATCCCCCAGAGGTGATAGCACTGTACAACACTGCACGTGCACAAACCTCAGCAAAACTGGCAGAAAAAGATAAAACCCATTCCAGGCCAGTATTCCAAAAAGGTGATCAAGTTCTCTATTACAAGGAAAACAGCTTTGGTAAGGTTGGAACTTGGCTAGGTCCAGTTACCATCCGTGGATTTACCAAAAACAGCAAGACCGTGGAGGTCAAGCACAATATCAATGGGAAGCGTCACAGGGTGAGCTGTCATAGAATTAAGAAGTATTATTCTCCCATGGCAGACGTGCCTGGGGAAGAGTCTTTAAGCATGGACTCACTACTTCTATCTGGCAACTCCAGCATGCCCAGCAGTAGCTCTGAGCCACCAATTACTGCTGTTGACAGCACCACAGCACCCTCTGTGAACCCTTCCACCCTCAGTGAAGCCAGGCCCACTTCACAACCTGGGGATTGCTTAACCAGGCACGAGGTAGCTGGGTTGGAAGCATTAGCTCAGCCCCAAGGCACCAACCTGTCTGCCAACCTCCCGCTCTGAGGTCAAATTGGCAGTCGCCTTGCAAGCATTACACAGGTCACATAAGCAACAAGCTGCTGTGGCCGCAGGGTTGGCAAAAGTCTCAGCTGTGTGCACTAGTCAGGACCCCTGGACCCTGGCAATAGACACTCAGGCACAGGTCAGTGTGATCAGTGCACAAGCCATCCCTGGTCTTGAGATTGCACCTTCATTTTGGGCACGGGTGCAGGATTTCTCAGGCCAAAGCTCACTGGATGTAGTGGGACAAGTGATGCTCCCTATACTTGGTATTCAGACACCCTTCCAGGTGGTGGAGGGGTACTCTGGTAACACCTTGTTGGGGGAACCTTTTGTATCCTATCCTGGGGTGCTTATCTCAGCTAATGAGCTCAGTGTCACAGGGGTGGGTGCAGTTCCTCTGGACCACTTTAAAATCCCTCTCTCCAGTATTGTCCCTGGTATGGATGCTGTCATCAAGGCAGTCAACACTCAGTATGCACCAGGGGAGATCCCTGATCTGGACAAGTTAGTGCACAGCCAGTTCCTCCATCCCTCAGCCTTTGGGCTGGGTAAGTGGGACATAGCCATGCACTCACCCCACCAAATCTCCCACGTCATACAAGAATGCAAAACACAAAAAGGGTTTACCAAGTGGCTGATGGCCATTGTCCACCAAGCCAGGCAGGAATGGGTCCTGCCCAACCCCAAAAACCCTCAATACAAACCGCCTGTCACCCCTTCATGGGACGTGCCAGAGGGAGCCAAAAAGCTCAGATTAAAATTTGTTCTCAAACAAAAACCACAAAAAGTGGGCTCCCCAATCTTCCATGCCAGACCATGTGTCACAGAATTAAAGGGGACATCCACACTGCCAAAAGGGGAAACATACACACCTGGGCTGCAACAAACCTCACTCAGGATCATGCTCTCCCTATTCCTCCACAACCTCAATGCAGGCCAAGACTATGTCTGCAAAGCCACTGATATTAAAAGGGCCTTCCTCAGGGGGGACCCAGAAAAGGCTGAATCTGTGTGGAAAGGGAAGGTGTACGTGGTAGACACCCCAGCTGTGTGGAAACCTTATATTGATGAGCCCCACCTTATCATCAACATTGGGGTGGAAGGGCTTGTCAGTGCCCCAAAAATTTTCAGAGACTCAGCAGAGGAAGTATTCAAAAAGCTCAAGGCCACGTATGATGACCTGGACCCATGCTTTTTTGTTGTACCCACCCCCTCTGGACTGCTGTTCTTTGTGTGGCATGGAGATGACCAACTCATTTGTGGGCCTAGAGCTGAGGTGGAAATTTATTCAGCAGGTCCAGGAATCATATGAGATTGGCAAACAGGTGGAATTGAGCACAACCCCCATCCAGTTCTGTGGCATCATGTTGCAGCTGCACAGGCAGCCAGATCATGGGTCTGCTCTCTCTCCCCTCCTGCAGAATATATCAAGATTGTCTAGATCTGCTGCATCACACCTGCCTCCCCTTACACATGTGTGCCACTGTTCAGGGCAAACTGGGGTGGTGGTCAGCCATCTGTGGGGCTCCCTTAGCTGTCATCAGCAGGGTCACCCATGATGTTCTAGTCAAATCAAATGCAGTCACATCAGGAAGTTGATCATGACTGCCCCCCCTCATCCTCCATGGCCTGAATCTGATGGAAGACATCCACATCCAGTGTCATGGACAGCTCCATGGAGAGCAGAACAATCAATCAGATGGGGGCACGGGAATCAGGGCTGTTTTTTCTCACCAACAGGTCAGATTACATGTCCCTCACTTCCTGGTACAGCAGGCTACACCGCAGAAAACCTGGCAGCAGCAACTCAGCTGAATGTCGTGCTGTGGTGTCTGCTGCATTGCATGCTCGTTCCCTGCAGCACATGCTCACCTGGCTACAAACCCAGGCAGGCAGCACATGCAATGTCATCTCACATCTCTATACTGACAGCCAATCTGTGAGCAACACAGTCGACGCGAAAATGGCTGACGGCGGTATGGCTGACGGCGGAGTTCAGATCTTTTGCGTCTGAGCCCCAAATTCGGTCAGACCACTTGCATTCGATGCGCCTTTCTAAGACGCACTTGCCAGTATAAACGGTTACGGCTGCCACGCAGTATAGACAAAGTTACGCACGTGACCAGCTATGACGACTACCAAAGCAAAACGAGGGCTGGAAAAGGAGCTGGCACAGCTTCCCAGCGCCCAGCCCAACCCTCTCGCCCTCGCCATTGTTCAGCCGCCAGGCTTACCCGCCAAACCCTCGCCAAGCGCCTCGCCTGAGCCCAAGAAACCATGCCACGATCGCCACAAATGGAGCAAATTCTTGCCCGGCGACGGAATGTTCTCCCTCCTCGAGTGGCAGCAGCTGTCGCCGCAGGAAGTCGTCGAAGTTCTCCAGTTCCTCACACAGGAGCGGAAGCTCTTTGTGCCCTGGAGAGGGAGGGCGGCTATCGACTACCGCGACACGTCCTGGCTCTACACCTGTGCCGAATCCCGCCAACGCGAGTCTATCTTGACCAGCTACTACCAGCGCAGCTTCGGCGCCATCCACAGAGAACTTTGGAACGCACTCAACGCCCCAGCCCCCGCACAGCCGGCAGCCCCATCGGCTTCCTCCCTCTGCAAGGATGACATCCGCGCAGTGCTGGAGGAGCACGTGACCTGGCCGCTGGCCGAGAAGATGACCTCGCTGAACACCACGCTCAACACGGTCGAGGCCCGGGTCTCCAACGTGGAAACCAAGGTCGTCCACAAGCTACAACCACAGTTCACGGCGCTACACACCGCGGCGCAGGCTTCGGAAACGCATGCTGCACTTGTCTCTCGCCTTAACCAGGTGGAAGGCAAGTGCGGCGTGCTCATGAAGAAGCTTGAGGCCATCACCGCCCACACCGAGGCCCTGGCCACACAGGTCCCAAAGCTAGCGGAGCAGACGGCCACCATTGCCTCCCAGCCACCCCGGCAGGATGCTGGTGACCTCCCGCTCTCCTACGCGGACCTGCTGCGGACAGCGACCGCCTCCACCACCGACGCCATCGCCACGAAGCTCCAGGAGCTGGAGGACCACCGCCAGGCCCAGCAACGGGAGGTCACCGATCGCGCTCGCCGCGAGTGCCGAGTGGTGCTACGTCGCTTCCCCCAGAAGCCAGGTGAGACGTCAACCTCCCTTGCTGACGAGATCAAGAAACAGCTTCTTACCCTCATGGGCCTGGTAGGTGAGGTAGAACTGCGTGGGTGCCACCGCCTTCCCCACTCACGG
>RPFO01000164.1:3461873-3479373 GCA_009746045.1 Mesostigma viride | reverse complement strand
ACGGACGGGTACCGCGAATTTTTCGGCGCCAAAATATTCGCGCCGGGACCGTCCCCTTAACAACAACAACAACAACAACAACAACAACAACAACAACAACAACAACAACAACAACAACAACAACAACAACAACAACAACAACAACAACAACAACAACAACAACAACAACAACAACAACAACAACAACAACAACAACAACAACAACAACAACAACAACAACAACAACAACAACAACAACAACAACAACAACAACAACAACAACAACAACAACAACAACAACAACAACAACAACAACAACAACAACAACAACAACAACAACAACAACAACAACAACAACAACAACAACAACAACAACAACAACAACAACAACAACAACAACAACAACAACAACAACAACAACAACAACAACAACAACAACAACAACAACAACAACAACAACAACAACAACAACAACAACTGCAGTGCTCCGGCTTGAGGCTGGTTGTTGGTGCACTGGCGGAAACTTGCTGCAAGAATGACGTCAAGCCGGCGGATTCGCTGCCTTAGTATTGCCTGACGCCAGGTCCGGTGTCATAATCAACAACAACAACTCCTGACGCCTGCCTGAAAGTTGATATGTCTTCCTAGAATTATCAACCAATACTTGGTACCTAAGTAATTCTCAGCGTCAGTTGTAAGTACAGCAGGGCCAAATCGGTCTCCTGCACTTAAAATCAAACGCCTGACCGAGCTAGCGGGATCACCAGAGCCGCACTCCTTTTCTAAAACCAGGCAACGGACCGGCGGGAGGAGTTAGCTCCTCAAATTTTTTCTTCGCGCCGCCCTAAAAATTTCGACAGGAGTACACTCCGTCGCCAAAATTCTGCCGCCGGACACATTTTTTCCCGTTAATTTGGGGAGTCCGCTCCACGTCCGGAGGTGCCGCGCCGGACACACGACTGAGTGTGCTGTTTTGGCTGGATGTCCCCCCTCCTGGACGCTGGACGACGACCTGACCCCCGCCCAGCAGCAGCAGCGACGTGACCTGTGGCCTGAATACCAATCAGAGACATCCAGCGCAGCCGGCGAGAAATCGGGAGAATCCGGCACAAGCAGGACCCCCAGAAGCCCAAGATGTAATGGAGGGGCGGGGACCTGATGATTAACCACAAGATGTGGACGCCCCCAGCGGGCTAGAATAACTTGTAACCCTAGCTAGCTTGTATCCATTGGTAGTCCGACTGCCGCTATGCCGCAGCCCTGCTTAGAATGTTTGCCTAGAGCTGCATGTGCCACCATACCTACTAGTCACGTGCGCCGCTAACGCACGGTACACAACCATGCAGCCCTAGCCTTAGCTTAGTTAGTCCTTGTACAGCCATATTATGCTACGTCCTGGCTACGATCAGATTACTTGCCCACGCTCCTTGTTCTCAGCCATGCTCACATGGGTCTTATTGCACCCACAGATTGCCGGATCGTTAGCGTGTCCGTTTAGCTAGCGTGCCCGAATGCAGCTGTGGCATGCCTTAGGCATGAAGGAGAGAGGGGTCTCTGCCCTTTCTCCTGTTGTGCACACACAGGGATTAAAAGCACTTCGGTGCGCTGCGTGACTCCCCAACGGGAGCACGTGTTTTATGAATTAATTAATTAACCATGTACATGTGTGCCTATGATGTGCCACACGCCAGATGATGCCTAGCTTTATTTATTTAGTTATGCTGTGCCCACGCAGAGAGCTACTCTCTGCTGAGACGCCATGCGGCTAGCTAGCCATGCATGCTGATCTTCCACCCCGTGCGCCAGGCCCCCTTTGCGCTCGATCTGAGAGATCACGGTGGTGCAGGTGCACTTGGTGCGCATCTAGAGCAGGCCGGTGTAGTTTACGTCCTAGGCCCTCAATTAAGTGCAGGAACTGTACTGGCCCAGAATGTATTAAAAGCCTTTGATATGCCCCTTCTCAGTCAGGGATATGTGCTACATGTACTCCCAACGGAGTCATGTTCCTTCCGGAGGGGCCATATTCCGGAGGGGATATGCCTAAAGGGCACTTTTCTGGAAACCATACCTATGCATGTGCTAAAAATCCAATTATGATTGGGGACCATAAATATGATTTAAAAAATTTTTCCAGCCACTTGGGGGGGGTACTAGCCCCCACCATACACCAGTAACGCGCTAAAAATAGAAAAAAGACGCTATTTTAGTCACTTTTTTCTAGGACAATGGGCAAACATATTGGGACCAAATAATATATTCCCATAGTAGTTCCCTGACTTTTGAGAAATGCTCAGTGACCTAGTTCTGAGCACAGAATAACCATGTTTAGACACATTGATGGATTTCCCCGCAAAAAGGGTACTTTTTTTAACAAAAAAAAAAATCAAATCATAAACACATGCAATAGTGCCAAATCATATATATTCCCAAATATTACATGTTGGGAGACATGCAGCCCCAAAGTTTCAGGTCATTCTGACAAGCGCAGCCCTATTTGATGGCACGGTACACAACCAGCCATAGCCTTAGCCTAGTCCTAGTACAGCCATGCTACGCCCTGGCTATGTTCAGATTACTTGCCCACGCTCCTTGCTATGATATGCTCACATGGGTCTTATTGCACCCACAGTTTGCCGGATCGTTAGCCTGTCCTTTTAGCTAGCCGCGCCCGATTGCAGCTGTGGCATGCCTTTGGCATGAAGGAGACTGGGGGTCTCTGCCCTTTCTCCTGTAGTGCACACACAGGGATTAAAAGCACTTCGGTGCTCCGTGACTCCCCAACGGGAGCACGAGTTGAATTAATTAATTAATTAATTAATTAATTATTTGATGGATATTCCTAGATCGCCACCTGACAGCGCCAGACACTAGCAAAATGCTCATTCATCATCACTATAGGCGCCCCCAGGCTCGCAGTCTTGGCAGCCGGTACCACTCCCCCTTTGGCACAGTTTCGAGGGTGAGACCCGTGCACAGCATGTGGGCCCCCTGCTGCCACGCAATCGGTGCCACCACAGATGAGAAAGGGGTTGTGAGTTGTGTGTGTGGGGCCACCGGGCAGAACATGCACAGTCTAGCATCAACATCCATGTCATCCCCATCCTCATCCCCTGCCCCCCCTTCCTCATAGTGCATCCCCTTGCTGTATGTGCAGCGGTCCTGCTTGCCCTCCTTAATTCCAGTGCCTTTTCTTCTTCTCTAACTAATTCCTTTTCATCTTGCGCCGCTTCCAGTCATGCTGCCCCTTGAGCTGCTGCTGCCACTCCCTCTTGGCGATGATGGTCCCCAGCTGCGCCTCGACAGCGGGGGTCACTGTCACACCCAGTTCCTCTGCATCCTCTAGCCACCACCACTGTTCACCGTGCTGCACGTGCAGTATGCCCACCACGCATGCACCTGGGTACAGCCCTGCCCCAAACCCGCCCTTCCCACCGCCCGGGACAGCCCTGATCTGCTGGGAGTGCAGGAACTCATACCTGTTGCTGCTGGCATCGTGGGTGCAAGCCTAGCAGAATGTCCATCGTGGTGTACTTGGCCCAGAGCCCCAGACAGCCTTGACCAGCCCTGGGCAGCACATCCACGGTCACCCCCTGCGGCGTGCTCGCCGCGACGGGCAGCCACGTGGTCCCACCCCACCCGGGCGTTGTGTCCCCCACCACAGAGCCACACCACTGCTGCTCAACATGCGGCTGGCTTGGATCCGCTTGCCGCACATCTAGTTAGGCCACTGCTCACACTTGTAGTGCAGCAGTGGCGTTGCCTAGTAGTGCCCCCTTGAGGTGGACTGCCCCCATGTGCCCGTTGGCATGCCATGCATGTGCGGAAGGAATAACACATGGAGTTCACTGTGGGGTCATCTAGCACCCCCCTGAGCTTGCCCAGGTGCTCCTTCTTGAGCTTGGTCAGTGCATTGTACAAACACCCCCCCAAGTGATTGATGTCTTCCTTCTTCTCGGGGATGAGGCCTGCCTCTGCGAGGAAGTTGTCCTCTTTGACCCGTGCAAACCAGGTGGCCGGTGTCACCATCGCTAACCACCTCAGCGGCGTACTAAGCGTTGGGCTTTGGCAGCACCTCCTTCTCCCCTCCTGCCCCCTCCTCCCCGTGCACCACCTGCCCCGTGCTGATGCCCGCAACCGTGGATGCCAGGTCACGCAGCAAGAAGACAGCCCCCTCCCCTTCCATGCTTCTACTACTGCCTGTGTGGTTGAGATAGCACGCATGGGGCCCGGGCTCCTTGCCTGCCTTGCTAGCCACCTCGCACGCCTGACACCACTTGCCAGAGACATGGTGCCCCACGCACATGCAGCCCAGTGCCATCGTGAATTATCGACTGCTCAGTGCTGGCCAAAGGGGGATGCAAAACCCCGGTTGGGCCATGACCCATCCAGCGTCAGGCGGCAGCCCTGCCTCCCCTCCCCATCTACCCCAAAGCGCTTGTGCTCCTGCTCCCATGCCCGCACCGTCTCCCTATTCTCCACTATGATTAGCTGATCGTGCAGGACCGTGCTCCTTGACAATAGACGTCCGTCCTATAGTCAGCAAAATTGGTGCGAGAGGTCCCCAGTTCGATTCCGGTCGGATTCATTTGCAGATCGCGTTTTCCGCGTTTTCCGCGGCCTGGCACTGAACGCAAAGGTTTTCACCTTTGCGGAGTGTCTGATCAGAATAGACGTGGCAGCTGCGACATCCTTATTGCCACGTGCTATTCTGATGCCACGTGCTATGCCCAGTGGTGCATGCACCTCAGCCCTAGGAGCGTGGCTAGCCGCACAAGCACGGGCTGGCTGATACCAAACAACACCCCAGCCACTGCCATGAGGCTGTTGAGCATGTTGCGATCCACACCTGGCCGCAGGTCCGAGTCAGTAGGCAGGCGATGTCTTTGGTACACCACCATGGCCCGCCATCCACCCCCGTGCAGCTGCTATTAGTGCACCACAGCACCACAGAAGATGGGCTGCCACGATCAGACCTCGCATGCATCTCAGGTTCTCCTATCTTGACAGTGCACATCTTCCATGACGGGCATGCCATGGCACCAACAATGGCCTCAAGATTGTGTGCATCTACCAGCAAACGAGGCATGTACCTTGATGCGATTTCCTCGCGAGTCAATCTTCTTCGGCGATGGCCCATACAGCTCCGGTGCCTTTCTCTTGCGCCCAGTGCTTGACGGAGTTGAATGCCGGCACCACCCTCGCTGCCAGGGGTCGATCCAGTTGCTGGTGTTAGCACTGGGCTGCTTGTAATTGATGCCTTGCTTTTCTTTTTATTCGACTGTGTGCGCCGCCGACCTGGCCCTTTCTCTTTCGTCGAGCCGCGAGGGCGCCCCCTGCCCCTGCGTTGCATGCGGCGTTGCTGCTGCCTCAAAATCGGTGCCTAACCACGCAGCGGATGTCTCCTTAAGTCGCCGTGACCGCTGCGCCCCTGATCGTTTGCCAGGATTCGGCATTTCTTCTTTTTGCGGGCTAGTCTATACTGCACGAAAAAAAATCTATCTGTCCCCCGTCGGAATAAAACCTACGTAGATCCCCTGCTCATCGGGAAAACGTTTGCGGATAGCCTTGGTCATCTCTTCCGGAAGGGGCTTGGCACTTCCATCATCATTAATCCAGACCAGCATGGCGGAAAACCAACGATAAGCAGCGTTCCTGAAAATGTTATTGGCATCATCGATGGCGGTTGGGGGTACGTGGTTGCGGCCAGCTGAACCGAGAGCAATAAGACTTTCCCGACTGCAAATACTTTCCAACGGGATTTCGCGATATCCGTTCGACAATTTCCACGCTGAAACGGCCAACATGGCCTCCATTTCATGCTGCATATCCACGCCCTGATCCGCCATCGCACCCCAGCCCTCACCCGAATTTCGCCTCACACGTGAATTTCTGGTCCGGTTCCGGCGCGAATTAATTTTTTGGCGCCAAAAAATTCGGGCATGTCCCGTCCCCTTAATTAATTAATTAATTTATTAATGCAGATGAGAGATTCCTGCATGCGACTTATCTAATCAACTTTGGCACGCCGTCTGGCCGATCGACCAGGTGGCAGGTGCCGGCTGGACCTACCAACATAGCCTCATCGACTTGGACATATTGGTTGTCTCCTTGATGTATAGCTCAACAAAATGCACACATGTTCACAAAAACACATGTCTGATAGGAACGATGTAGTTTTTTCATAAATAAATAGAATGATGGCTTCAAATAAATAAAAGGCTGCATCCAATACGGGCAGTGCCCTTGACATCAGTGCCCAGTCCAGCCATGCTTCCCACTCATCTGCAGAATCCTGGTTGCGGCACTTGATGAATGAGCAGAAATAAATATCAGTTGCAACTAGCGTGCCGGCAGCACCCTTGTCAACGTTTATGCTTCTTCATCGCAGTCTTGAAACGAGGTTTTGACTTCGCGCCGGCATCAGCATCATCGGCGTCGGCTTTTGGCCGCTTCCTGGGCCGGCCGCCATTTTCATCCTTCTCCTTCATTTGCTGCAAAATGGGGGGGGGGGGGGGGGGGGGGGGGCAACCAAAATGCAGCCATTGTAGTAACCAATTGGACAACTCATATTAGACTTCTAATATCAACCACAAATTGCCCATGCAAGCCTCCAATAGCGTGCCATCCTCTTCACGCGTGCTGCAATGGAAATTGAATAAAGCCCACCGGCATTCATGTGAAGGAGCAACATCCGGGCATCACTCACCATGGTGGCAAAGCGTTGCGCATCTCCCACTCTTTCGTACAGGAGCAGAACCGCCTCCTCTTCAGCTGGGAACTGCTCCAGCTGCTTGCCTGCATGATGAGCAGGCAGAAAAAAAAAAAGGAAAAGATGTTACATCTATTTTCAATCATACATCCTCTGAAAGGACAACAGACGAGTGCTATTAGCTATTGCCATGAGCCGCCAAGCTAATTGTACGCTGTATACACCAACATGGTCTAACATACCAAATCGCAACGAACCACATTACCAAACAAGAGATTTTGCTGCCTAAAATCAGCTTTGAGAAAAAAAACAACAGCAAAAATAAAAAGCGTTGCCGGGCAAAATACTGAGAAACACGGTGAATGACAAGACCTCGGTGTACACTTGGGGCATGTGGCATGCACCCATGGCCTTGCATCTCCCTGCAAGGCAGGAGCTAAGGTGTACTCCAAAAAAACGAGAAAGACATGTCGGCAGGGCACAAGGCAGACCGTGAAGCAGTGGTACCATTGCAAGCAATGGCACCACCCCCCGGGCTAAATGCTACCCCAGAGGGAGCTCACCCTGCATTCGTTGCTGTCGCACGTGCATTGTCTGATGGGGAGTGAGAGAACAGCTGCCCCCGCAGAAAGATATTTCGTGCATGTCCGGGCGGACCGGCCCGTTGGTTGGCGCAGAGCCCATGGGAGGAGAAACCAACAAGGACATATTCTACTGGTAACATATACTTGGATCATGATGCATGGGTGTGACCATCGGAAGACCTTGTGGATAATTTGCTATTTGTGAAGGCGCTGCCATCCATCCCATCAACAGCCGCAAATTACCCCAACGCCATGACATCCGACACACGTAACAAACACAGTATCCACACACTAGAGCTGTGAAACCTGACCCCTTCAATGAGGGGTCTCGCCTACCTGAAGCCTAGATGTGCTCAACACCACAAGACTGTTGTCAGCGAGCTGGGACAGTAAGGATTTTGTTACATGTTGCCTACTGGCAAACCACCGGTCAAGCACGCACCCAAGAGTTGTTCGATCTTCTGGTACATTTCCACATCGTATTGCGTGGTGATGGTGACGGCGCGGCCCGAGCGCCCCGCGCGCGCGGTTCTGCCCACACGATGGATGTAGTCCTGCCACAACACGGCAACGCGATCGCCACCCCCAAGCATGCCATGCCCACAAGGACAACGACAACGAGAACATGCAATCAGTGCACAAGCTGGGCCCAGACAAGCTCGTTCGAAGAGCAAAATTTGACCATCCTTAGCTGACATCTTTCTTGTCATCTGTATAGCATGGGTGAATTATCATGTGCGGGTGGCTGCATGCCGCGCTACAGGCTCATATTCACACTGCGCTTTGTTCATTTCCTGGGGCGCTCGCGGTGGAAGTTGTGAACATGCCAGGTCTGTATCTCACCTTGGAGCTCATGGGTATGTCGTAGTTGATGACCAGGCCCCTAAATCTCACCTTGGAGGTCATGGGTATGTCGTAGTTGATGACCAGCCCCCTCTACCTCACCTTGGAGTTCATGGGTATGTCGTAGTTGATGACCAGGTCCACACTGGGTATGTCCAGCCCACGGGACGCCACGTCGGTCGCGATCAGGATGCTGCGCTCGCCCGCCTTGAATTTGACCAGCGACGCCAGCCGCTTGCTCTGGTAACGGTGGGAGGGGGGGGGGGGGTTCGTGGTGGTGGTGGTGGTGGTGGTGGTGGTGGGTGGGTGGGTGGGTGGGTGGATGGATGGGTTGTGAACATTTATGCCAGTGTCCAACCACGGTGAATGTTCCTGCTCGTGCAGGCACAGCAATGCGGCAGGAGGATAAGACGAGCCTACAGAAAAAAACTCCCTGCCCAGGCAAGGACAAGAGGGGAACGTGGCCATAACAAAACGAGGCCAGGCAGTTGCACTAAGCCAGCAGTTGGTGCCCCAGTCAATCGGATGCAGGGCCATCCTGGCACGATGACTACGGGACCTGTGACAGGCAAGATAAACCGAGGTGTCCGCCGCTACCCACCAAGGCTCACAGTGCAATCGTCACACACTAGTCCTCCTCAATCCCGGCCACACGCCATGGAAGTAGCTGCCCACACCCATCCCCCTATTTCCCCCCATAAAAAAGCAATGCCACAAAGCACCCACCTGGCTCATGCGGCCGCTGATGGGCACCGCCTCGAACCCCAGGTTTCGCAGCATCAGCGCCAGCCGCCGTGTGGTGTCGCACGTGCGCGTGAACACCATCGCGGTGCACCCTGCCATGTCGTTCAGCAGGTACACCAGGTAGCAGTCCTGCGGGGACGACGCACCAGGGGAAGAACATGGGGTGGGCAGGCAGGAGCCAGCAGGTGCACAGCCCGCAACACAAACAAAATTAGTGCTACCTTCCATTCTGCCTTCCTCAGTCCCTGTCTGGCCGCCTGACTGAATTCATGCCTTTCCAGCTTGCAAGAAAAAGATAAAGAAGAACAAACACGAAGAACAAACCAGGCCGGGAGCACGACGCCACTCGGACACTGCCCTGCAATGCCCGGGCCACTCACCTTGTACTTTGCGGGCACGAACAGGTACTGCTGCTTGAGCGTGTCGACGGTGGAGTACTTGGAGCTGACCTCCACCTTGACGGGGTTGCGCAGGCACGCGCGCTGCAGCTTGGCCACCTGCGGCGCGCCAACAAGGAATATATAAACGAGAAATAGATAAAGGAGGGGGGGGGCTTACTGTTAGGATGAAGAGCAAATGCTCCTTGATATGGACTATCCAGGCACTGTGGGGTAGGAGTAGGAAACATGGAAGCAGCATGCAGTGCATGATTGCCTGCTGATGGCGTGAAGGTCAGGATGTAGAAAAGATTCCACAAAACCCAAGCGGCATCTAATACTCTGCCCTTATTATGGCACGCCTTTGTCATCCAGCAGGGTGCAGGCAAAGGGGATGTATGCGTGGATGCAAGCAGCAAGGCATAGCATGGGAGCAATCCGCAAAAATATGGCGAGAACAGAAACCCTGATTCACAAATAATACGCCCTCTCAGGCCACCTACCACGAGGGTAGAGGCAAATAGAGACATTCAACATGGCATCAGTTCTGACCGCCCGTCTCTGTGGTATCATCCTTGAGGGGAAATGATGATCTCGTAAACAGACTTATGTACAGGAATAAGCAGGAGCATCTGATATTCCTAGACCATGCATGCCAATGCGAGTACATGAAGCAACGCCAAGATGCATATATGCATAGTAACCATGCATTAGAAGGAAGAAACCGGTGCAACCTTTTAATCCTCACATCATAAACCTCAGCAATCCCATAAGAGCGGCAGCAGGCCATGACACACAGCCTACTGAATATGAATTGCTCCCATGGAAACCCGGACACATACACGAGACAGCAAACGCACAGGAAACCCTTGACAACGTAAGTCAACACACCAGAAGCAACACATAAGACACATAACCAGCACACAATGGAACGCAGTTAAGCAACGTCTAAAAGGCCTAATCCCTCTCAGGCCCACAACATCACCCCGTGAGGAGTGAGGTGGGCACATAGAGACATTCAACATGGCATCAGTTCTGACCGCCCGTCTCTGTGGTATCATCCTCGAGGAACGCTGGCCTATGAATCATGTACCCGGTATGAAATGAAGATTTTACCCACTAATAAGACACGCAGCGGTACAAGGTCGTCGAAATGAGAAAGAGCGCAAAGCCCAGCACAAGATCTACCGAGATTTCATAGCTGGAAACACACGTTGGGGCAACGATAGCAAGACAACACATTACAGCAACCACTTGGACACACAGCAACCGCTTGCACACACAGGAACTGCTTGGCAAGCCCACCTTGTTGGTCATGGTGGCGGAGAACAGGAATGTGGTGCGCTCCCGCGGGATGACCTGCGCGGACACAAAAAATGCCACAAAAAAGGACGTAAGGACGTAAGGACGTAAGGACGTAAGGACGTAAGGACGTAAGGACGTAAGGACGTAAGGACGTAAGGACGTAAGGACGTAAGGACGTAAGGACGTAAGGACGTAAGGACGTAAGGACGTAAGGACGTAAGGACGTAAGGACGTAAGGACGTAAGGACGTAAGGACGTAAGGACGTAAGGACGTAAGGACGTAAGGACGTCAGTAAGTCAGTAAGTCAGTAAGTCAGTAAGTCAGTAAGTCAGTAAGTCAGTAAGTAAGTCAGTAAGTAAGTCAGTAAGTCAGTAAGTAAGTCAGTAAGTAAGTAAGTAAGTAAGTAAGTAAGTAAGTAAGTAAGTAAGTAAGTAAGTAAGTAAGTAAGTAAGTAAGTAAGTAAGTAAGTAAGTAAGTAAGTAAGTAAGTAAGTAAGTAAGTAAGTAAGTAAGTAAGTAAGTAAGTAAGTAAGTAAGTAAGTAAGTAAGTAAGCAAGGAAAGAAAGAAGTGCCATTGTGTGAGGCAGCAACAACCCGGGGAAGAGCAGAAATCCGTCAAACACTAGTCTTGTGAAGGATATATATGAAACTAGCTCGCTACTAGAATTTGAATGCCGGGCCTCTGGCAGTGCGCAAAAACAAGGGGAAAACAGCAGCCGTTCTCAAAGCCATCACCCTGATTCAATTCTAGCCCCGACCAGCAGAAAAGCACAGCCCAAAATATATATATTCTGTTGTAAGAGCTGCGATGCTTGGCCGGGCACTTGCCAGGTTGACCCCCCATTCGCCCACTATGAGAATCTTTTGCTGCTGCCCTCACCCAGCTTGCATATTTGAAGCTGCAAATTTCACTTAGCACTAATACCTTCTCACTGCTAGGCCCACCCACCTTGCGTACGTCTAGCTGCAACGTCCACCCACCAAAAAATCTACCTTCCGCTGCTGCTTCAGCCAGCCAAAATATCATTCATGGCCACCTGCACCCACCTTCAAAATCTGGTCGATCTCCTGCTCATAGTCCAGGTGCAGAAGCCGGTCAGCCTCGTCCAGCACGAGGAACTTGAGGTCGCGCAGGCTGAAGCCCTTCGTATTGGTCAGGTGGTCCACCAGGCGGCCGGGGGTGGCCACCTGGAACGAGGGGGAAGGGGTTGGAGAGGAGGGGGTAGGTTGGAGAGGACGGGGTTGGTTGGAGGGGAGGGGGTTGGTTGGAGGGGAGGGGGTTGGTTGGAGGGAAGGCGGGCCGTAGTGGGACCCACGGCAGGCAGGATGAGGCAAGCAGACCGGCATGCATAGGGAGGCAAGGATATCAGTAAACCTTCACAGCACACCATGTGATACGGGCAGCTGACAGAAAGACGTAACTCTCCGCCCGGTCACAGGCTAGAAGTCGAGTGTACTGGCGATTCTCCCAAGACATAAAAGGCAAGCACCTGTAGCAGACCACCTTCATCACATCGGCTGGTTAAGTTTGGTCCCCTCCAAAACCAGCCAGCACCAGAACTTCCTCTCACTAGAACGCCCAGGAAACTGCAGCCAAGCGCTACCTGATCCAAGATGTGGACCCGCCCACCAGGACAAACACATGCCATTGAACCGCATCTACCACAATGATCCAAAACGGTGTTAAACAAAGGCCCCTGCTGTCTAAGGAGCGGCACGTAGGAACAGGCTTGCAAATGCGGCACCCTCCTGCTGCACTGACCACGACGTGGGGCCTCTTTGCCAGCTGGATCGCTTGCGCCATCATGTCCACGCCACCGACCACCTGCAGGGGACCACGAGCGAGGGTGGCAAGAGAGCATGCACGCGTCTGTGAGGCATCGGCTCGCATCCAGGCACGCAACATCCTTACCTTCAGTCCATGTTGCAAGTAAGGATCATCGTCACTATACAACGTGGTCCACTACTTAATCGATTTTGTATGGCACCAAGACAAAGCATTCGTGACCCCGCATTCGAAACACATCGAGATACTGCATGGGCGTTTCAATAAACCCAAAGTTTTCAATCCTGAATTCTCACCTTCATGAACCAACTGATGCAGCTGCCATTAAGTCGTGGAACAACTAATCGCAAGACTCTTGAAAGAGCTCTGCTGGTCCCAGCCAAGTTGTTATCCCACACCCACTTCCCATCCCTTACTCACACACCCCTTCTCTCTTCCCCCCCCCCCCTAAAGAAAACCTTCCAAGGGGCACCTACCACGGCGCACTTAACGCCGATGCCCGCCCCCAGCGCCTCGATTTGCTCACCGATCTGGATTGCCAGCTCACTGTCATGCACACGGTGGAGGGAGGAACAGGGCGGGTGGCGCACGAGGGAGGAGCAGGGCAGGGAGACCCGTCAAGGAGAGCAACGGGGTGCGACACAGGGGGCGAGCCATGGGGTTGTCTGCTGGGCTCTGTCCCTGTTCTAGTGAATGAAAAAACTACGGTGTGCCATACGGGATGAAACCATATAGGTTAAGACTGATGGGGTACGCACACCCTTAGCGCCGGTACACCATGAACCCATGGAAACAGCCAGCAATAGTCCATCAGAAATGGCTCTCAAAACCTTTCTCTCCCCACTCTATTCGTTACGCGCCTATTTGTATACATGGGCCTTCCGCACATGGCCTTCCCCTGCGCGACAGGGCAGCTGCTCGCAAGAAAGGGCTGGGCAGGCGCATGGGGAGACCCATATTCAGCTTTGTCCAGTGATAGCAAATCTAAAAACCATCAAGAAGGCACACACAGGCGGGCACGAAAGACTCGGACAGCTGCTGGCATACGTACCGCGTGGGGGATAGCACGCATGCGAACAAGTGCTGTGGCCGCTTGAGCAGGGCCTGGTCCACAGCAGGCACCCAGGGCACCCACAGGAAAAGCAGCAGCTGTCAGCTTGCTAGGCCAAAACAAGCGCTGCACGGTCCTGCAGTATCAATTTCTCTGACAATGTGCGCGGCAGAGCTACCTGTGAGAAAACGTCTTGCAAGCCTCGTTGAGCCAAGCCCGCCCGCCGCGCAGCTGCCCCTGAATCCCACGCTAAAAGGGTAATAGCAGCACATGCTTAATGCACACATGTCGAGCAGAAACGTAACAAAACAGAAAGAGCTGACCAATGGGCATTGAGGCCAGCCAACATACCTATGTGACCTAGGTTACCAGTACATAGAAATGCCTGTAAACAATGGCTCAGTGGCTTACTAACCCCACCAGGATCCCCCCCCCCCCCCCCCCCGCCCCCAAGCTGTAGACACGGGGTGAGGACGTCAAGCCACAGATCTTGACAACGTGTGGGGAAAAAATGGTGAATTATGCCGCCGGCATTCTCCATACCTGCAGGATAGGTAAGGCGAACGCGCCGGTCTTTCCAGACCCCGTCTGCGCAAGTCCAATGATATCCTTGCCTGGAAGCCGCGAGATGACCGAATCAATCCGCACAGTAGGAGGGCAGAGATTGTTAGCTTTACGAGATGAAAGTCGAAACAATACAAATTTTCTCAGTTTCAAAGACTTGTCCTTCCTAGAAAACCTCGACCGCAACGGGAATACTGAAACATAAAATTATTTATGAAGACTACAAGTCAGAGTGTCAGGAATATGTGTCCATAACGACCGCGTTCACAAGGGCTATCCACACTTTGCAGTTATTATTGCCAGACAACACACATTTTAACTTCACGCCTTAATAACACGCGCTGCCATAAACGCATTAGTAAAAAACTCAATTATGGAAGAGAGGGTGCCGTGGTGTTGACAGTTGCAGAATGCAGAAAGCGTCGGGCTCACCTTGGAAGGCGACCGGAAGAGACTCCTTTTGGATGGACGTCGGCGATTTCCATCCTACCGTCTGTACTGCTTCACACAACTGAGGGCATACTCCCAAGGACTCAAAGGTAGCCTCTTCTTCCTCCTCTCGAGACTCCATGGAGACCCGCCGGGAAACTATCGCTTACATGCCACGCTAAAACCAATATTTGCCGCTTTACCTTGTAGCGGTGGCAGCCAGTCGGCAGCTGCTGACGGAGTGCTGCTATGGCGGTGTCTGCCAGCGCCGGCAACGCAAAAAGGCAAGCCGCTCTGTGCTGCGGCGCGTCGCGCCGGGCCGTACTAGGGTACATAACCGGGAAAAGGCGGCCTGGCCGACCGGTCGCCGCGCCGGCCGGCTGCAGCCGGCATGCCGGAGGAGCTGGGCGGCCGTGCCCGGTTCAGGCATACGCGCGGCTGCGCATACGCATGAAGAAGCTTGTACGCGCTGCATGTTCAACAGCGAATGTACACCCCTACTAGATCTCCTTTCAAATACCTCTAGACCCAACCACTGACTGACCCTAGCCGGCTTTTCCGACTCATCACTCCGGCACCTCATGATACCTGACGGCTGACTGCCGGAAGTTCATTGAACTGAGCTTGAGCCTTTCCTCCGGGGCGTTTGCAACCAGATTCTACGAGATGGCCTCCCCCCGCCGTTGTGTTGGAACTCGCTGTCCGGGTCATGCTCTACAAGGGCACAAGGGGTCCGCCGCGGATACCGGAAACTACCGCGGCGTATGCCTCCAAAGTTGTGCGGTGAAAGTCTTCATGCGTCTCCTGCTGAGCCGCATGTGTGCGAGCCTCGATTCCCACTTCGGTGAGTCCCAGATGGGCTTTCGTGTTGGTCGTGCAGTTGTGTTATATCAAGGAGACAACCAGCGCAGGCCAGAAATCGGGAGAATCCGGACCATGGTAGCTCGAGCCTGCCGTTATCTTCAGTTGTACGCGTGTTCGAGTCGTTCAGGATGATGAAGATGAATGGTGATGGAAATGTGTATCCTTGTGCATTGAAATTATGGCTGGCTTACGTGTAGAGCGACTAGATGACCTAGACGGTGGGGCCGGAAACATCATGCTTGATCGGGGCGTGTGTTTCGAGCCTAACTGGCAGGGAGTGTCTAGTGGTGAGCACCATTGCTGCGATCGCTCTCCCACCATTTACGAGGAAATACCCGCAAATGGAAAACCACTGAAAAGATAGCTAGTCAGTCATCACGTTAGCCATGCCATGATTCCAAACGTCCAAGAACTGCACACGGTGCAAAGGCAAAAAGCCGGAGGACAGCACTTTCAAATGTGCGGCGGGAACCAAAAGCCCGCGGATGCCAGAAAACATCGTGTTGCTGCAGCGACGCGACGATGTGGACAACGAATCCAGTGCCAAGCTCGGAACGGCCGCAAAGGAGATCTGGCATCGCAGGGTTCAGATGTGCGGAGATACTATGCGATCCAGCCGGTCTACGACCTGTTTGTAGAGCTTGTGCCAAGGGGCAGCACCGAACGGATGTGGGTGACGTTGCAAAAAACACCGGACTTGACGGAGCATAATGTCTCGGTCATAGTCTTTGACCAATAAACGATGCAAGAGTTCAACAAGAGTCGTGATGAAATCGACACGATAAGAACAAAGACGGGAAAAACGATGTTATATGGTCACCATGACTGCGCGCCGCCTGTTCAAGTGGGCCGCCTCAACTGGTGGCCCCCGGCCATGATTTACCATTGCTGTTGATGAAGTGGATTCCACCAAGGCATGATTCAATACTACGGTGATATGGGACGCCCTATCTATGGGTGGTCCTCCACCTGCATGTTCCGTGTCCCATGATCGTAGATTGTTGCTCGATCATCCGCCAATTCTATGAAGGGTCCCAAGCCCGGGTCCGTATCGCTGACGGCGTCACCGGCTCCGGCATTCCCAGGTTGTGCACACACCGGGGTGTGGCAGGGCTGTGTGCTCTCCCCATATCTATTCATCATTATGGTGGTCTCTATTATGAGGCGTGCACAAGCCCCCTTTAACACGGTCCGAGCCCCGCCAAAATGCAGCCTCGTAAGAAGGACCCGAAAAGTGGCGCGAAATGAGATTTTTGGTGTGTGCGTGCACGACGGTGACCGAATTTCCACCGACAGGCATGGCGGCCTGGCAGGCTATCGTGAGCGAATAAAAAGGCAGTATCGAGGCTGGAAATTTTAGTGTATGCTCCTAGGGTCATATATTACTTGCCGTTATTTTTTTTCGCCACAAATTCTGCGGAGTCCTTCGGCATTTTGGCGTCATTCACAGGTGGGTGCCTGTTTTGTCGCCGATTTTCTCTCGACCCCACCTACCTGCAGCAAAAAATTTTCCCGATGAAAGTCGCCCTAACATCTGGTTTTTGACACTAACCGACGCATTTTTTAGTTTTTAAGGCCTTGACCGAAGCACTTTTTTCATTACCGGCTCAGTTTGCTTTAACCGAGCTGGCGCGATTTTTTATCCAATTTCTAGGCTGGGCCAGGCGTCGCAGACCCGTAATCCGTTTTTAAGTGCTTTTGTGCCCGATATCGTGTCTTTTGCAGGCGTTCTTGGCATCAAAGACGCCATGGCGTCAGGGGCTAAAACGGACCTCCGCACGTTCGTTAACTGCGGCGAGCATGTCAATGCCGCCAGCAATTTTTGCTGCCGCGTCTGTGAAACGATTGCGATGCAAGACCGTTGTCGACGTGACGGAGTGGTATGTGCACATTCAGGTGCGAATTTCTTCGCTGTAGAAACACCGGCCGGTAGCAGACAAGTATTTCACCGTATCCCTTTCCCCGAGTCTCTCTTTTCCGTCATGTTTTCATCTTACGGAAAGCGCGTATAAAGCATCAGTGAGCGACAGTATGATGGCGAGCCGTTTGCTCGCATCAGGGCTGTGCGGCTTATTCTAGAGAGAAGCGACATCAAGCAGATTTTGCAGCCGGATGTGAGGGAGGGCCCCTGCTGGGGTGGGAATAAACTGCTGTGAGTGACCGATCCACTCCCTTCCTCCCTCCCTCCCTCCCTCCCTCCCTCCCTCCCTCCCTCCCTCCTCCCTCCTCCTCCCTCCCTCCCTCCCTCCCTCCCTCCCTCCTCCT
>RPFO01000164.1:3191873-3459373 GCA_009746045.1 Mesostigma viride | reverse complement strand
TCACTCACTCACTCACTCACTCACTCACTCACTCACTCACTCACTCACTCACTCACTCACTCACTCACTCACTCACTCACTCACTCACTCACTCACTCACTCACTCACTCACTCACTCACTCACTCACTCACTCACTCACTCACTCACTCACTCACTCACTCACTCACTCACTCACTCACTCACTCACTCACTCACTCACTCACTCACTCACTCACTCACTCACTCACTCACTCACTCACTCACTCACTCACTCACTCACTCACTCACTCACTCACTCACTCACTCACTCACTCACTTAGTAACTTGCACATGCACCACATGCGCAAGGAGGACACCAAGAGCTTCACCAACCACCGTCGAAAGCTTGGCTGTGATGCCAAGGGCAAGGGTGTGGGGGTGTCCATGTTGACACAGTGCATGAAGGCTGACAAGGTCAGGCAGAGATTGTGCAGGGAGGTGCCACTACCTCCTAGCTAGCGATACCGAGATGAGGGCGCGCAAACGCATCAGCGCCATGCCGCGTGTTGAGTAATTTGCAACTACATTACTTGGCATGCTGTGGGTGCACGTGTAAAATGACCTTTCTAGCCATGCATGCGACAGCTGCCAATATTATGTTCAGCAAGCTCCTCCGTATAATAGAAATTGCGTGAGCATCCACATGGCCACATGTGCATATTGTCAGCTGTGTCTATATCAATGAACTTTTATGTATGTCTCCTGGACGGGTTGTCTTACATCACTCGTGAATGGTTTCCATGTTTTAGTGAGTCATCTTATTTGAGTTGACCAGATTGTCTCCTTGATATTCCACACTGGCAGTTTCGCATCCATGGGTAAGAATTTGTAATGGAAACTGGCAGGTATGGCATTGATAACTCTACCAAATAGAACATGATGGGCCTGAATTTTTGTGGAATGTCTAAAATCATGATGGCTAAGATGCATGCAAGTTTCCAGCCTCAACAGAGCACATCTTGTACGGAAACTGCACTGAAATGTGATGAAAAATACGAAAAACGTGCATTTTTGGTAACATTTGTGAGCAAACTGACATCAAATACCCTCTGATGGTTCTGAATTTTTGTGGAATGTCTAAAATAATGATGGCAAAGATGCATGCAAGTTTCCAGCCTGAACTGAGCACATCTTGCATGGAAACTGCCATGGAATGTGATGAAAAATACGAAAAACGTGCATTTTTGGTAACATTTGTGAGCAAACTGACATAAAATACCCTATGATGGACCTGAATTTTTGTGGGATGTCTAGAATAATGATGTTTAAGATGCCTACAAGTTTCCAGCCTCAACCGAGCACATCTTGTATGGAAACTGCAATGAAATGTGATGAAAAATACAAAAAACGCACATTTTTGCTAGCATTTGGTGGCATTTTGTTACCAAATGCGGTTGGATGACCATCAGATCTTGTGTACAGTCATTAGTCATGAGTATCAACTTATTTGCAAACAGCCAGGTCAAGAACTCTTTATTTGCATATTAGAATGTATTTGTTTATATTAAAATCTGGAAAACTGCTAAAAATAGAAATGCCAAAAATAGGTCAGCTGAGGTCCGGTAAGTCCGGAAAGTTGCAATCCTTCTACTGGTGTCCTGAACATGCTACCTACCAAGATCTAGCATGTTTCGACAATATTTGCATCGTACAGGAGTTATAAGGCTGTTTTTTGGCACTTTCAGACCGTTGTGTTAATTGCCCGAGTGGCCGGAGGGGCGCCCGCTGGGGATCGAGATATCACGGAGTACGCCAGCTAGGGCGGGGTTGACCCGCCAGCTACCGGCTAAGCGATCTGATCTACGCTGATGACATGACGCTCGTGGAGACGCCGGAGTCCGCCCAACTCTGGTTAGATAGCTTGTCACTGGAAGCGCGGGCGGTGGGGCTTATGATCAGCAAGAAAACGGAGGTCATGGCCATCGGCTTCCCCGTTGGGACCACCCCACCCACCCACCTGCTGGACGGCAGCCCCGTCCGCGCTTCAAGCTCCTTGGCAGCTGCATGGCTCCCCTTCACGGCCGACGGCATGCAACACCCGCACGTCCTGTCCACGCCTGGGCGGCCCTCCGCCGCCTCGACAGGTTCTAGACTAGACATCGGTCGGCTAAACCTGTCGCGCTATACCGGGTGAGCGGCGCAAGCGCATATTCTGTTCAAGGCCCTTGTCCTCAGCATCCTCCTTACGGCTGCGAGGCGTGGACTCTAGACGAGGCGCTGAGCAAGCAGCTTGACGGCACTGTCACTCGAATGCTCCGTCACACATCCTCGGCGTCCGCTACCAAGAGCACTGCACCCTGCGGGCCGAGAGTACTACGAGCTCCCTCTTGTCACCCATACCATCTGACACCGCCGCCTCGATCCTCTTGGCTGGCCATCTTGCCCGCACAGACCGGGTGAATACTGATGTGGGCTCTGCGCACGGGCGGGCTTAGGGCTGGCCAACCAGGTAGACACCTCCTCCTATGGCAGGGTCCCCTTGTCCCGTCGCACGCCCACTGGCAAACTTGCGCGCGCACCGCACCGACGTGGCGCGACGGTCCGGACCTATCTGACACAATTGCTTGAGGATGCAGGGCTCCTGGGACTATCTGTACTCTGTGCCCGCATGATAGACAAGGAGAAATGGGCTGCCGCCCGGCGCCCGCGATAAGCACCTTGATCCTGAGCCTGGGCGTGCTCCTGTTTTATCCCCAAGGGCCCGGGCCCATATTGGCTAGAATGCTGGGTAGAAGTCCGCAGGTGGAGGTTATTGCCCCTGAGGATCGATGTATAAGCCGCTACACTACCGCCTCGTCTGCCATTACAGTACTTCTACAGAGGACAGCTCAGATGAGCATTATATCCCCCTCTAGTGACTATGTTGGGGCATGATGCAGATCGACGATATTTGTAACTTTCGTGTAATTATTTTCTAATGAGATTAGCATAGTACCCCGCGGCATGCCCATGGGCATGTCATGCAAGTACTTAAACTTACTTGTTTGTGACAGTTGTCCCCACTTCCATAACTAACTAATTCTTCTCATCATGCATCTACTCAGCATCCATGAAATCTCCAAAAAGTTGCATAGATATGAAGTGAGATAACGATTCATGGACACATGCTGGTCCAATGTACGTAGTTGTCTCACTTAGTAGTAATTGAACGTGGCGATTAGGTCATGTTCCGATTATTCTCTGTGTCAACCAGAAACGGGATAGTTCTGTCACTGAATCATCCCATATGTACGGAGTTTACCTGTGCCATTTCAAATTTCAACATACAGAAGCTCGCCTGGGCCACCATGACTCAACGCAACCTGGGCTAGGAAGCATCCTCCATTTTTACGTCTGACGAAGGCTGTGCATTTAGAGGTTTATCGTGCTCCCTTTCTTGCAAGCTCCGAAGCTGCTCCGTGAACCACAAGAGAACCTCCTGCGCCTCTGACAAAGTGATCATCCCCACTGACTCAGTGTTGCCCATCTCGATCTTGGGCTCTGTGGACTTGGCATCGCCCAGCGCATCCCCTCTTGCATCTGCGGACCAGAGCGGTCGGAGAAACACAAAACAAACGACGCACAAGACAAGGCTGAGCAAGCACCTCAGAATAAACACACTCAATAGTAAATACTCCCTAAACCCTTTGACCACTTGATGGTCCCCCCCATCGGTCCTTACCCAACACAAGCCTCCCACATGCTATTGCTTATAAGAACAAGCACGCAGACGCACACGCATGCATATACACCGCGGGCAACCGCACGTCTCCCACACCACGCATACTTTCTGCGGCCGGCCATGTTTGCAGAACCGTGTGCTTCCAGCTCTACAACAGGTGTTTCAGGACGCAGAGCACCATGTGGTGGGCGCTGCTCGCCATGCGGGGCGCTTGGGTCGTCGCCCACACCTTCCGCTGGCACATGCTCAGATGATATCCTCATGAGATGCACCACACAGAGGTAGATCCACAGCCTGATAAGACGACCCCATGCTTCCCTTCAAAGCAAAGCTCAGGGTGCAAACTGTAGGCAGACAGACCATGCATGCCTACATAGAAAGCCGCGCTGAGCCCATCTCCGTTCGTCTGCAATCGCCGGCTGCTTGCAACATTCATCGGTCTCACCGATGAAAAAGTGGAAAGAGAGGACCAGAAGCATACTATCAATGGGACAACTACTACTATGAGAACAACAAGTATACTACGATGAGGACAACGATGAGGCATACTATCGATGAGACAACTATGAGAACAGCAACTATACTACGATGAGGACAACGATGAGGCATACTATCAATGGGACAACTATGCCCAATCGCAACAAGATCTCGACAAAAGTGCACGGACCGCAGCCCAATGCTTCCCGTTTCTCTCCCCCCATGACAACTCGCATGGCCCCAGACCTAACGCGGACAGAGCAGTTGCTGTCCATACCGCAGTAGATATGGTCAGACAGCCAGCACAGGCCTGCCATCTAAGGAACCCCGCCCATAGGCAGTCTAAGCCTGTCTTCATACCATAGTGATACAAGCCGGTGACTCAAACAGGCGTTACACGAGACAAAGCTGCAGTTGCATTCCCGTGCTCCAACATACTGCACCTCCACGCTCTTTACAAAACATTATCGCAAACCGTAGCTCCAAATACTTTCGCTCGTATTCCACAGTCCTCTGTTCACATCTCCCATCACACCTGTCCCCTCTTTGTCGTTTGCAGCTCAACCTGCTTCCCTGCTCGCGCAAGCCTCTGCCGCTGGAGTCAGCTTCGCTAACCAAGTAGACCCACCTGCCGCTGCCGCCGTGCCACCATTCACCAATGCCTCCGCAGACCCGCCCGGTTGGCCACCAGCGGCCGTCACCGACACCAACCCCGTGCCCTTGTTGGCTGCTACTGCCGCACCCGTGCCCGGCGCCTCCCCCCTCTCCCTGGCATCCGCACCACCCGCTGCCGCGTCCTCTACTTCTGGCGCCCAATTGGCCTGGTCCCCCCCCTGCGGCGCCTGGTACAGCTCGCGAATGCCCGCCATGTCCACCCCGGTTCCGACCACACTGCCGGGGATGCCCCCGATGCCAAACGCGGCCAAGGGGGAGGGGGCAGGTGGCAGCGACGAGGTGATGCACACGGGGGTCCCGCCCACACGGCGGTAGATCACGGCGGAGCGTGCTTGGTCCTGCCCCATGCCATCACATGCCGCCACATGGCAACAACCGCCACCACCCGGCAGCACCCGTCCATGCAACCGCCAAAGTGACAAGGAAAACTTGTCAAGGGCAGCATGTTCTTTTGACCTCGCATCATCGACAATCAACGGTCAAGTACCTCCATATCTTGACTGAGTAACGATCACTTGCAGAGGTAGCTCCTTGCCCGGGTTGCCACTTTCACGGTCAACATCTCATAACAACATTGTCCCGTCATTGAACATACCCGGACATGACCATTTTACATAGAAGGAACGCATGACGGTTGTTCCACAGCATGCATGCTGGCTCACACTAGAGAGCTGACCGGAGAGCCGACGTCCCTCGGGCAGACTCGCCAATTCACAGCCAACTGGCACCAAACGTTGTCAGGGCATGCAGCAAGCAGTGGTGCTATAGCAGGCCCTGGGGGAGTACTAGTGATTGAACATGGTGATAGGTGCCAGATAAGAGCAAATAAGAGCGCCGCCAAGCAGATTAGAGTTTGTCACCAACTACTCAAGTAGCGGCCGATAGCGCATGGAGGTGCCACGAGGGGAGAGGTGACATGTCACCATCACAAGCAATTATAATCACTGCTATCAACCCTTGCTTGCCTTGTTCGTTCTCTATTACCACCCTCGCATCCCATCCGCTTTGATTATTAGCACCCACAGGGGGCCCGTGGCCATGCTCTTTCCTGCCTTGCCACAACCCTTCCACTTCACCACCACTTAACCGTTTTTCCTATTGCCCTCAGGCCACCACGCAACGAATGGGGCATGGTTCCACAAGCCAAGCGTGCCACCCACCACCACCAACTGGCCACCCACGACTAACCAACCAACCCACAACAACAACTGACCACTCGCCACCACTAGTCGGCTGGTACCCGCCATGGCAGCTGACAACTCAGCAGCAGCCAGCCGTCCACACCCGCTGAACACTCACCACCAGCTGCTGCAAGTAGTCACACGACGTGTGGAATGCCTCCAGCCGAAAATAGAGCGCCTCGATCGCGGCCTCTGCGTTGTTGATGCCGTCGGGGAAGTGGGGTGCGTCCCTGCAGGGGAGTAGGGGGGGTAGGGGTAGGTGGGGTGTGGGGGGGGGAATGTTGGTTGGGAAAGGAATCAAGTATACCGGACACCCCAGGAGCACCAGGAGAATGTCGGGTCAAACTAGGGCTTCGCAAGGCAGCCACTCCTTGGCCGAGTTCAAATTTTGTAGATGCGTTTGTTGGCTGCTACAAAAGGAAAAACCATGTAGTTATTTTGTCTGGACAAGACTGGTGTGGTTGGCTCCCCACACTCACAACCAACAGAAGGTCCCTTAAAACCCTTAAAAATACAATGAAGGGTTCGCCATGGCATTTTTCAACATCATGGAATGCAAGGGGCTTTACCGTTGCCATCCTTTGCAAAACGACCCCTTATGTCAACTAACCTGCCATTGCTGGGAAGTCTCGAGGTCAGCGCGTGCACCGCTGCCAGCGCGAGGCTCTGGGATCGACACAGACGGAGGCATCGACACGCACCACGGCCAAAGGTAAGCTGTCACGTGAGTACTGCTTCCACCAAAATGCTTTCAAACCAGGAATACATGACACGCCACGTTTCTTCTGCTGTGCAAGCAGGGATTCCATGGACCGCTTGCCTCGAAGGATGCCTGTAGCGAAGAAACTTGTCGATTGGACATTCCTGCGCCCTTGATCCCGTGTTACCAGGCCATACTACGTATTTGTTGCTGCTTGTAGTGTGCTTGGCAAACGGGTTCCCCGCGCATGCAGTCAGTATCGATGATCAAATGTGTTTAGGCACTGACGTCCGGGCGGAGCGTCGTTGTAACGGCAACGGCTCTAAGGTCCACGAAAGCTTAAGACTCCGGGAGACTGCCGAAAATTCTTCAATACGATGTTATTGTAAGCAATTCCGCATAGACATACGATAATGCCAGTCAGAAACCTGTTGTAAAACTTAATCTTAATCCCGAAATTTGCACGCTAGTGCAAATCCAAACGTCGGCCTTTGCTCGCTTGTTTGCGTTGGCGCAAACGTGCCATGCGTCCGACAGTATACGGTAGCCGTAAATGTTGTTGTCCCAACTCTGGTCATTGAAGTATGGGTGAGCAAATTCACGTTATTCAAGAGCCTGTTACCAGTCACCACGCCCGAGCCCCGAGACCCCCTGCGCGCATGTGCGCAATGGTGTTTTTGCCGAGTACCTACTTCAAGCACGTGCGGTCACAGCGCTGTCAGCTGTGGTGTGGTGCGAGGTGCCAGCGGCCACTGCCGCTGCATAGCGCACGACAAGAGCTTTGAATGAAGACTGCCGACTGCCGAGCGATCAGCGAACTAAAAGAGCCAAGTGCGCTTGATGTACCCAGATAGGCAATTAATATAGGCATCTGAACAGGATCTTTACCCACATGCCCAATGACAACCCATTAGAAGTCCAGTGGCTTCCGTGGTCTAGCAAGGCTCGGTCTAGCAAGGCTCCGTTTTAGCCACTGACATCTTGATACCCTAGGCTTAGCAGGGATTAACTATTGGTTATATTTGGAATAAACGTAAACCTATGTATCTGGAAAAAATATAGGCATCTGAACTCCTAAAACGGCAAAACCATCCCTAGAGGCCTAGACTCCTAAATCCATCATCTAGAGACGATCTATCATCTATCCACTCAACTGCTCAAGTCATAGGATTGAAAATAGGTAATGCCGTAACCCAGCACGAGAGCGGAGAGTCCTACAGTAAAGGCTGGAATATTACGGCGCGGGCTTGGCGCTGGAATACCTCCACGGGTAAACTAATCAACTCAAAGGCTGGAAATAATTCTAGGTTCTCCCTTCTCTTTCCGTACGTTTCTTTTTCGCTTTGACGAGAATGATGACCGGTGGCATGCCACTGGCACCGGGCACGGACGCGATGCTGAATGCTCTCAGGTGCCCTCTCACTGGCCACTGCTCCAGTCTGGCCTCGCGTGGCTTCGCGTGTGGCCTCGCGTGTGCACAAATGAGTTCTCTGCAACGCAACAAAAACTCACAGGTATATCCTCATCTCTGGGTAGGCAACCTTGCAAGGGCGAGAGCCTGCATTCGTCAGATAATCGCATATTAAAAGGGATGAGCCGCGGCTAGCCGGAAGGATGCACGTCAAGGTACTGTTCTTCGCGCAGGCGAAGGAGTTGAGTGGCCAGGAGGAAATCCTCATGGAGCTTGACGATGGCTGCGACACCAACAAATTCACCGAAGTGCTTTTGGCTCAATACCCTCAGCTAAGCTCGATCATAAAATGCGTCGTGTTTGCGGTCAATCAGGAATACTTAGATAAGCCTAGGCTGCTCCAGGATCGTGACGAGATTGCCCTAGTCCCTCCCATCAGCGGGGGCTGAATGGGTAAATTCGTCCTGGTACATTCGAGGAGGTAGCCACGTAGGCATTTGGGCAGAAAAAGGATTAAGTTTCAACAAGCGGCTGTACTTCATAATAACATGCATTTGCTTCCAGATGAGGTCCTACTGAGCATTCTGCGCTTGGCATGTGCAGAAAACGCGCTGTACGCGTATAGTTTCGCCAGGGTTTCCCGGCAATGGCGGCGTCTTTGTAAGGACCCCAGCGTTTACCGCGCCATTGACTTGAGCGGGGCATTACCTTTGTCGCCGGGCGGCGCCAGCTCCGAGAAGCGACATACTAGTGTCAATGACGCGCTTCTTGTTAAGGTCGCAGGGCTTTCCTGGTCGGAGCTGTCCGAGCTGAATTTGGCAGGTTGGTTTTCCTTGCCTTCCCGAGCGATCAAGTTTGGGGATTTCTCCCCCATGTGTGACTAATGACTTTCCCAATACGTCTTGCAGCATGGAGTCTTGAGGCTGGCGTCAATATTTTGATGTCCTTTCATACCTACATGCAATAAATACCCCAGATGTAGAGTGTTTAGAAGCACTAGTTGGGAGCGCACCGAGACTTTACACGAAGTCATGTGTTTTAGTAATTATAATTCATTGCTGGAGTCCCATGCTCACCCCCATGCATACCTGCACGCACATCTTCCTCTCTTCCCTCCCTCTCCCTCCCTCTCCCTCCCTCCCTCCCTCCCTCCCTCCCTCCCTCCCTCCCTCCCTCCCTCCCTCCCTCCCTCCCTCCCTCCCTCCCTCCCTCCCTCCCTCCCTCCCTCCCTCCCTCCCTCCCTCCCTCCCTCCCTCCCTCCCTCCCTCCCTCCCTCCCTCCCTCCCTCCCTCCCTCCCTCCCTCCCTCCCTCCCTCCCTCCCTCCCTCCCTCCCTCCCTCCCTCCCTCCCTCCCTCCCTCCCTCCCTCCCTCCCTCCCTCCCTCCCTCCCTCCCTCCCTCCCTCCCTCCCTCCCTCCCTCCCTCCCTCCCTCCCTCCCTCCCTCCCTCCCTCCCTCCCTCCCTCCCTCCCTCCCTCCCTCCCTCCCTCCCTCCCTCCCTCCCTCCCTCCCTCCCTCCCTCCCTCCCTCCCTCCCTCCCTCCCTCCCTCCCTCCCTCCCTTACCCCCCCAATCCGTCTCCAGGGTGTCCCATCACCGACACAGCCATGTGCCACCTGGCCGCCAGCTGCCGGCACCTTCAAACACTCTCACTTGGGGGCGGCTGCAAGAAGCAGCGCGTGTCACCAACCGGCCTGCTGGCCATCGGGCAGGCCTGCGGGGCCACCCTTCACACCCTCTCCCTGGCAGGGTCACTGACCAGGTCCCATGCGGCCACCTCGCTGCACGCCTTCCTCCCGGCCATGCGGGGGATCACCTCCTTGGACATGAGCGGGTGCGCGGGCGCAGGGACCCTGCACGGGCTGCGGGCGGTCGCCGCGTGCCTCCCGCTGCTGCGACACCTGAACCTGTCCCTGGCAGGCAGCGCGGTGACAGCGGCGCTGCCCATCCTGGTAGGTCTAGGATTTGGCCCGAGCATGTATCCCACACTGTCCCAATCAAGCTGTCTGCATGGCGCTTGTAACATCCTTGCTCATGGCTCCTGAGGTGGTCATTTTCCCATGCTGGTATAGCAAAGGAGAGGTGCCCAGTGATCCCGAGGCCGGGTGCGATGATGGTGTCTGCACTAGAGCTCTTCAGTGGCATCGCGTGGGATGCGACCTTTTCCCCTCCCTCGAAGCAAGGTGGCACTGGAGTTACCAGATGGACATGAGGCCTGACATTTTGTCGGGTCGTCTCCGGAAAGTATCCGAATGATGAAATGACAGGGACGGGCATGTGGGCGCATGGGTCCCATGAGACCAGAGGGCAGTCGGTGCGAACCCCCGTTTATGGCAGCAGGCCTTGTAGGGGATGTTGCCGCCCCTCTGCATCATCTCTTTCTACCGCTTGTCCCTCTCGTCATCAGATCTGATGTCAGCACCCACCGGTGTGCGTCATGGCATGCGTGCTGTACAGCATAAAATGTGACAAGGGGGGCGTGCTCTTGCTGCCATTGTAACCGCCCTGGCCCTTGTGCCCCCTCCATGCATTCCCACCGCGCCCCACTCCCGTGTCTCACAGGACCTGCAACGCGGCTGCCCCCTTCTCCAAGTGCTTGACATCAGTGGGTTGGGCGGCGCCGCCGGTTGGCTTCCCGTGCTCACCATGGAGACACCAGCACCCGGCACGGGGGCAGGTGGCGGCAGCCAACAGTCCCACGGCGCAGCGGTTGCCGCGAACGCTGCTGCAAGCAATGTATGGGGGGTCACACAGGACAGTATGCCCGGCCCATCGGGGGGGGGTAATCAGCAGCTGGGCCAGGGCCAGGTCTTCCGCCATCCTGACTCGAACAATCTAGCGCAGGCGCGGCAGCAGCAAGAGCAGCAAGAGCAACAACGACAGCGGCAACGACAGGGTGGACACCATCGCCAACGCCAGCAGCGCGGGTCATCCTCACCGCCCTGTGTGCTGCCGCAGGGTTTCCCCTGCCTGCGTGTGCTGCGCACCGCCACGTCCGTCCACATGTCCACCTGCGGCCTCCGTTACGGCAACTCGCGCTTGGACGACAAGGTGCTGGGTGTGCTGGTGGGGCAGTCGCCGCAACTGGAGGTGCTGGAGGTGAGCGACCGTCTTGTGAGGCATGGCTTCCTGGATCCCATTGTGCAGCGCCTGCTATATAGAGCCTGTTGTACAGAACATGGGGTATAGAGCCTGTCCCGTTGCCTGTGGGTGGGCGGGAGACAGCCCACACTGTTGTCCACACTTCCTGTGTGTGGACAAACAAGTGGGCGTGTTGGTGGGATTTATACTTCACAGCAAGTTAGCTGCAGGGATCGCCAGCATTTGCTAAATAATGAACAGGCTGAAACACTTCATCCCTTGTACCTCGTTGGTACCTTGTTCCTTGTTGCCCGCACCTTGTACCTTGTTTTTTTGTGCAGGTGGGTGGCACAGTCGGCCTCACAGCCGCATTTGTCGACACCCTGCCAGCATCCGAGCTGAAAGAGCTGTCCATCAAAAAGTGCGGCCGCGCTGCGGGGGAGGTTGCGGTGGCAGCGGCGGCACGGTGGGGTGCCTCGCTTCGCCGACTGGACGTCAGCGAGAATACAGCAGTGGAAGACAAGGAGGTGAGAAGATGCGTGGCAGTAGTGGACAAGGAGGCGAGGACAGTGCGGTGGAGGGCAAGGAGGTGAGGGGCCGGACCAATGCCTTTTGATCGTGGTATACCAATAATTGGGCTGAGGTCAGTGAAAACATGGCAGGAGAGCACAAGGATGTGAGAACGCACACGGCAGTGGAGGACAAAGAGGTGAGGGGCCGTTAATTGCTGTCCGTTTAAGCACAGTACCATCGTTGTTCTTGAAACACTAAAGCGATGTTACGATCATTGTTCTAGAAATGCTAAAGCGATGGTCTCCAGTCAGCGATATAATCATGGTCTTCCATGTGTCCTTGGCACGCTCGGCTGCCCTTTGCCTTCTTTTTGCATTGCCTCCATGAGGTGGCAACGCTGACGTTTGCTACTTAAGGCCGGGTAAGGGGTACTGCTGAGGAAGGGGCCGGGTAAGCGGTACTGCTGAGGAAGGGGCCAGATAAGTGGTACTGCTGAGAATGGATTCTTTCTAATCGTAACAAGTCGTAATAGGAGCAACACGTTGCGTTGCTCAAATGGCTTGCTCAATGGCTTGCTCAAATGCTAGCGCGTGCGCATGCGCTGTGACATACGGTGGCACCTATCACAAGTTCCTAAAAGACAAAAGTCGGCATGCGCTTGGTGTTTTGTACCAAGAAGGGTGCTGATATGCGCCTGTTGTTGATGGATGGTTGAACTTCATCTCTTTTCTCAATTTCTCTTTTCTTTTCTCTCTTTTGGGCTTATTCTTTGCCTGTTGTACTTGTCACCGTATGATCCCTGCTCTGCTCTGGCAGCTAGTAGGTATCATGCGCCACTGCCAGGTGCTGGCATTCCTGGATCTTGCAGGCACTGCTGTGGGCCCCGCAGGAATACGTGCTGTGCTGGACAGCCCCTGCGGTGCAAGGGGTGGCGCACTGCACTCAATCAGCACCACCGGTTGCCGCGCGCTGCCTCGAGAGCTGCGCCGGGAGGGTGTGTCGCAAATGCAGCATTTCCGGCTGGCTGTGAGGGGCATGTTTGGGACGGGAGAAAGCAGCAAAAGGCGTACATAAATGCGCACTATTTGATTCATTAAGGCATTAAGTAAGTAAGTACTTGCGTGTCATGTGCACACATGGGCATGCCACGGAGTTATATGGTAATCTTTATATTCTCCTTGGCTATCGGGGGTTAGCATGCAACCTACCCCACACCTGTCATCATGGCCGAGCGTACAGTCGCCTTGGATAGTCCGGATGACACGGAGTTGCTATGTGCGACTCCAGACCTGGGCGACTGAGTCGCGCCACTTGCCTTCGCGGGTGAAGTATCCGCGTAGAAAAGTACCTCATCGGGTACTCCGTGGCATGCCTTCGGTGCATGTTCACGCACTTAATTACTTATACCGTAGTCTCATTAGAAAAATAATTACACGCAAGTTACAAATAGCGTCTGCATCGTGCTCCAACCATATTCTGATCAGAATATAGTCACTATGCACGGCCGAGGTCGTGGGGACAGCTGCGCCGCCCCCACCCCTGCTCCCAGCCGCCGCCGCCCGCCCGGCCGCCCTGGCCGGCCCCGCTGGGCCCCCTGCCCCGCCTAGGTCAGCGGCGGATTACCTAGTCCCCCCGCTGGTCGGCCCACTTGGCGACCCGTCTGACATGCCTCCTTTCACCTCTCGCGAGGTCACGGAGGCGGTCCAGCGCCTGCGTCATGACGCAGCCACCGGCTCTGACGAGATTCCGGCCGCAGTTGTAAAACTTGCAGCCGAATTTGAGGACACAGGTGTTATGCTGCTCTTCCGGGACATCTGCAACCGCCTTCTGCTGTCGTCGCAACCACCTCCAGCGGCCTGGCAACACAGTTTTCGCACGATGCTGTACAAGAACAAGGGGTCGCCTGCCGACCCCGGCAACTACAGAGGGGTGTGCATTCAAAGTGCCCCCCTCAAGCTTCTTATGCGGCTCATCCTGAACCGCCTGCGCACGGCCCTGGACGGTCACCTCAGCGAGACTCAGCACGGCTTCCGTTCAGGTCGCAACACAGTACAGGCGCTCTTCGCTACTCGCCGACTGGTGGAGGAACTGCAACGCCTTCAGCCTGGTGAGTCCCCTTTGCACCTTGTGCTGGTGGACTTCATCAAAGCCTTCGATTCGGTTTTCTGGCCTGCGCTTTGGGACATCCTCGAGTTGTTCCGGATCCCCCGCCCCCTGATTGCTGTCATCCGCAACCTGTATGAAGGGTCCACCACTTCGGTGCGCACTTCTCACGGGACCACGCCCCCATGCCCTTTACAGAAGGGTGTGTGGCAGGGCTGCGTGCTGTCGCCCTACCTGTTCATTATTGTTGTCGAATACGTAATGATTCAGGCGCGCAAGCGATTTGCCCGCATCGTGGGCAGGGAACCAGGAGTGCAGGTTGCTAACAAATTCTGGCATGGCGGTGCGGACACGGAGATTCGGCTAGCAGACATCATTTACGCAGACGACACCACCCTCTTCGAGGACACTGAGCACGTGCAGACATTAATTAGTCAATTAAAATCATAGCTCCGAACGTTGGGAGCATATGTAACACATAGCCCTGAGAAAGGGGCATCTATGGGTTTGTAATACAATCAGGGCTACAACCTGCAGGTGGATCGAGGATGTACAACTGTCACCTGCTCTGGGTGCACAAGGTGCACCTGCACCGCCATGATGGTTCATGCCTCCTTATCAAGCACAGGCACCCAGGGGGGGCTTGAGGAGAGGGCCTAGAAGGCCTGCATGACATATGGGGTGGAGGGTATGTGGCTAGGCTATAGCTGGTACACGTACACATGGCATCTCAGCAGAGAGTAACTCCCTGCATCTATAGGCATCGCATGGCTAAATTCTTAATGCATCATCCATGGGAGGTCCCATTGTAGGCTGGGCGCGGCAAGATACTGAAAGCATCATCCATGGGGGCCATTATGGGCGCACATGCGCGTGGGCCACTTGCAAGGCTAAGCCTATCTAATCTACACTACTGGTATATTCCCTAGCCTGGAGTGGCAGGAGGGGCCTGCCAGGGCTTGTGGTCAACGTGGATGACCGCCCCCCTCCAGTATACCGGCTTCCCCCCTGCACGCTGCCGGAGCTGAAGGTAGGTCGGCCATAGCTCGCGTCGCCGCTGTTGCTGGGCCAAGGTCAAGTCGTCGTCCAGCGTGAAGCGAGTCTCCGAGAGCTTCTTGCGGCATTTAAGGAACGCCAGCTTGTCCGTCATGTACTTAAAGGTGAGGAGCACGGGTGCCGGGCCAGCCTTCCCCCGCGCGCGGGGGAGGCGGACAACCGACATGTCCAGCTCACCAGTGAGTAACATGGGGGCAAGAATGGCGCGCTTAACTGCCTCAAGGAGACTCGTGGAGGTCTCACCTGCCGGCTGGTCGAAGTGCTTGACGATGACATTGTGGCTGCGCTTGTCGAGCTCGGCCGCCACGTGCAGACATGGCTTGACTGCCTGGCTCTCGAGGCCCGTGCAGTGGGGCTTGAGGTCAGCAAGAAGACAGAGGCCCTGGCGGTTGGGCTCACCAACTCAGCGCCGCCCCTCTATCTCCTAGACGGCTCTCGAGTCCTGTATCGGGACCGCGTTAAGCTGCTGGGCAGCCTGCTCCCTAGCTGCGAGGTTGATGTGGACCATCGCATCTCCCTCGCCTGGCACGCTTTACGCCAGTACCGGGCCCTGTGGCGCAAGCCCCTGGGCAAGATCGAGAAACAGGACCTGTTCAAGGTCCTCGTCCTTCCTGTTCTCACGTATGGCGCTGAGACGTGGACCCTCACCGCCGACCTAGCTGGCCCGCAAGCTGGACGGCGCGGTCACCAGCATGCTGCGTTCCATTTTCAGAGTAGGATATGCTGCTTATGTCCGCAATGAGGACCTGTACCAGGGCATGCCCTATATCACCAGCACCATTAAGCAACGCCGCCTGCAGCTAGTAGGGCACCTATAGCTCGCACCAACCAGGTAGACACCTCACGTGGCCCCCCCGCAGGACTGCGACCAGCCCAGCCTGGCCGGCACCTCCTGACGTGGGCTGGGCCCAGTGATGTTAGACGCCGCAAGGCCCGCACCTTCAAAGAACAGCTAGTAGAGGACATGGGGGGCCTAGGCCTCTCCGTGATTTGGAAGAAGATGATGGACAAGGCCAAGTGGTGGGCCCAGGTCATAGAGGACAACGTGCCCCCCCCAGTGGGGAAGCGCCCGCGTGTGCAATCCCGCGGGAGGCACGCCAGATAGCTCCCAGGGCTAGGGCAACGTGCGGCTGCCTAGATAGATGTTGTAGCTAGAATGCTGTTAGATAGATGTACATAGTATGTAGCCAATGTAGATAGATTAGACCGGTAGGAATGTTTGCACCCATCCATCCATCCATCCATCGGGGTTAATGCTCCGTGACTCCCCAACGGGAGCACGAGTCTGATTAATTAATTAATTAATATAGTCACTAAAATTAAATTATATTAAATTATAACATATCTCCGTTGGGAGTACATGTAGCACATATCCCTGAGAAACATTCTGGGCTACTTCCTGCCAGGGTAGGGTGTAAACTACACGTGCATGATCAGAATACACGTGTGTAGTGGCTCCTACACACAGATCTCGAGTGATTTATCTAGTACCAAATCCGAAAGGCTTGCATCACTCCCCGGACAGGAGAACTTTTGCGGATGACTGTAGGTGTAAGTTGGCGATGCCATGGTAACCGGAGACGTCCGTCCTATAGTCAGCAAAATTGGTGCGAGAGGTCCCCAGTTCGATTCCGGTCAGATTCATTTGCAGATCGCGTTTTTCCGCGTTTTCCGCGGCCCGGCACTGACCGCAAATGGTTTTCACCTTTGCGGAGTGTCTGATCAGAATATACGCTTGGCTGATTTCGATAGTACCGGCTACGCCCCCTTCTACTCAAAGAAGGATTCAGCCGTGTTCAGCCCGTCTCACAGTGCGAGACTGAACAAGTCTCGCGTGCAGACACGTGTGTAGTACTCCTACACACAGATCTCGAGTGATTTATCTAGTACCAAATCCGAAAGGCTTGCATCACTCCCCGGACAGGAGAACTTTTGCGGATGACTGTAGGTGTAAGTTGGCGATGCCATGGTAACGGGAGACGTCCGTCCTATAGTCAGCAAAATTGGTGCGAGAGGTCCCCAGTTCGATTCCCGTCAGATTCATTTGCAGATCGCGTTTTTCCGCGTTTTCCGCGGCCCGGCACTGACCGCGCAAATGGTTTTCACCTTTGCGGAGTGTCTGATCAGAATACACGTACCTGCTCTGGGTACACAAAGTGCACCTGCACCACTATGTACGTAAATTCCAGCACCTAAGGTGCGGACATGCATATGGTGGAGGATCATCATGGCTAAACAATGGCTAGGGCATGGCTTCTCAGCAGAGATCGAGTAGCTCTCTGCATAGGCAGAGCTTAGTTAATTCTTAACGCATCATCCATGGGGAGTCCCATTACAGGCGCATGCATGCGCGTAGGCGTGAGCCACGTGCTAGGCTAGGCCTGACAAATCTACACTACTACATTATATATTCCCTAGACTGGGTTGCTGGGGTGGCAGGGGGCGCCTGCCAGGGCTCGTGGTCGACGTGGATGACCGCCCCCCTCCAGTATACCGGTTTCCCCCCTGCGCTCTGCCGGAGCTTCAGGAAGGTAGGTCGGCCATAGCTCGCGTCGCCGTTGTTGCTGGGCCACGGTCAATTAGTCGTCGTCCAGCGTGTAGCGAGTCCGCGAGAGCTTCTTGCGGCATTTAAGGAACGACAGCTTATCCGCCGTGAGGGCCGGGCCAGCCTTACCCCGCGTGCGGGGAAGGCGGACAGCCGACATCCGCAGCTCACCAGTGAGTTGCATCATGAGGGCAAAAATGTCGCGCCTAAATTAACGCCATGATCGAAGCCTCTCCGAGGTCTTATCTACCGGCTGGTCGAAGTGCTTGACTATGACATTGTGGCTGCGCTGGGTGATGTCGGCCTCCTCACGAAGGTCGAGTACTTGTTGCTTGAGCTGCATGTGCCGCGATGGTGGAGGTGGTGGAGGTGGTGTGGTGCTTAAGCTAGTCCGCCCAGGTCTGGGTGGAAGGAGCATCGCTGGCCGGGCCAGCAGATCACCGGCTGGGCAGCGATGTCCTTCACCGCGCCTGGGCGGTGAGGCCTGCGGTGTCTTGTGCACAGGCACTCAATGGCGATGGCGTTGTCGCATGGATGCGCTTGTCGATGTCGAGGACGGCTAAGCCTTGATCTCGGCAATGGAGGCGGAGGTGGCAGTGGAAAGGTGAGGGAGCTCAGTAGCCAGCGTGCCCCCCATGAATGCTGCCACATCTGCAGCGAGGGGGGTCACGTGCTGCTGGAGGGCTTGAAGGATGGAACGGAGTGTGGGTGCGGAGATGGATGGAGCCGGCAGATCTCGCCATCAGAGTGCATGAGAAGGGAGTTGAGAATGGTGTGCTGGAGTTGGGGGCGCGCGGGCTTGCCCGAACAGAAAGTCGCGGCGCATGTTGGTGCCGTCGGGGTGGATGAGGCGGTTGATGTCATGGAGATGGAGGCCCAGGCCGTAAAGCGAGGCGTGGTCCCCAAAGAAGAGGAAATGCATGGCAGTTGCCGGCCGGAGCCATGTCGGTCCAGTCGTGATCGTCGACCTTGAAAGGTTGGGGGCGGGAGCGCGGTTCAGTTGGGCGTGGTTCTGCTGGGCGACTGCGTTATAATTAGGATCTGGCGATGCCGAGGGTCGGCGAGGCCGCAGGAGCCGAGTGCACTACTATATAGCGCTTGAGTAGTGGTCTCGCTGCCTGGCAGGCCGGGCGCGGAATGACAGCCGAAGCTGCAGGCGAATTTTCTTGGCTAATAGATCGCAGCCGCCAGGCTGCGTTGCGTAGTCGAGCGTTTGCTCGATCGTCCTAATATTGCGTTTTAGTTTTGGAAAAAATATATCAGCATGTGCGTCTTAGAAAGACGAAGCGATAGTGATATTCACAGCCGAATTTGGTGCCCAGACGTGAAAGTTATGAGCGCCGCCGTCAGCCATGGATGGCTACCTCGTGCATGGTTCGTGGCTCGTGGCTCGGCAAAGGCTTGATTGCATGCATATTCATGCATATGGCACTGCATGCATGACCATGCATGTGTTACGGGTTACTGGAATATACACGGCATGTACTAGTTGTCTGTAGCTGTCAGACAACTACAGGCCATCATGCAACAGCATGTAAGTGCATGCCGGCCCGCTGGAGGGCCTTGCATGCGAATATTATTGAATTAATGATGATGCAATTATAAGCTCGAGCTACCATGGTCCGGATTCTCCCGATTTCTGGCCTGCGCTGGTTGTCTCCTTGATAATTTAATCTGCGGCCCCGTTGGAAAGCCGGCGCCATGCATGCACTCAGCATGAAATCTCGGACGGACAGGAAAAGAACCTAGGTACTGTACTAATTTTTCCAGTTAACCTTATATTGTCTGGTTAGATACAGTAGTATAGGATATAATGAGATTGTATTAGAAAATATCATATTAGTATTACTTTTGTCACGAGTTAGGTAGCCATGACTGGACGCCCAGGCTGCACCACGTTGGGAACATGGTAAATGCACGCCGCCATCTGGCCTAGGTGTAAGGCAACTTGCACATGCAATCCTTGATGGAGAAAGCTAGAAGCCTAGATATATATAGTCACCACACAAAACATGATCTCATGTCCGATGCATGTAACAACCACGGGGCTAGAAGCTTATGTCAGTAAGGATCAGGTGGTGCCGTACTAGAAGGTACTCTAGAACTTAATCGTTCCTTCTTTCCGCTTAACTAGTGGCGCCGCAAGTATATAAAGTGATGCGGGGCTGAGCTCAGGACGTACAACGACTTTAAAGACATAGACGACGGTCAAACATAGTGATGCCGTCAAACCATACGTAGATACGCATCTCACACCAAGGTACTAGGCCATAAAACAACACCGTGACCTGCGAGACATACGTCCTAAGGTGTGAGTTCTTCTAGCCTGCATGTTTGCCTGTGTCTCCGTGTAGTGTGTGCGTGTGCTTGAGCGTGGTGGCATGTGGTTGCTTGCATGTAAGACATGAGCTTTGTTCGTTGTCACGTAATTAGCGTACTAGTGGTCACCGACAGACAAGTTTAAATCAGCTAATTACGCAACAACGAACGAAGCACACGTCTGACACGCAAGCATCCACATGCCACCACGCTCAAACACACGCACACACTACACCGAGACACAGGCAAACAAACACAGGCCGAAACACAAGCAAACACAAGCAAACACACTGACATCAGCTGACACGCAGCTATACAGCTAGCCAGCTCTGCTGTACCTCCGATCCCTCGCAGCGCTACTGTTGTGTTAACGACTGGCTCCCCTGGCTTTCAGCTGCCACCGGGAGAGCTCTATTTCAACAACGGGGGCCTGGTGCATTTGCCAAAGTACGCCTCCATTACGGACGCGCCCAGCTCCCAGGCAAGCAGAGGGGGCACCATGTTGGCGATCATCTGATACCGGGCGGTTATCGTGGTCTGGTAGAACATGAAGTTGTCAGGCAGGCTCTGCGCACGCTTGCGCTCAGCTGCCGACACCTTCCTGAGTCGAGCGGAGTGCCTTCCGTTTGGGTTTGGAAGCAGCCCGCCCTCGTTGATCAGGCACGTCACCGCTTTCGTGATGGTAGGGAAAAGAGAGCCGGCTTTGATCCTGCAAAATATGCGTCCACATAGCAAGCATTCATGGCCGAGACGGATGGTGGTGTAAGAGCGAGTGCATGGTTAGATGTGGCGATACTTGAATTCCAACGAAAGCCAGTATTAGCTCTCCATGTTTGCAACACTTTGTAATAATAACCTTTGTGTTTCCGTTCCGACGGTGCGCAGTAGACCGATGGTAGTTGATCGATCACACGTCGTTCTATCGTAGAAACTACCGTACTGGGGGTGACTGTTGCTCTCCTAGCTGGTAAAAAAGGGTCCCATTTAAATGCTGTCTTTGGATTTAAGTGCATTGAGCTAGGATGTTCTCAAGAGTTCACATTTGTCATCTAGTAAAGCATAAAATAAGGGAAAATGTGAATAAGCGTTGATGGAAATGCTAAGACACTATGGGAACTGCATGTTGCTAAAGTTTGTACGGGGCAGTGGAAAAGAACGACAGAATATCTGGGGGAGTGAACCCCATTTGGCTCAGGTGAGTCCAGCACCCATCCAGCACGACAGCACAGCCGCTAGTACCAGCATTACCTTCTAATGGTCTTGTTATCTGATGCTGGCCTCCTTGCCGGTGGGGGCAGGTAGTCATGGTCCAACAGCTGGTGCGGCCTGTCGCAGTCCTCCCGCATGCACTTGGCATAAGGGCTTGGGTCGCCCCTAGGGATGTACACAGGTTCCACTCTGTTGGAGGCTGCTAGAAGTGGGAGATCGCCAATGGCCTCGGCGGCCGTGACAGCGGGCAGCAGTCGCTCCTCATCTTCCTTCTCCATGAGGTTCAAGCAAATGGGCTGTGTGGAGACGCGGACACCAATAAAGCAAAGTCGTGGGCAGTAAAGCCCAAAGGATGAGGAAAAGACACCCCCATACGTGAGCAGCATTCCATTCATAAACTGTTTTGAAACAGAATTCCAACATGCGTTCATTCCCCAACACGCCACCCCAACACTTTTATAGTAGTTTTTTTCTCTCTCACAGGTCAACCTCCCCTAGCTCTCTAACACCTGTCCCAGTATCCATGTAACAGTCTTGACTGGGGCATTCAAATCTTCGTGCCTAGGCCCAGGGAGCCAGGGTCCTACTAGGCCCAGGGCGCGCGTTCCCTACTCAGCTCATCTTCATTAACCATACCTCCTTGATGCATAAACTTAATCATAAAATGTAATCAGAAAACAGCATTGGTGGCTTATAGATCGTGCCCCTCAAAATTAAAACTTGCATGAATCAGGGAATGGTTTATGCTTTATTCTGAGAAGTCAAAGCTGCACAGGCAGCATTATGTGATTGTATAGCAAGTGGGGTTTCCCCCAAAGATTGGGACTTAACTGCTCGCCGTATCTCCTTGGTGACGTCCCCTGAGCGCCATAAAATATTAGTCGTATTCGAACGTCAGGGCTCGCTGCAAAATATATTTAGTTGTATCATGCAGGAGTTCTTGATTGGAATAACAACATGCCACCAATCCTATCCTATCATAAAGAAGTATACTTTCAATATGACAGTAGTACTACTCTTAAATTATATTCTGAAAACCTCCTCTGAGTTCCCCCCTTGTTGTGTTTTCGATGCTTCTCCAGTTCCCCTCCCCCCCCCCCCCCTTCCCATCATGTTGGTCAGGGCAAACTGGGCATACTCTGAAAGCATCAATCTGGACTTGTGTCACTTAACCAACATATATAGCTTCCCATTACACGGAAATCCATCCTGACCGCGTGAAGGCCCAGCAGTCTGATCACGGCTCCAGCGATCAAGCTGTATGTATTCTGATGAAACTTGAAACAGCCAATCACATGCTAGCTCACCTTCCAAGTGCCCGCGTGGAAAACCTCGGTGTTCCGCACAGGCCAGGTATGCCCGCTGCGGTAGCGTGGCATGGGCAGTGTGGGCAAGCGGACATCCACCAGGGCTGCCACCACGATGCACCGCGCGCGTGACTGAGGGACGCCGTAGTTGGCGGCATCCAGGACCCGCATGTCCAGCTGGTAGCCCATTGCCAGCATGTGGGTCACGAAGATGGCAAATGGGAGCATTTCTACTTTGTCGGGGCTGTTGTCCTTGACGCCCAGGAAACCAGGCACCTCTTCCAGGGTGACGTAGGCTGGCTTAAAGAAATGCACGAGCTGCACCGCGGTCTCTGCAGAGGGGCATGTGATGGCAAATGGACACGGCATGCTGAGGGATTGAAAGTAGCAGTAGCATGCCACCCCTGGTCAATGGCACACGTACGCGCAGGGACCGATGGAAAGATCGATAGCTGGGCTTATTGATGCAGCATGCATGAAATTGAAGCAAATTGAAGTCGACACAGATTCTGTATGCATGGTGTGTCCATATAGCAGCAATCCATGGAGGCCAGTGGCTGTCAAGAGGCGGCCGCAAATAGCGCCGTTACTAGCTTGGCAGCTGCCAAGTCTCCAGCATGGGACAAGGCAAACACGACACTTGCATCTCGGATTGAGGTGCGTACCTAGGATGCTGCGTAGGTCTGGGCTCTCTGCATCCTTTTGATGGTTCGCCATGGACAGGTTCTGGCAGGGGGGCGAGAAGTGGATCAGATCAAGGTTTCCTGTAGGTAGCGACCACCACAGATGTTTGCAAGTCCGATAACACGCAACAAGGACGGGGCAACATGGAAGGAATGAAGTGGTACAATAAGCAGGCAATATTCAAACACGAGAACAACTACCCCCCCCTCCCATGTTTAAGAACCATGAGGCCCTGTATTTTGGAATTTATGGTTTAAGATCGCAGGGCTGGTTTTGGGCCAACAGATCTTTACGTAGGTACGAAAGGCTGCCAAGCCCTGGTAAGTGGAACGCGATATACAGATTATGTACTCAGGTGTACCGCCGCAGGTCTCAACTTTAAGATTGCCAGCCCTGGGTCGGTTGGACCTCATTCCTAAACATGGGGGGAATGGGGAGCGAAAATGCTGCTCAATCCATGCAGCGACAGAACGGCACGTGTTATATGCTGCCGCTCTTCTTACAACTCACAACAGGCTTGAAGGACTTGGTTTCGGACTTGTTGGGAGGCAGCTCACATTCCAGGGCAGCTGCGATAAATGCCTGGTCAGTCCAAGTACATACAGGTGTCCTTACCTCGCTGAGGATATCCGATGGAGCCCTTCTGGCAATGGGTCAAGAAATCCTTGATCGCCATCGTATAGCCCATGCAGCCAACAATATTGATGGAGTTGCAGTGGTCACACTTGTTGAAGTCGCTGGACTTGGACTGTTTGAAATAGAAGGGCAGCAGGAAAGAACCGTAGAGGAAACACCTCAGTGGTGACATGGAAGCTTGCAACACGTGGCTGGATGTGGACACCAGTTCTTCTCGCTATGTCAAAGTTAAAGACGCTCACATGCGATATCAAGGAATTGTCAGGGTGTCTACAATTGGGAAGCTTTGCATGATCAGATACAGTATTGTAGGATAGTGATGCATCCCCATGTATTCAGTTGAGTAAGATTTGAGGCCGTGCCTAACTAGTAAGGGTGTAAGGCAGTTTTTATTCTTTATTAAGTGCCAGGATGGGGGATGTTGCGCAGGCGCCGGCACGGACGCGGATGAGGCAGACACAGAAAAAGTAACAGCTGACAGAAGCTTCATCATTAAGTAATGTTGCTGCTCCATGCCCAGCAGGGGCAAAGGGAAGGACTAGCTAGCTAGCACAGCCAAACATACATATATATACACTACTATAGGGCAAATGTTCGGGATGCTCACCTCCATGAGTGAGTGCTAGGCCTACCCACATAGCACTACAATAGCGAGCAACGTTGCTTTGGTGTGGAAGTGCTACACCCAACGTCCAAGTCCCATGCTGCACCCCATCTTTGAATAGCCAGCTCATCTGACACACAGATTATGGGGCGCACCTAGGCATAAAATTTTAAGCAAAGCCCATCACCATACCGCGCCTGGAGCCAGGCTTAAAACACTAGTGCTGCATGGCCTTTCCACAGAACCATGCTCTTTGGCTCTCTTGCCCTACCTTCCAAACTAGTAACACAATGCCGCCAGTATCGCAGCATCTAAACATCTGGCATGGCTAGCTTGACAGATGTAGTACTCTGCACCCTTGTGCGAGATGCCTTGTTGGTATGCATGGCGCTGCGCGTGTTGCGACCTCTGGGTGCCGTGCCCTTGGCTTGTGGTCATTCTATAAGACACAGGTCACTCTATTAGAAACATTAATGATCTGGATGAATCACTTACTTTTGGCTGCTTGCAGTCGCCACACTCTCGGTGGGGCATATTGTGCGTGTGCACCGTCATGGCCTCCTGCCACGAGTCAACCGCAGCAATGACCTGCCCACATTACCACAGGCCGATTGAGGGACCGGGCAACCAGGTTAGCCCGCTGCTCGCCAACACGCACACTTGCAACCCCATTAGCAAGAGGCATGTCCCCATGATCAAACCATGGGGCATCATGAAAGGAAGAAGTACGAGCACATGCAATCCATTTCCTCCCTGCTCCCCAATATCTGTAATTGCAACATTGTGCCCTTTAAATTAGCCTTACCAAGTAATGCCCTAGATACACCACCCATTGTTATGACTTTCCCTTTCTTCAAAATAGAACCTGCTCGGAGCAAAGCCACACACCTCGATGCCAGCCTTTTTCAGCCCTATCGACATTCCCCCGCAGCCGCAAAAGCAGTCCAGCGCACGTATGCGCCCTGGAGGGTGCCCCGCCAGCTGCCCAACCAGCTGGCTTGTAGGAGGCTCAGATGGCAGTAATGCCCTCTCGAAACGGAAGGTGCCATCATAAGTGAGGTGGTACCTGACAGCCAAGCAGCCGTTCATGAAACCGAGAGTCAAGGCATGGCACGTAGATGGGCACGCTGTCGATCAGGCATGGGTTGCCGATGCCACAAACCATCAAAGCATAGTGCAGTTTCGAGAAAAGCACGCAAGCTGACAATCATCATTATTTGGTGAAGGGGAAATCTTGCCTAAAACCAACAGGTCAGCATATACCATTGTAGCTGCTCGCCATGAGCGAGGTGTTGGGAAATGAGCAGCGACATATGGGCAACCATGTTAAACAGTTTGAACAAAGAAAATGTTGACATGGCAGGCATTTGTTGTTGGCTCAGTGCCTTGCGGCTGAAGTCATGGAAATGTGTAAAAGCAGCAAGGCATTTCTTGCGTTTCCTGACTGATTGAGCAAAAGCAGGGTGTGATGTGGATGCTTCATGCACACAACACGAAGTAATGCCTCCACGGGCCAAAGGACAAAGCTAAAAGCCGCTATCCCGTATTTATTTGCAGGGATTTTAACACGAGAAAGAGGACCTAGGCATTTACAAGTGTCTCAAGCCCGTGCGGAGAATACTATGTGATATTGTGCTTTGGCACCAACGACTATGGTCATGTTCACAAACAGCATCACGTAGGCGGTAGGCATGTGCTTGTATGCCACCATCAGGCAGGTACCCGCAGAGGCCTTGTGTGGAGCCAAAGTGATGTGTGGAACTTAGCGCCGGGGATACTTTGCCGCAACGGGTCAGCTCGAGCTGGGACCAATATGGATGGCTACCACTTCCATTGCAAAGATTATGCCCCATCAAAAGTGCCCCCTTGGTGAAATGTTTTACTGTTCTGAACTTTGAGGTTTGAGTACCAAGCGCCAAATGCATTTTAGTTGCTACGCACGTTGCCCCCCCAAATAGTTTACGCGGCCAGGTTTCATGGTTGCCGAACTGAGGTCCTCCGCAAGGACGAGATGTCAAGTTGGATGTTTGGGAATATCAATGGCAGCTTACCATGAGTAGAAAACAGGGTGTAAACTTCTGCTTTCTTTCTTTCTAGACGTGCTACTGGATCGCATCGCAGTGAGTGATTCAAAATGCAAGCCCTCGATGAACTAGCAATTAAGGAAGTATTCCTTTGACCTCTGTTTTGTCCCGTGGATCCAACACCCACATACCAGAAATTGTCTTCTCCCTGGTTGCACCAATCGATGGCATCGAACCCAGGGTCCCCTTGGGTGGCGCGCAGGTCCCTGAGGTGCTTGATCTCAAACTTGCGAAGCACCAAGTGCACCGGAATGGGGTTCTTCTCAACCTGTGCCACAAGCGTGGGAGGCATGCCACAATTTACTTGACCATCATCATCACCATCATCAACATCATGCCGCAGTGTGCTTGACCATCATCATCATCATCATCATGCCGCAGTGTGCTTGACCATCATGGACTCACGCATCCAGGGTCTACGAGGCAGCATGAGGCAGCAACCGCAGCAGGGCCAATCGTTCCCTGTGCCGTGTTCCCAAAGTTGAACTATTCTGCTATTTGTGACTGGAGATATGCTCCAATGTACAAAGTGGTTGATGAGTTCCCAACTTCCACCAACCAAAGTCAACTGGCACAGGAGTTTCTGATACCCGCACCTGCCCGCAAGCTGCACCTGCATGAATAGTATTAGGAACCGGACTCCGCCTAACAAGGGTCAACATATACTGATACTAAGGTGAGAAATGACTGCTAGAAATGAAAACGTTGAATTCCCTTTTGGCGCACCTCTCAGGTAGACGTGTTCAATCTGAGCCCCCCAAGCCTGGTCCAGTTAGCCTACACAAAGCTTCCATTAATGCTATGGATGATAAATTCTAGACTACTATACCACTATGAGTTCTACTACAACTAGTACATAAATAGACTTACCCGGTTGCCCGCTTGCAGGAACAATTCGCGCGAGTGCACCAGCTTCTTGGTCGAGTACCCGTGTCGGGCCATCGCAGCCGCCCCTTCTGGCCCATAGAAAGCGAACAGCAAGTACTGGTTGGGCCCTGTGGTGGCTTCGCCGTCCTTGCTGGCAACGTCTTTTGCCCCAACGGCTTCAAAGTCACAAATCTCTTCAAACCTCCTGTTGCACCCAGGGGAAGAAACAATCACAAACACCAGAAGCCAGTTAGCCATGCACAACCGGCCACCTTCAAAGATGATTGCAGAGATGCCGCGTATGCATAGGGGCATGTGGTTCTGGTAAAGCATCTTGTCGGAAGTGTAGTATATGTCCGGCACTTTACCATGGATGGTGTTGTGATAGAAACCCATGGCACACTTAAGAAAAAATCGTAGTTGATGCAGGCCTGAGCGCTTAATGGTTACAGATGGAACTTTAAACCTTTGTCTTAAGAGCAGGCGATGTCCTAGCCAGGCTGCACTGTCAGGCCCCGATCCACTAAAGAAGTGACAGTAAAAAACAATCAATCGATGATACAGCTGGTTTCACCAGCCTGGCTTTACTAGCGCACGTGCGAAGTACCATCTTCCGCCACGGGACCGACCAACTCCTCCTTGCCTACGAATGCTAATACGCGCCAAGTAACATGCCAGAGCCAAGAGCTGGCCATAGCACCTATGAATAAGTCTGTTAGGGAACCCTTGTGGGAATAAACCAAGAGAGTGAGTGAGTGAGTGAGTGAGTGAGTGAGTGAGTGAGTGAGTGAGTGAGTGAGTGAGTGAGTGAGTGAGTGAGTGAGTGAGTGAGTGAGTGAGTGAGTGAGTGAGTGAGTGAGTGAGTGAGTGAGTGAGTGAGTGAGTGAGTGAGTGAGTGAGTGAGTGAGTGAGTGAGTGAGTGAGTGAGTGAGTGAGTGAGTGAGTGAGTGAGTGAGTGAGTGAGTGAGTGAGTGAGTGAGTGAGTGAGTGAGTGAGTGAGTGAGTGAGTGAGTGAGTGAGTGAGTGAGTGAGTGAGTGAGTGAGTGAGTGAGTGAGTGAGTGAGTGAGTGAGTGAGTGAGTGAGTGAGTGAGTGAGTGAGTGAGTGAGTGAGTGAGTGAGTGAGTGAGTGAGTGAGTGAGTGAGTGAGTGAGTGAGTGAGTGAGTGAGTGAGTGAGTGAGTGAGTGAGTGAGTGAGTGAGTGAGTGAGTGAGTGAGTGAGTGAGTGAGTGAGTGAGTGAGTGAGTGAGTGAGTGAGTGAGTGAGTGAGTGAGTGAGTGAGTGAGTGAGTGAGTGAGTGAGTGAGTGAGTGAGTGAGTGAGTGAGTGAGTGAGTGAGTGAGTGAGTGAGTGAGTGAGTGAGTGAGTGAGTGAGTGAGTGAGTGAGTGAGTGAGTGAGTGAGTGAGTGAGTGAGTGAGTGAGTGAGTGAGTGAGTGAGTGAGTGAGTGAGTGAGTGAGTGAGTGAGTGAGTGAGTGAGTGAGTGAGTGAGTGAGTGAGTGAGTGAGTGAGTGAGTGAGTGAGTGAGTGAGTGAGTGAGTGAGTGAGTGAGTGAGTGAGTGAGTGAGTGAGTGAGTGAGTGAGTGAGTGAGTGAGTGAGTGAGTGAGTGAGTGAGTGAGTGAGTGAGTGAGTGAGTGAGTGAGTGAGTGAGTGAGTGAGTGAGTGAGTGAGTGAGTGAGTGAGTGAGTGAGTGAGTGAGTGAGTGAGTGAGTGAGTGAGTGAGTGAGTGAGTGAGTGAGTGAGTGAGTGAGTGAGTGAGTGACTGACTGACTCAGCACAATCACCAGTTGACCACGATCGCTCCCCCACAGGTATACAGGCGCCATCCGCAGCTATTGCCTTGCGAAACAGGAACTCACATGCCTACACGCACCTCAACCAAGCAATAATGACATGGACGTGTACAGTAACCATGCCCCCTTGCAATGGCCAGACGTACCACCACCATCGGATAGTCAGCATCGGCCCTTCCTTGGTGTCATAGATTTTGACGATCTGCCCGCGCCAGGTGTCCATGTAACCATTCTCGTCCCTGCGCTGCCGTTGGTCCCCCGTGTCGAGCTGGTCTGCCGCTGACTTAGAGTCATTCTCAATAACCACGTTGTCACCCACTTGCAGCTCGATCAACTTTCCAAACCCAATAAACTTTCCACCCTTGTCGAATTTCTTTTCCAACAGGCGGCAGCGGGTCTTGGCGGCATCCAACCACTCGAACTTCCTCGAAACACGCCAGTTGGGGTCTGCGGTTGGCAAAGGCCCCTTGGCTGGTGCCCGTGACATGGGGTGGGGTTGGCCCCCGTGTGGTGTGGCACACACATGTGCGAAAGTACCAGTTATAAATGACATGTTATGCCAATCAGAGGCCATTAGAGGAATCATGCCTCCTTGCTATGCAATGAGACTACAGAGTGCTACCACTTAACAACACTTGTGTGCAACAACACGTATGAGTGTGTGTCGATGCCGCACGATGCTGGGACTGTACGTGTGCAGACAGAAATCTAATATATGTATAGACGGTTCCCGCTGACCAAGGAGTGTGTGCGTGGCCAGTTCCATGTGCATGCGTTTGTTGCGGAACGCACATTTCCTGTGCCAGTGCGTATGTGTGGGTGTGTGTGTGGCTTTGGAGGAGGCAGGAGGCTGGAAGGCCGTGCGCCCCATCATGCATGCCTGTACACGCACGACTGCGGAAAGAAACTGGGAATAGAAGGAAGTATGTGGCGGGACGTGCGTGGCAATCCACATGGTGATGCGACATGCGGGGTGTCAAAACTGTGTAGTGTGTAACCAAAGCAGCATTCACAGCAAGCGTGGCAGGAGGGTACTGCTTTGGCGTCCACAATTCAGACGCGACAGTAGTTAATGACACCTCGGACAAGGACGATACAGCACATATTGGTAGTTAATCGTTTGGTTTGACCCGTTTCATCTATGGGGTATGCAACTCCATGACACGCCCGTGTGCATGCGCGTACGCGCTTCTTACTTGGTCAATGGGCACCGGCGCTCTCAGCTGGGGATACGCTAGGATAGGGCACGCGTTGAGGCCCTATGATACGCTAGGATAGGGCACGCGTTGAGACCCTATGAAACGCTAGGATAGGGCACGCGTTGAGGCCCTATGATACGCTAGGATAGGGCACGCGTTGAGACCCTATGCTACGATAGGATAGGGCACGCGTTGAGACCCTATGAAACGCTAGGATAGGGCACGCGTTGAGGCCCTATGATACGCTAGGATAGGGCACGCGTTGAGACCCTATGCTACGATAGGATAGGGCACGCGTTGAGACCCTATGAAACGCTAGGATAGGGCACGCGTTGAGGCCCTATGATATGCTAGGATAGGGCACGCGTTGAGGCCCTATGATACGGTAGGATAGGGCACGCGTTGAGACCCTATGATACGCTAGGATAGGGTACGCGTTGAGGCCCTATGATACGCTAGGATAGGGCACGCGTTGAGGCCCTATGATACGCTAGGATAGGGCACGCGTTGAGGCCCTATGATACGCTAGGATAGGGCACGCGTTGAGGCCCTATGATACGCTAGGATAGGGCACGCGTTGAGGCCCTATGATACGCTAGGATAGGGCACGCGTTGAGACCCTATGATACGCTAGGATAGGGCACGCGTTGAGGCCCTATGATACGCTAGGATAGGGCATGCGTTGAGACCCTATGATACGCTAGGATAGGGCACGCGTTGAGACCCTATGATATACTGGGATAGGGCACGCGTTGAGACCCTATGATACGCTAGGATAGGGTACACTATGGTCACCTATGATCGCTAGGATACAGTGCATAAAGAGTTCATAGATGAGCGATTGCTTCGCCACGTGTACATCAAAGATGCTGCCACCAATACAGACATGGTCTTATGCTCAAACTCGTATGCTGTTCATGTAACAGCTGTGTACCCAAAATTAATCTCAGTGCCAGTGATGCAGACGTAACTTTTTGTATTGTTGGGAAGGGTAAGGAGTGCTTGGCTTACCGCGCCTTGACACGGGCGATGGTGGTGTGGAGCTTTCAGGCGTGCTTTGCAATGAAGGCGGCCAGTCCTCTGTTTCTGGAAGATGCCAGTAATTACCCACCCAACCATCCCCATCACCCGCCGCGCAGTGATCAGCATGAGAAGAACACCCCAGAGGTGTCCAGTGATATCTTCCCCACACAAACAAGCCATATGCAGGAAGCCACGCAGCATGTGCGCTCGCTTGCATGTATGAGCGCGTGTGTGCGTGTGCGTGCCCCTGCACGCACACACGCATGCGCATGCCCAAAACATGCACACACAAACGCATGCAAACACACATGCATGCGTGCACCCAAGCACACACATGCACACACATGACAGGGTGCACACATTTGAATATCCCCACATGCAGCACTGCATGCATGCACGACTGCACTGGAATACTACTGGCAGTTTGTGGACAGAAATCTAAGCGAAAGTAATATCATGAAGTGTTCGAATAGTATTATAACATACAATAAAAATTATAATAACTTATATCAGAGTGAAAGCACCCAATCAAACATGAGCAATTATAATATACATGCATAATATATATGCATAATATACATGGCGACGCACCCACCCAGCGATGCTCGGATACGTGCGGGGCGCTCACATGTGTTACCCATGCAGACAGCAGCGACTGCATGCAGACGGCAGCGACTGCATGCAGACTGCAGCGACTGCGCCTGATCGACCTTGCATGCGGCAAGCAGCAGGGCGCAAAGCCTGTCGACTGGCAGCTGCAATCTTTAGATGCTCACGCTAAAAAAACTCTTATACACTGGAAAAATGCTTGCCGTACTGCATGTTGGAGGTTGTGTTGCTGACAGAAAAACACATGTACAGAATTTCAGGAATGATTGCCATACCACGCATCCAGCCTGGTGATCCTGGCAGAGTATACTCTGGTGTCATCGGGGATGCGTTGTCGTCGCCATCGTCTCCTGGAACACCGTTATTGCCCCCCCCCGTCCGCCCCCATCAGCCGACGCAACGTGGTCAATCACCATCAGCATGATGTCACCATGGTGTCACGGCAGGACAGCGCTACCTTGCAATCCAGTGAGACTCTTCGCAACCAGCCAGCAAGCAAGCCAGAACGACTCAACAAACGCGGACAAGATAGCAGCAGGCTCAAGCTACCATGGTCCGCATTCTCCAGATTTCTGGCATGTGCTGTTTGTCTCCTTGATAGTACTCCATGACATGCCCCTGTTCATGCACACAAGTGAATTTATTTCTGAGATGGTTGACGGAAAAGGCCCCTGAGAGCACACCCACATGAAATCTCACACGATGCCGAAGGTATATTAAAAGAAATAACATGTCATACCACAATAGATAGAGACCGGTGTTCGTGGCGGAGAGCTCTCCTCTGTAACAGGCGCTGTGGTCGGGGATGAATTCGCGTCTTCAGCGCTGCCTCCTGTAACCCCCCAGAAGTGCCCCCACCCATCCGCTCCCATCAACCGCCGCAACATGGTCCCCATGATGTCCCCATGATGTCACCATGATGTGACCGTGATGTCGAACTCACCATGACAGCGAAACCTTGTAATCCAGGGAGGGAGACTTCTTGCAACCAGAAGTCAGCGAGCCACTGAGCCAGCCAGCAGGCCTGCAAGCCATCACGGCTTTCACTTTTCAGCAATTGTGCATGTCAAGCTGTGCGTTCGTGCGTGACTGGGTTAATGCCTGCGGAGTGGAGTGCGCGGCAACTGTCACACGCATGGAGTGATGGGGCTGCCAGGGCGGCATACAGAACTTTGTAATGATGAAGCGTTCACATAGGATCACGGCAAGTGTGGCAGCTCTGGCCGGGCGTCCGCAGTTGTTTGTGGATGACAGTTCCAAGAAGGAGGAGGGCCCCTCGTGATGCTGGGGGGGATGGCTCTACACAGATGATTTCTCAATTTCATTAGTTGACAATAAAGTAGTCTCAGTGGTATAGTACTCCATGACGTGCCCGTGAGCATGCACACAAGTACTTACTCAGTCGCTTGCATGGCGGCGCTGAGGACACGCACATGTGACTTTCGAGGAATGCCTGCTGTACCATGGATTGAAACCGGGGTTGCTAACAGCTTCACACTATTGACTCTTAAGGAATGCTTGCCGTACCCTCCGTTGAAACCGGCGTTGCTGGTTGAGGGCTGTCGTCTGTCGTGGGCGTGGTTGTTGGGGATGCAGTCGGGTCTCTCGCCTTGTTTCCTGCAAAAAGCCAGAAGAATCAACCGCCAAAGGTGCGTAAGGATCAGCACAACACCCGCTTTGCCCAGTAATCCAACAAAACTCTTAATTAACAACCAGCATGTCAGCCAGCCAGCCCGCCAGCCAAGAAACCAGCATGTATGTGTGTTTGCCTTCTCTTATGTTTGTGTGTCTATCCCTATCCATGCATGACTGGGTGCTAGTGTTGCGGGTAGGAGTACCTGGCAACGAAAGGCATGGCTGGGGTGAACGGGATACCCAAACAGTACTGTACATGTGTGACGACGCAGAATTTATAAGCCTGAGAAGTAGCACGGCACGGATTGATCAATCTCTAGTGGATGGCAATGACTGGATGGTGGGGACTGACCGTACTGATTCAAAATTTTAGTTTGGTTGTACTGTGTGGTAGAACCGCTGTTGCAGACGGACACACACTACTGTTACAACAAGGTTCAACATATGTTTGTCGTACCGCTGGCTGCAGCCGCTGCAGCAAGTGGAGGAGGCGTGGCTGCCAGGTTGGTGGTGGCTGGCCGTGCTCTGGCGTCTCGATCCCCTCTGTATCCTGGGAATGCCAGAAGTGCCCGGCCCCGGCCAACCATCCCCACCAACCGCCGCGTAATGATCAGAACAACAGCAATGCCGGCCAGGATTCCTGCAATATCCCTGCATGTGAGCCAGCCAACAAGCCATGCAGTAAGCCAGCATATGCGCGGGTGTGCTTGTGTGTGCGTGTGTGCATGTGTGTGCATGTGTTCGTGCGCGTGCGCATATCTCTGTATACATGCTGCATGCACATGCACGAATGATTGGATGGATTACTGGGGACATTTGCACGCAGCAATAACACCCAAACAGGGCTAATGCATGCTGGGTGAAATTTGGTAAATAGCTCACCTGTCCTTCACCCGAACTGCAGAAGGAAGCAGGGCACTGCTCTAGCCTACTTCTACAGTTTCTAGTCGACCATGCTTGCATAACCTCGCATACACCCTTACACACTTCAAGGAATGCTCGACATACCAAAAACCTATCAAATGGCATAATTCAAAATATTAAAAATTTTTCCTTCAGTAAAATGCCGCTAGGAATTGTTCAAATAGATGATCGAAAAATAATGCCAAAAAAACGCGAAGAAGAAAAAGAAGGTGTGATATCATTTCAAAATCAAACAATGCAATAAACTTTCTTTAAAAACCAAATCCTCCATCCAAAACCAAAGGATAAGGGTGTGAATCCATGTCCTCCCGTTCTCATTTTTTCCTTTTTGAAAAGTTCTTTTTTAGCCGCAAAACCTTAATGGAAAACACATCTTTTAGAACCCGGTGTCACGGATGGGGAGTTGATAGCTGCCACGGGCTCGGTAGACGGATTGAAGTACTCGTATCCACATATATACTGGCCCTTGGTTGATGGGTAGCAACGTGAACCTCCCACATCCTTTCCTGTGGAACGTCAATAACATTCCCAATGCGCATCGTCCATTGTGCCCACGAATAACAGCTTCATCACAAGCGCCAGCAATTTTGATCAGAAGTCCAGCAATATCCTTAGAAACCACAGAGCAGGCAAGCCCGCCTAGCCTGCCCGCCCGCCCGCCCGCCCGCCCGCCCGCCCGCCCGCCCGCCCGCCCGCCCGCCCGCCCGCCGCCCGCCCGCCCGCCCGCCGCCGCCCGCCCGCCCGCCGCCCGCCCGCCCGCCCGCCCGCCCGCCCGCCCGCCCGCCCGCCCGCCCGCCCGCCCGCCCGCCCGCCCGCCCGCCCGCCCGCCCAGCCGGCCCCGCCTGCCTGGCCGCTTGCCCGCCCGGCCACCTGGCCGCCCACCCGCCCGCCCGCCGGCCACAGTCACTAGCAACCCAGCGATCGCATTAATCTCTCACCTTTCTCCGGCACTTTGGCAGCCTTCCAACCCTCCATGTTGCTCTCTCCTTCTTCTTTTTCTCCTTCACCGCCATCGCTCGAGACGCCTGATCTTCCGACCGAGCCGTTGGACGGCGCAGGGCTTTGCTCGCGTTCGCGACGGCTGTCGGGGGTGAGGGGCCCGGGGAGCGCGACATGCTTGCTGCGGCGGCGTTTGGCTGGAAGGCCAGTATTAAGAGTCGGTTTCCCACCATCCCTGACAGTAGTGGCCGACGACCCATCTGAGTCATCGTCGCTGTTGACATGCACAGGGTTCCATTTTGTTCCCGGTGGGTGTCGCTTACTCGGTGGCCTTGAGGCAGGTGGCCTGTGACCAAGCGCCAAGACCGGGCTTGCCGACAAACTCATCCTTATTGAGACCAGGGTTAAGGTTTGTTGGTGGGGGGTGCTGGAGAACGAGGGATGTGTGGACCCTGCAGATGAGCCGAGATGGGTTATGGTGTATGCATGCACAGCCCGTGACACGGAAGGGGCATGTACAAACAGGTTTCAGGCGATCACATTCATACCGACGATACGGGCCGAGCACCGAGGGTTACTAGTGTGCGGAAAACCCAAGCCGCAGCATACCGAGACAAGGTGTTTGTTCCATCAGCAGAAGCTTGTCCGTATGTGCGGCCACTCGGGATGGCAGGCAGGTGAGATCACGGTGCAGGAAACGGCAACGGGCCGGGGAAACGAGTGCTAGGAAGGGACCGTGCCTGACATTGGCCGTGAACAGGGTACCAAGAGAGGACAGCGTCGATGTGCTGTCACGTGGCCGTGCAATTCAGGGGATACTGCAGAACCATGCAAAATGATGGTGCAAAAGAAAAGCGAACCACTTGACACGGCATCAGGTTGGCATTACGGGTCACGTGAAAAATGTGAGTAGCGACGGCATTAGGAAGCCGTTTGGTAGCGGTGTTGATGCAGTTGAGGCCTCCCAGGCTCACGCACATCCCCAGCTCTAACGCTGCAACCTGGGCAAGTCTGCAGGAACGGCAAATGATAGCCGTGCCTGAAGCGAGGGTAGGGATTAGGTGGCCATACGGAGCGGATTCCCCAGTGTGTTGGCTAAAGCGATCCCACATCATCGGGCATGTAAGAACTAAAACAGGCAAAAGGAACCCTAGCCAGAGTCCACGCGGCCAGTCACGGGGGTCAGAGTGCATTGGAAAGAAAGTATGCTGTCATGTACGGTTGGACTGGTACCTCCTACCTAGCCAGAGATACCCGAGAGTAAGGCAATGTAGCCACGCTGCTTAGCCGGAAATGGCCAAATCTTACGTTAATCAGTGCAGTTATCAGCAGCAGGCACGAAATCGTGAGGCAATAGGTGCTGCTCCAGCCGGCCTTTGTCATGCCAGCAACTTTGCCTGCATTGTAGTACAACGTCTGGATAAGCATGGGGACGGGACGGGGGAGGGAAAGTGGGTGTGGTGCAGTACGTACACGGCATATGAGAGGCAAATGGCTGACGGTCAGGTCGTGACGAGCAAAGGAATGGAAGATAAAACAATGGATTAGCAGCGGACTAGCGGCCAGGACTCGTCAAGGTATCGTACCTGCATTGAGACAGAAAATTAGAGGATTCTTGTCGGTTTGAGGTTGTTGTTAGAGGGATCACCATCCCTCGATCTAATAAACTCGGGAACACCGCGCGCGTGCGGCTGGAGCCGGCACCGTAGCTTCAACTATGCCGAGCAGCGCGGGGATAAATTTTGGCGAGGAGCCGAGGACAATTCAGGCGCGGAAATTGATTACTTGCCCGTCGTCCACTTCGGATCCATCCGACGGCTCATCTCATCCAGGAGTTCTACGCCCGTTTTATAATGGAACCTTCCAGCTGGGTCGGCGCTTGCCATTAGATAGGACCTTTCAATCTACGAAGGCCCTATCGACGGTCTCCGACATCCGCGGAATAGATAAGCAGTCCGCGGACATCTAAGGCATCTTCCCGCTCAGCAAGCGCGCGCACGCGCGCATGCACAGCTAACAACTAACAACCAGTCAGCCACCAGCCTCGGTCATGGGTTTCGCGGGTAAATTGTCGTGGTTCCAGTTCTTTTCTGAAGGCCAGCAATTCAGAACGCAGCGCCGCGTCGGGCGGATGGGCATTGCATGGGCGCAACCCAGGTGAAACTTTGAGCCCAGTCAAGGCCCAGTGTTCGTTTTAGAGCCGGCCCCGGCGGGGATGCCCGGCGGGGGCATGCCGTTCCCGGCAGGCCAGGAAAGTTTCCGGGTCGGGGCCGGCGCGCCGGCACGCCCTAAGCACATTGCCCGGCCCGGCAATTCTAGGAGACTGCTGTTCAACTGAACAGAACTGAAACTGGTTCACATGCATCACAATCATGGCCGATGGCGTCACCTTGGTTCCCACATGAGCGCCTTGCGGCCTTCGCATCCACAAAAACCACCCTGCCCTTACCTTTTATGACACCTATGACATGACCTATGATGATTGGGCTTTGACTCGGTGGTCAATTTTACACAGGGCCCATGCGAGAAGCTCACCGCAACTGCACGGCAACGCATGCAAAACCAATTACAAGTAGGCGCAAGCAAGCGACATTTCTATTGAGTACTGGCATTTCCTGAGATTTCCTGCTGCCCATGTGCGGCGTGGGAAACAACAACAACAACAACAACTGGCATTTCTGGCGCCCGACGTCCATTTTTTAGTGCATGAGATAGCCTAGCTAGCTAGCTAGGCGCTGCTAGCTGGCCGCCGAGCCGGAAGCGAGGTACCCAAGCCTTTTAACCATCGACAGCCGCTTAGAAATGCCGAGTTCGTGAATCATGGTGGAGGCTTCCTTATAATGTAATGAGATTAATCCTAGGCACTGTGCACGGCATTAACGTCTTCATTCGGAGTCTACGTTCTGTACGGCTAGCTGCGTTGATACTTGAGGCCGGCACCGCAATTTTTTAGTATTTTCTGCCAGGCGCACAGTTCATTTCTGCACAACGCCAACATTTTCGGCGAGCCCCTTCTCGTACTTGCGATTGCTGCAATGGCAGCTGAGCTCGACAGATTTGCTGCAAATGTGAAAGCGGTAAGCTGGCCTGCAGTACAACAGCAGCTGTAACTTGCAGCTAGAGACTGATACCAGCGAGAGTCGAGCATGGATGTTTGTCTAAAAATGTCATCATGGCACTTAGTTATTGTCGACCATTCTACGAGCATTTCGGACAACATCGACAGTACGCAGTACACCTAGTGCGTAGCCTCTAAGTTCACAAAATGGAACTCATTTTCGAGGAGCCGGTGCGTGGGCTGGTGAACGATATTACATGGCTGGATGGTTGTTGCTGAAGTCGGAACGCGCTAAACCGTTATCGTTGATTATTTTACTGTTTGAATTCAGCTGTTGAATCGTGATTAAACGTCAGGTATTTGCCGGGGGTGTTCTTATGGTTTACACCATGTGCCGGCTAGCTAGGAAAATAGGAATACGGGGTTGAGTCTCGTCATGAATGTGTCAGCAGCGGTTTGCAAAATGGGGTGGAAAGAGGGTTTGACAACATACTGGCATGGGTCATATAAGTGACATAACAGCATCCTTGACTGCGCTTCAAAGAAAATGTAGACTGCGCTTCAAAGAAAATCCAGTTTTCATGAACGTGTCCAGCCACTGTTGCCTGGCAGTTGAATACTTCTAACTACGCAAGGGGTTGTCTGAGAAGTCAGGAACATTCAAGTCTAGGTGGGACTGTAAGGATGTGATTTTTCTAGGAGAGGAAACCTTGCACATCTATTACTTGAATATGTTATATATTTGTCACTCTTATATGTGGTTTGCCTTGACATTTTCTAGAAGTGGCCGCTCCTGCCACTGTGCAGCACATGATTATTGGCAAATGAGGAGCTTTATGGTGGAATCCTCCTGAGCCATAAGTTTTTGTGACCATAACCTTGTGTATCTTGCAGCAAGTGTGGTGGCTTGCTGCAAAATGTCCAAAAATTGAAAGTCCATGTTATCATGTTTGCACATGTCATTTTGATGCTTCTTTGGCAGTGTATAAGCCCAGTTGAAAGCTGTGTTTTTACTTGAAGGAGCTCTTTTTCTTTTCCTTTCCCCGTAGTGTGTATGATTTTCAAAAACGTTCCATTTGCAATTACCCGCCTGCGATCAGGTTATCAATCGTTGCCGCCCTGTCATGGATTCTTTTGGTTCCTGCCTATTCCGGGTCTCACCTACTCGAATGTGCCTGTCATGCTGCTGCTCCCCATGCTGTCTGTGCCACCCGATGCCACCACGCCGTCCCTCTTGGCCCTGCTCGTCCCAATCGCTCAGCAAGCCAAGAAGGAGAGACGGCTGTCTCGTGGCTGGAGCGGCAATGTGAGCTTGCCGCCTCCCCTGGGAGTGGATGAGCTGCTGGTGGAGCTGGGCCCGCGGGTGCCCGTCCTCACCTTCCCGGGCATTGAGGGACTCGCGCGCTCGCTGCACATGGAGTTCTTCAAGGAGGCGCGCTCCCGCATCTACCAGGGGAAGCTAAAGGGGACGCAGGTGGGATGTGTATGAGTTTGGGATCCTGGCGTATTTTCTCCATGCTGTTCCCATCCGCCGGAACGAGTCGGTAACGCGGACAGTCCAGAGGCAGATCCTTGAGGGGATGTCTATGGAACAGATCCTTGTGCTGTCAAGCCTGCGCTTTTTGTCTCAACGCTACTAAGCACAGAGACTTGGTGTGGAAAAGCAGGACAAAGTATACTTTTGCTTTGGAAAAATGTTGTAGTAGAGATGCAAGCATCCCCCTCCACCCCCCCACCCACCCGTAGTTTGTACTCACAGTATGTCTTTTTGGACTGATGTTTTTCTCTATTCTGCTGCAGGCCTGCACTTGTGCTCAGGCTTCCAGAGCGTTCAGCATATTTAGGCGTACACCATATTTAGGGTGTTGTGTCAAGCTGATTCCATGATAAACCAGCTACCATAGACTGTACAGTGGAATCACTGCGAAACCGAGTTTCCGGGTCACTTGACCGTTGACGTGCAAGTCAGAAGTGGTCTACTCTTCGGCAGGCCCTTGTTGCGCTCGCTAACTTGCAGTTGTAAAGTGGCCGCTTTCTTCTGTAATCTTTTTCGCTGCACTCCTGCTCCCATCACCTGCTGCCTCTTCCTGCACAGGTGCTTGTTAAAAGGATGCTCCCTTACCCACTGAACATGGCCGCTGACGAGGACATTGTGGCTGAGGCCCAGCGGCTGTACGACCTGCGCCATGGCTGCCTCATTCGCACGCTGGGCGTGATTATTGACAACAAGGAGCGCGCCATGGTACACGAGTTTGTGGCGGGCACGCTCGCTAATGTGCTGGACAAACACCGCAAGGGCAAGGAGAGGTGAGCATTGGCGGGGCGGGGGTATCCGAAGGTGATGCCAAGCAAAGGAGGGTGTGCCTGTAATAAGCCGTCTTAACCCTTCCGTTCCCTTTGTTGTGGGCACAAGTCACTTCAATCAGGACGCCTCATTTCGTAGGAGAGTGAGCAGTGTTGGTGTACCTCGTGGACCAACAAACAAACGGTTACGCATGCCTTGTCAATATCCTATGTTCTGTACCTCACTGCCCTGTACCTCACTGCCATGTAGCCGTGTTGCCGAGCCATCGCCACTCCACGGTGTGTGTGGTATTTTCTGAAGTAGGCCTTTCTCATTTTTTCTTCCAAATGTTCTGCGGCTCTTCATTTCTCCGCTTGCCGCAGGGCGGAGGGCATGTGCGCACGCTTCACCTTCAGCAAAGAGCAGCGCATGTACGCTATCCTGCAGGTGGCCTCGGCCGTCACGTTCCTCCACGAGCAGCAGCCGCCCATCCTGCACGGAGCGGTCTGCGCCTTCAACGTGGGCATGGTGGGCAAGCGTTGCCGGCTTGGGGATTTTATCCCACAGGATGTTGCGGGCCAGCCGTGGGAGGCACCGGAGGTTGCCCAGACGGACTTGCACGCGGCTGAATCCGGGGACACATATGGGTGAGCTTCAACTCCTATGTAGGGAGTAGGGCTAGCAACCTAGGAGTAGGAGTACCAACTAGGGACTAGTCACTCAACTCCCGAGTAGTAGGATATTTACTTTTACGAAGTAGGAGTTATAGAAATTTTGCTGTTCTGGACATGTTGTCACTGTTATGTGCATTGGCCGATTCTGGGAGCCTGTTGCCATTGTACCAATGAATAGGTGCTGAAGCTAAGGTCCATTGGAGTGCCTTCCTATCATGAGAAACAATTTTATGACAGTAATTGTGTGTGCAGGCTTTTCACTGGAGCTTAGCCACACCCTCAAAATCATTGTACAAGCCATTGTCAAGTTACTAAGGCCAGTTCACCATGCTGGAGCCCAGCACATGCCCCCTTGGTCCAATCTTGTCCGCCAACAGCAGCGAGGGTGGGGTGGGTGGGAGCTGCAAAAAGGCCTCCCAACGTCCACCGCACCACTCTTGAGGTGACGGTCCTGGCGCGAATTTTTTGGCGCCGAAAAAATTCGTGGTACCCATCCGTACCGTGAAAAAGTTGTTCACGGTGTGCGCACCCCTACCGGAGCTGGCCATGGCGACGTGCTTTCAGGCAGACTAGAAAAAGATAGCTAGCGGAATGCAGAGAAACTGAGCGAATCTTAAAGACGATGAGTAAATGATACTACTTCGTAGCGGAGTTCGCGTTTTTTGCCGTGTCGATGATTTTATTGATGACCATCGCCATGGGGGTCCAATCTGAAAATTTCGTCGAGAGAAATAAATTAGAATGCACGCTGGCGGCGGTGATTGTCAGTTTTTTTTGGCTTCGATTAGCGTCAAGGATGAGTTTAAATTGCTATTAGTAAAGCTTTAAAAAAATTGCTGGGTTTCGGCAAGCGTTCCGTCATTCTCGGTAAGACCCTCTCCAGGCTCGCGGGATGGGCGTCTTATCATTCCATGGAAGGTTGTTCTTTCTTGCGCCGCTGGGCGAAGGACCATGCCGGTAATGGTACGGTCGTGTGCTCAGCGTCACCTCATGAATGTTTCGCTTCCTTTATGGGTTATCAACGGCAGTTTTCGGCTTCTTTCCGTGCAGTTAGCGCCAGGTACCATGCCATTCCGCGCTGCGCATCGCAGATTCCTGGCATCTTTTAGTGTTTTCATCTACATTGCATGGCTGGGACGTGTCAAAGCGGAGCCGTGGCATGTCGTCAAGTTGTCAGGGATTTGTTGAGTGGTTTCTTGGAAGGAGATTGCTAACAGCACTCAGTTTGTTGTTTGTGAATATTGGCGCAGTCTTTCTTAGCAGCGGCTTCATTGTGGTTAGAGGCTCACCAGCTTTAGGTTGTTTCTTAGCTAACAGTTGCGCTGGAAAGAAAGGTGGCAGGGGTTGTTTTGAGGGGCATACTGCATGGGTGGAACTGCACGTAGGTAGGGGTTATCGTTGTCTTGTTGGCCTTTCTCCCACTTAAATGGGAGAGCCCTATCACATGCTAGCAAGGCAAGGTAACCATGGTAAGAAGCCCTGGCACGCAGCATTTACGATACTTATGCTTTCTCCGTGGACTGTCTGTTGTTACTATTGGTTGGGTAATACGTGGATATGGCTTTCTAGGGTGTGTTTGAATTCGGACAGCTTGGTTTTGGTATGATGCTCACACATAAACCTGGAATATATGCTTTAGAAGTGTTGGCTTGGCATTTATAGATACCCGCCTTATTGTTGTGCACACACGCAACAGGTTGCCCGTGCCGGGGTAAGGCAAGGGCACATGACGTGCCCCAGCCACCTTTTTGTTCGTTGTGGTCGAATTGAGCATGGTCAGGAGCCTTTTGGATGGCATAGGAAGTGTTAGTGTGCCTTAGCTAATACTCACGATTGCCTTCCTTAGTGTCTGCACAGGTGGCCAAGTGCCAAAATTAATTACTTCCACGTCTGTACTCAGCATCAGCTCAAAATTTGTGGCATTAGTTGTCGATACGTGTAGTATTTGATTTTGTCTCCCCAGGCTCTAAATATGTGTCTATAATTTGATTTATTTTTTGCAGCCTCAAAAAGTGCTGTTTTTAGGGGAAACATAATTACTTTAACAATACTCAACATTCCGGGGCTCCAATGAGGTAGGCGACCTCAATTTAAACGACAGTATATGGAAATATATTGAAACATGAGTAACTTTGCCCTGATGGCCCTAGGGGATATGCCCCTAAAGTAGCGTCTTTTGTCCGTTTTTGCGTGATACCGGTCACTGAAAGGGGTATATACCCCCCATCAGTGGGTGGGATGGTCCCCCATACATCCCATTTTCATAGCAAAATCATTGTTTGGGTGCCCCCAGGTCAGCACTGTATATTATTCCATGTTATGGTTACGGGGTGTCTGGCATAGGACCCTTACCTTAAGTACGTGTGCACATGCATGACAGATCACATGGCAACAAGGTGCCGCGCCCGCGCTGTGGCACGCATGCCAGTACCACAAAAGGCGGGGCATGTGTGGCAGTAGGCACTAGTACCGGCACAACGCCAGTCCCCTACTACTCTAGTCCGATGTAGCACAAGCACCTCACATGTTGTAGGTGACGTATGCTACAGGCAGCAGATCGACCCCCTTTGAGCCCACCGCGACAAGTCTATAAAGTGAGCAGATAGCTCAGAGAAGGCGGTGTCACAAGTTTTATGCCGTCTCCCCCGCTACCGACCCAACACGCGTGCCATTCACACGAATGGCGTTTGTGGCGTATGCACGCGGAACTCAGATAAAATGAACACCGCTCTCTGCACGTGTCAACTTTCACTGTCGTACCATCCACCCTGCCAAGGCAAAGAGCTAGGTCATGTTTTACAAGTGTGATGGGTTGATTGTGTCCCCCTGCCTATAGCCGCGATCCTCCTGCCTCTCTGTGCCCGGGTTGATGCTCGTGAGACGCTTATCGCTTTAGGAGCCATGGGTTGATGGATCTGACCTGTTCCCATGTTAATTCTTTTGCCCCACCATGTTTGGAACCTTGCACGACACCTTCTGTTCCACCTGAAACGTGCGCGACCCCTCAATCAGCTTCGGCACGCTGCTGATGGAGCTGGTCACGGGCCAACCGCTGGAGAGCGCGGACGGCACCCTGCTGAAAGACATGTAAGATGTACAAGGTGGCGATGCTCACAGCTAGGGCTGGCTGCTACCTCAATAGCAGCCTTTAGAGCAACTTAAGAGCTGGGTATTGAATGATTTAATTTAATAAATGTTAATGTACTTAAGTAGTACTAGTTAATTTTTAAAGACTGCAGGCATCTGAGGTTGCTTGTCGTTGGTGCAGCCATGGGGGCTTAGCAGAGCGGATCATGAATATCGTCGAATGTTTGCACATGCCGCGTTTATTATAGTTTATTTATAATATTATTATAGTTTGATTTGTTTCGTGTGGAGGGATAAGAGATCATGTGGTGCGCATGAACGCTATCACATGTGGTGTGTTACTATCACAGGATTATGCAGGATGCTTACTGGATGCTTTTTCAGTTCCTTAATTGCTATTTTTTCCTGTTCACTTTTTGTTGTCTTTGTAGGAGTATCTGATATTGGATACGGGAGTGGACTGGCATGGGCTGACGTCATTTCTGAATTTTTGCACTTTCCCTGAATGGATGGGATAACGACATTTTTATAATGATAAGAATCATTTGTGTTACTAACATCGTGCCAGTTCAAGAGTTTGTGCGTGCAGATGATATACTCAGGTGCACCCATAACCGATAATGCATTGTCTCACCATAGGCAAGGCTAGTAATCTTGCCCCACAACCCCCTTGTCCTTGCAGAGTGCTCAACATCTTCAGGGACGCCAAGGACGAGGACCCTGAGCCCAAGCTGGACGCGCTGTGCCTGCCGGACATCCAGTGGCCCATCGGCATGGTCAAGGTTCTGCTCAACGTGGCGCTCTGGTGCACCGCCGCCACGCCCTCCAAGCGGCCGTCCATGCGCGCGTGCCTCACCAAGTTGTGTGAGCTGGCGGCTGTCATCATCCCCGACGCGGTCAAGTCCCTGCCGGAGAGCATCTGGGAGTCCGGCCAGGACTGCCTGCTGCCGTCTCCCAGGGGCAACCTCTCGCCGGGCGTTTCCTCCCCGGTCTCCAGCAAGGGATCGCCAAGGTCCCCGTCCATCGTCACGAGCTCCTCCTGTAACGCTCTCGCGCCACAGGAGTCCGGGAACGCGGGCGACTCTCTCAAGAAAGGCCAGGGGATGCCACTGTCCCCATCGGCAGCATGCCTGTCAAGTCTGTCGCAGCCTGGGTCCCCGTCGTCACTGGTCCGGTTTTCATCTGCAAGTTTGGTGGAGTTGGATGCGCTGAATGGCAGCGAGAGCCAAGAGTGTGGAAGCCCCCGAAGTCCTCGCGGCAGCGGCAAGGGCTGGTTTGGCAAAGCCAAGGAGAAGATCAAGAGCAAGCTCGAGCGGCGCAAGTCCGATCCCCTGAACCTGCGAGAGGAATTGGGGGCACCGCAAGAAACGGGCTCTGCTTCTGCACATGACATACCAGTGGGTGACCGTAGTCCTGGTGGTAGCTCACATGGCAGAGGCTTGAGTGACTGAGGAGATGTCGGGGACTCCGGGTCAGGGATTGCGTCAACACCCGGATTACTGATCGGCCCGTTGGTGACGCCGAGAAGTCCTCACTTGTAACAGAGGCGGTTGAAGCGGTGGATGCAGCCATGGCTGGGGCTAGTAAGGCTCCGCACCTGGGCCACAGCCATCATCGACGTCCTGGGGACGGCAGCGCCACCCCCGCCCCTGCCACCCGCCGCCGCCGCCCGCCTGGCCGCCCAGGCCGGCGGCCCAGCCGACCTCCCGGCCGCGCCCTCCTCAGCGGTGGACTACCTGGCCCCCCCGCTGGCCGGCCCGCTCGCCAAACCGTCAGACCTGCCTCCTTTCGCCTCCGAGGAGGTTACCGACGCAGTCCAACGTCTCCGCTATGACGCGGCCGCCGGCTCTAACGAGATTCCGGCTGCGGTCGTGAAAATCGCAGCAGTGTTCGAGGACACGGGAGTAATGCTACTCTTCCGAGACCTCTGCAACCGCCTGCTGCTGTCGGCGCAACCGCCCCCTGCAACCTGTCAACGCAGCTTCAGAACCACGTTGTACAAAAACTGTCGCCTGGTGACCCGGGCAACTACGGGCAACTACGGGGGGGGGTTGCATCCAAAGTGCAGCCCTCAAGCTCCTCGCGCGGCTCATCCTGAACAGTCCGCGCACTGCCCTGGTCGGATACCTCTGCAAAACCCAGTTGGGCTTTCCTCCCGGTCGCAACACTGTACATGCGCTCTTAGCGCCTCGCCGCCTCGTGGAGGAATGCAACTTCTCCGGCCTGATGAGTCCCCTTTGCACCTGGTGCTGGTGTACTTTATCAAGGCCTTCGATTGGATCTTCTGGTCTGCGTTGTGGCACATTCTGGCTCTGTTCCGGGTTCCCGGGCCCCTCATTGCGGTCATACGCACACTGTATGAAGGGTCCACCACCTCAGTGTTCACTTCGTACGGGTCCACGCCGCCATGCCCTCCCCAAAAGGGCGTGTGGCAGGGCTGCGTGCCCTCGCCATACTTGTTCATCATTGTGGTCGACTACCGGATGATGCAGGCGCGCAAGCGGTTTGCTCGCGTGACGCGCAGGGAACCCGGGGTGTTGGTCGCCAACTGGCGTTGGCACGGTGGGGCTGACACGCAGATCATTCTAGCGGAAATTATTTACGCCGAGGACACCACCCTCCTCGAGGGTACAGAGCACGTGCAGACCTGGCTTGACTTCCTGGCCATTGAGGCCCGCGTGGTGGGGCTCGAGATCAGCAAGAAGATAGAGGCCCTGGCGGTCAGTCTCGACAATCCGCAAGACCTCTTCCTCCTTGATGGCTCCCGCATCCCTTACCGGCCCAGCGTCAGGCTGCTGGGCAGCCTGCTCCCCAGCAGTGCGGCTGATGTTGAGCATCGCATCTCCCTCGCCTGGCACGCTCTCCGCCAACACCGGGCCCTTTGGCGCCGGCCCTTGGGCAGGCACAAGAAGCAGGACCTCTTCAAGGTCCTGGTTCTCCCGGTGCTCGCTGACAGCGCCGAGACGTGGACCCTCACCGACGCACTCGAGAAGAAGCTGGACGGCGCCGTCACGTACCAACATGTTGAGATCGATTTTAAGGGTAGGATATGCAGTCCACATCGTAGAGAAGATTTGTATTTGGGCATGCCACTTATCACTAGCACTATCAAACAGCATATATTACAGCTCGCCGGGCACTTGGCTCGCACCAACCTGCTAGACACGCCACGGGGCCCAACCGCAGGGCTGCGGCCCGCACAGTGAGGTAGGCACCTCTTTATGTGGGATGGGCCCGGCGATCTGACACACCGAGCTGGCCGCACGATCCAGGAGCAGCTTGTAGAGGACATGGGGGACTTAGGCCTCTCCGTGATATAGTTGTCTCACTTAATATGGAAAAAGATGCAGGACAAGGCCATCTGGGCCCAGGTTGTAGGACAATGATCCCCCCACAGTCGGGAAGAAGCGCGTCTCCCACCATGGTATGGACGCCCGGCGTGACCGCTAGGGCTTGGCACTACCTGCTACATGGCATGTCCCTTGGCTTGTTAGTTTAGGCATTAGATAGATACAACAGAAACGGTAGGATTGTTTGTCCATCCATCCATTCATATGTGACTCCCCAACGGGAGCACTTGTTTTTAGCAAGCATCTAGCCGGCTGGTCGAGACCACCAGTTCAGACGCGAGATGACAGCCCATGCCAGCGATCAGCATACACAACTGCATGTGCCACAAGCATGCAGGCAAGGTAACTGCCAGCGGCAAGAACTTAGCCACATGTAATGTTGGTTGAAGCCACAGGACGCTAAGAAGCTCAGTCTGCGCCATATTTTCTCCATTTTTAAGAGCCCTGATAGCGCATTTGCCAATTGACGTGACACTGGCTTCTTGAGAGTGTCATGCAATTTTGAAGATGGGACTGGATGTGCAATTCATAATTGCACGGACCAACTCCCCGGTATGAAAGCCGGGACCCTTAATACGCCGGCCTTCACACTCTAGACAGGCATGCACGCTGCTATCCAGATCGATACTAGCATCATTCCTTATGGCTAGAGACAATGCTACAATCTCATTATCCTGCGAAGTAGAAGAGGAGCTTAGCTACAAGTTATATGGTAAGATAATTGTACATCACGTACCGAAAAAAGCGGCAAGCTCTGGAAAAGCCCTCATGCAGCATCTTAATGTGAAGAAATCCGAGACAACATTACTTACCCCCATTAATTAATTAATTAACTCGTGCTCCCGTTGGGGAGTCACGGAGCACCGAAGTGCTTTTAATCCCTGTGTGTGCACTACAGGAGAAAGGGCAGAGACCCCCAGTCTCCTTCATGCCAAAGGCATGCCACAGCCGCAATCGGGCGCGTTAGCTAAACCGACACGCTAACGATCCGGCAAACTGTGGGTGCAATAAGACCCATGTAGGCGTAGCATAACAAGTATAGCGTGGGCAAGTAATCTGAACATAGCCAGGGCGTAGCATGGCTGTACTAGGACTAGGCTAAGGCTATGGCTGGTTGTGTACCGTGCGTTGGCGGCACGTGACTAGGTGTGTTGGCACAGCTAGGCATACATTCTAGGCATGGCTGCCTTAGCGACAGTGACTCCAATGGTTACAAGCTAGGGCTATTGCTATTCTAGCCCGCTGGGGGCGTCCACATCTTGTGGTTGATCATCAGGTCCCCGCCCCTCCAGTACACCTTGGGCTTCTGGGGGTCCTGCTTATGGCGGAGGTATTCCGAGTGATTTATCTAGTACCAAATCCGAAAGGCTTGCATCACTCCCCGGACAGGAGAACTTTTGCGGATGACTGTAGGTGTAAGTTGGCGATGCCATGGTAACCGGAGACGTCCGTCCTATAGTCAGCAAAATTGGTGCGAGAGGTCCCCAGTTCGATTCCGGTCGGATTCATTTGCAGATCGCGTTTTCCGCGTTTTCCGCGGCCCGGCACTGAACGCAAAGGTTTTCACCTTTGCGGAGTGTCTGATCAGAGTATTCCGGCCACAGGTCGCGTCGCTGCTGTTGCTGAGCGGGGGTTAGGTCGTCATCCAGCGTCCAGGTGAGGTCGTGCAACCGCTTGCGACGAGAGAGGAACCGCTGCTTATCCTCAGGGGAGAGGAAGGTGAGCAGGACTGGTGGGGTGGCCGCCTTGTCCCGTGAGTGGGGAAGGCGGTGGCACCCACGCAGTTCTACCTCACCTACCAGGCCCATGAGGGTAAGAAGCTGGTTCTTGATCTACCCCCATACACACACGCCTGTCTTATTTCGTGCTGCCCTGCGCTTGTCGAGCTGCCGGCGACAGCCATCGCCAGGCCAGCCCCCGCGCCCGATATTACCGGGCAACTGCAGGACCTCGCACAGTCTTTTACGACCGTGCAGGGCGAAATTAAGGTCCTGACGTCCGGAGGCGTCTGCAGCTGCGACAGCACAATTGCTGGAGCTGAAGAAAGCCCTGGCAGCCCCCGCCAAAACAACCACGTTTGCCGACGTTACCGGCAAGCAGTTGACCACCATTGTTCAACAGGCGGCCAAGTCTGCCGCTACCGCTGCGGTCACCCAGAATGCAGTGCAGCAACGCCAACGCAATATGGTAATCAAGCACTTCCAGAAAGGCGAGGCACATGAGACAGCACACTCACTTACCGAGGAGCTGCGCGGCCCAGCGTTTCTGGGGAAGCTGCAGCTCCAGAACCGTGTTGCCATTGAACGTGCCATTCGGCTGCCAGGCCCTCTGGGCCTGGTCGTCGTCACCATGGCCTCCATGCACGACAAACGCCTCGTTCTGGGAGCACGTCGTCTGCTCCAGCGCGGTGACTTCAGCCTCGACGAGGACTACACGCCGGCTCAACTGAAGGCGAGGAGCGCGGTGTGGAACAGCACCATCGTCCAGGAAACCAAGGCGCTCGAGACCGGCCCGGGTAAGCGCATTAAGCTGCGTCTGCTTCAGGATGGCTCCTTCGCAGCATTCTTTGATGGGAAGCAGCTAAAAGGTGTTCAGATTAACACCCCCGGAGCGGAGTCTCATGAGGTGTCTAGCAGGAAAGGTGCTGCCTCCGGTGGTGTCCGTAGGTAGACAACCTTCCTCGTCGGCTCGCGGCTAACAGGCTTCGGGGACAGCCTCTAAACAGTCCCGTTCCATTACCATGCCTCGACCTAACCGTCGGGTGAAAGCCATGTACGTGGTGCCGGTATTTCGGGCCACAACCTCATGTCTGTCAAATGTCAGATTCGTAAAACCCAACGTTTGCTAGATTACCTACGCCTCGGCGGTGTGCAATCAGCCCCGGCCCAACCCCGAATACCCCGAGCAAGCGGCAGGCTCGCATCCTACGCTTGCAGGACAAAATAAATGCGATGAAAAGCACTATTTCTACCGCTTCCCTTCCCCCGGGCTCCATTCCACCCCCACCTCCACCCCCCGCCGCATCCACCCCCATCATCCATCGTCGTCCTCCCCTGGTCGGTGGGCCAGCAGGCATCCTTGGCCCTTGCCACTTTTAACACCCGCACATTGCTAGCAGATGACGACCATAGCTGCCGGGTAGAGGAGCTAGTCGCATTTTGCATTGAGCATCGTGTATCTATTCTAGGCGTCCAGGAACACCGCCGCAAGGTCAGTGCCACTTGGCATGGTGAGCACTGATCGCTTGGCGGGTGGCTGGCGGTTTTACTTCGCTGGCAGCGGTACGCCTGGCCAAGGTGGTGTTGGTCTTTTGTGTTCGCCGCTGGCAGTTGCTAGCCTCAGCACGCTTAAGTTTCTAACCCCACGCCTTATGGTAGCACATTTCACCTCCGTCGAGGGGCGGTCTAAACATCACCTCACGGTGGGGGTAGGCTACGCACCCCATAGTGGTCTACCTGAGTCGGCCCGTGAGGAGTTCTTCGACTCCTTGCATAACCTTGAGGGGGTCACTCCGGCCTGCCACTTTTTGGTTATGCTGCCCGACGCCAATGCCACGCTGCCCGTGGGCACTGCTGGCAGCCGCTTTGCGCCTGCTGACACTACTGCTAACGACAACACTCCCCTGTTTTCTGCCTTTTTGCGGGATAGCGGGATGGTTGCTGTCAACTGCCACTTCCAACGTCCCTCACAGGACTTGGTCACTTTTCGTGGCCCTAACGGCCCTCAGGCCTGTTTGGACTACGTGGTGGTACGGCAGTCCAGGTGCACCTCGGTCCTGGACACCCGAGTGTTTGACACGCCAACGGTGTGCTCTGACCACCGGTTGGTGCGCGCGACCCTTCGGCTCCGGTTCCACGTCCCCGCGCGCCGCGCCCCAGTGGTCCGCCCTGACTGGTCTGCTCTACGCCCGGTCCGGGGAGATCCTGGATTCCTGAGGACTGGACGGACGCCGAGCACGAGCGGAACCGGTGCCGCAGGAGTACCTGTCAGCCCTGGACGCCCGGGCGGACGTCGACGAGCTGGACAAGGGTGGGCCCCCAACGCCGCCATTTTTGCGGGCTTTGCGGCCCGTGCCCCGTTGCTGGCGGCCCGGCACCTGCCGGTCATGCCCCGCCGCCGCCCCGGCCCGCTCTACCGCCAGGACCCCAAGGTCTTGGCCGCCCGGCACCGCCTCAAGCGTAACCGGGACCCGCTGCAGAAACCACTGCTCAAGGCCGCCCTTGTGGAGGCCTACGAGCAAGCTCAGGACGCGGAGGCGGCCCAGTGCATCGCGGATGCCAAGGCCTGCCATGCTCGCAACCAGGGCAAGGACATGTGGTACTACCTCGACCGGCTCGGCGGCCGGCGGCAGCGCACCCCGGTGGAGCTAGCACACGGGGGACGGCACGGCGCCGCGGTCAGCCTTGACCGCTGGTTGGCCCACAATGTTTCCTTGACCGGTGGGGCTCGCGCCCCCCCCCGCCGCTTCACCCCGAGACGGCCGCCCGCCTCGGGGTCGCCGGACCCCCGCCGCCGCCAGCTCCCCCCTCCTCGGCCGCGGACTACCAAGTCCCCGCCTTGCACGAGGGCTGCCTTGCCACTGACGACGTCGTCCCCCCCTTCACTTTGAAGGAATTGGACGGCGCCCTTGCTCGCCTGCGGTACGATGCGGCGGTCGGTGCCGACCACCTTAATTCTGCTGAGCTGCTGAAGACACCTGATCCGGCGGTTAGGGATCTTCTGCTGGCGTTCTGCAACCGTGTCCTGCTCTCTGACGAGCCTCCGCCTGCTGAGTGGCAGACGGCCATCCGCGTCATGCTGTACAATTAGAAGGGCTCTGCTGCTGACCCTGGCAACTACCGGGGTGTCTAGTGCCTCCAGAGCGCCGCGCTGAATGTCTTCATGCGCATGATGCTGCACAGGCTCCGCGCCGCGCTGGACTGGGCACACCTGGGTGAGTCTCAGATGGGTTTCCGTCGTGGTCGTAACACTGTCATGGCTGTGTTTGTCGCGCGCCGGTTGATGGAGGAGGTGCGTCGCCTTCCCCCTGACAGTTTGCCGCTGGTCTTCATTTTTGTTGACTATATCAAGGCCTTTGACACGGTTCTCTGGGAGGCTCTTTGGGCCATCCTAGCTCTGGATCGGGTACCACCTGCGTTTATTGCTGCCATTCGCCGACTGTATGAGGGCTCACAGGCAGTAGTGCGGACTGCGGAAGGCACCACCCCACCATCCCCCCTTCACCACGGGGTGTGGCAAGGTTGTGTCCTGTCCCCATACCTGTTCACTATTGTCGTGGATCACGTCATGCGCCGGGCACGTGCGCGCTTTACTGCTTCGTTCGAGCCCGGCTTGGACATCCTTAACGTGAAAGAGCACGGCGGGGTTAGATCTGGTTACCGCCTTGCCGACCTGATTTATGCGGATGATACCACCCTCATCGAGAGCCCCGAGCACATTCAGACCTGGGGGTGGTTTTACCGGATTAGGATACATTTTTTTGTCTAGGATACATTTGATGCAGTGTGCAGTTTTCAGATGTGTTTGTGGGGGTTGATTGCGCCTAGCATGCATTTTATTGAAGCAATGAGTTTCCCAAGATATACATTATATAAACTAAGACAATTGACCCATTAACGCAATGAGACAACATCAATGAGACAACATATGCCAATTGAAGGCTGCCCGCAACTTTATTCCAAGCTCATTATTATATGATTCCAAGACCATAACTCTTCCAAGACCGTACATCTTCAAGATATTCTGATCAGGCACTCCGCAAAGGTGAAAACCTTTGCGTTCAGTGCCGGGCCGCGGAAAACGTGGAAAACGCGATCTGCAAATGAATCCGACCGGAATCGAACTGGGGACCTCTCGCACCAATTTTGCTGACTATAGGACGGACGTCTCCGGTTACCATGGCATCGCCAACTTACACCTACAGTCATCCGCAAAAGTTCTCCTGTCCGGGGAGTGATGCAAGCCTTTCGGATTTGGTACTAGATAAATCACTCGAGATCTGTGTGTAGGAGTACTACACACATGTCTGCACGCGAGACTTGTTCAGTCTCGCACCGTGAGACGGGTCTCGCCGTGAGACGGGTCTCGCACCGTACATCTTCAAGATATAGCACTACAGACACCCACGCGGCTTCCGCGGTCATCACGCTCCTCCTCCAAGACAACTCAACCTTACAGGACGCTGGGCCATCATACGTCCGGAATAATTGTGTCACTTATTACATAACCAAACTTTTTGAGGGATCGCCACGGTTGCATGGTTTCAACACATGCGCCCTGCACTCATGTGCATCAAAGGTGTTGCGTAGTGCCAACTCAGTGTCAAAGAACTGATTCAATAATATTTCCCGTATGGCCATGAAGGCCCACATGAGTTAAACATGGCCGAGAGTGATTGCATCATCCTTCTTGGCGACATCGGTCTTGACGACGTCGATGGGGAAGACGGCAGCACCTGCATGTGAACAAAAGAATCCATGAACTGTGGCATCCAAAGGCAACAACATATTAGCATCCCATTGAACACGCAGCCACGCTGACCCGGCCATCCAGCCGCCCACGCAGCCACAGAGCCAGCCAGCCACGCAGTGACGCACCCACCCAGCCACACATCCACGCATCCACGCACCCGGCCCCCCCCCCCCCCAGCCAGCCACGCAGCCACGCAGCCACGCAGCCACGCAGCAGCGCAGCCACGCAGCCACACAGCCACGCACCCTCCTTTCCAGCCACGCAGCCACGCAGCCACGCAGCCACGCAGCCACGCAGCCACGCAGCCACGCAGCCACGCAGCCACGCAGCCACGCAGCCACGCAGCCACGCAGCCACGCAGCCACGCAGCCACGCAGCCACGCAGCCACGCAGCAGCGCAGCTACGCAGCCACACAGCCACGCACCCTCCTTTCCAGCCAAGCAGCCACGCAGCCACGCAGCCACGCAGCAGCGCAGCCACGCAGCCACACAGCCACGCACCCTCCTTTCCAGCCACGCAGCCACGCAGCCACGCAGCAGCGCAGCCACGCAGCCACACAGCCACGCACCCTCCTTTCCAGCCAAGCAGCCACGCAGCCACGCAGCCACACAGCCACGCAGCCACGCAGCCACGCAGCAGCGCAGCCACGCAGCCACACAGCCACGCAGCAGCGCAGCCACGCAGCCACGCAGCCACGCAGCCACGCAGCAGCGCAGCCACGCAGCAGCGCAGCCACGCAGCCACACAGCCACGCACCCTCCTTTCCAGCCACGCAGCCACGCAGCCACGCAGCCACGCAGCCACGCAGCCACGCAGCCACGCAGCCACGCAGCAGCGCAGCCACGCAGCCACACAGCCACGCACCCTCCTTTCCAGCCAAGCAGCCACGCAGCCACGCAGCCACGCAGCCACGCAGCCACGCAGCAGCGCAGCCACGCAGCCACACAGCCACGCAGCCACGCAGCCACGCAGCCACGCAGCCACGCAGCCACGCAGCCACGCAGCCACGCAGCCATGCAGCCACGCAGCCACGCAGCAGCGCAGCCACGCAGCCACACAGCCACGCACCCTCCTTTCCAGCCACGCAGCCACGCAGCCACGCAGCCACGCAGCCACGCAGCAGCGCAGCCACGCAGCCACACAGCCACGCACCCTCCTTTCCAGCCAAGCAGCCACGCAGCCACGCAGCCACGCAGCAGCGCAGCCACGCAGCCACACAGCCACGCACCCTCCTTTCCAGCCAAGCAGCCACGCAGCCACGCAGCCACGCAGCCACGCAGCCACGCAGCCACGCAGCCACGCAGCCACGCAGCCACGCAGCCACGCAGCCACGCAGCAGCGCAGCCACGCAGCCACACAGCCACGCACCCTCCTTTCCAGCCAAGCAGCCACGCAGCCACGCAGCAGCGCAGCCACGCAGCCACACAGCCACGCACCCTCCTTTCCAGCCAAGCAGCCACGCAGTCACACAGTCAAATCCCCCCTACACCCCCCCCCCACACACACACCCCACCCCACCCACTCAACACTACACGAATGACTCACAAAGAACTGCTGCACCACCGATGATCCCTGCGGGAACTGCTCTGCTGCCGACGGTCCCTGCGAAAACTGCTGCAGTGCCGACAATGCCTGTGGAAACTGCGACATTGCCGACGCTGCCTGCGGGAACTGAAGCGCTGCTGCTGCTGCTGCTGCTGCTGCTGCTGCTGCTGCTGCTGCTGCTGCTGCTGCTGCTGCTGCTGCTGCTGCTGCTGCTGCTGCTGCAGTTGTTGCTGCAGTTGCTGCTGCAGTTGCTGCTGCAGTTGCTGCTGCTGCTGCTGCTGCTGCTGCTGCTGCTGCTCCAGCTGGACCACTTGTTTCTGCACCTCTTGACGCAGCTGCAAACCAAGCTCTTCAACCTTCTTGCTTTGGTTCTCCATAGCTCGTTGCATCTCTCTCATCGTCTGTTCCACGCCCACCAGTACGGGGGTCGGCGGCGGCAGCGGCTGGGTACGCTCTGGCTGGGTGCGCTCTGGCTGCCGTGCAGGACCTTGCCACATCGGCCGGCGCATTGGTGGTTTGCACCGGCCAAAAAATCTACTTTCATGGCACCAGATTTCTTTCCTAGCACCCATTTCCTACAATCGTCCCCGGCATAACACAAATCAATCAATTCGTCCATGTCATCGCTTCGGCTATCAGCATCGGGCATAGTTCCCGTGGCTAGTGCCCATCATTCTTTCCACCTTGAGCGGGGCGAAGTCACGAATTCAAGCGCGAAGTGCATTTGAATCAAGCGGGAACTGGGTGACACTCCTTGAAGACGTGCAGCTCCAAGGCATGCAAATGATGCAATGTATGAAAGATACGATACGCAAAGTTCAGGTGTTCAGGTGAAGCCGTGAAGACGTGGTGAAGACAGGTGAAGACGCGGTGAAGACGTGAAGACGTGAAGACGTGAAGACGTGAAGACGTGAAGACACGATACGGCAAGTTCAGGTGAAGTTCAGGTGTTCAGGTGAAGCCGTGAAGACGTGAAGACGTGAAGCCGTGAAGACGTGGTGAAGACAGGTGAAGACGCGGTGAAGACGTGAAGACGTGAAGACGTGAAGACGTGAAGACGTGAAGACACGATACGGCAAGTTCAGGTGAAGTTCAGGTGTTCAGGTGAAGCCGTGAAGACGTGAAGACGCGAAGACGTGAAGACGTGGTGAAGACAGGTGAAGACGCGGTGAAGACGTGAAGACGTGAAGACGTGAAGACGTGAAGACGTGAAGACACGATACGGCAAGTTCAGGTGAAGTTCAGGTGTTCAGGTGAAGCCGTGAAGCCGTGAAGACGTGAAGCCGTGAAGACGTGGTGAAGACAGGTGAAGACGCGGTGAAGACGTGAAGACGTGAAGACGTGAAGACGTGAAGACGTGAAGACACGATACGGCAAGTTCAGGTGAAGTTCAGGTGTTCAGGTGAAGCCGTGAAGCCGTGAAGCCGTGAAGCCGTGAAGACGTGGTGAAGACAGGTGAAGACGCGGTGAAGACGTGAAGACGTGAAGACGTGAAGACGTGAAGACGTGAAGACACGATACGGCAAGTTCAGGTGAAGTTCAGGTGTTCAGGTGAAGCCGTGAAGACGTGAAGACGTGAAGCCGTGAAGACGTGGTGAAGACAGGTGAAGACGCGGTGAAGACGTGAAGACGTGAAGACGTGCATGCAAGGTATCAAAGATACGATACGCCGCAAGTTCAGGTGAAGTCGTGAAGACGTGAAGACGTGAAGACGTGAAGACGTGAAGACGTGAAGACGTGAAGACGTGAAGACCAGGACTGTCACGTGAAGACTGGGACGTGAAGGCAAGTTGCAGCACTCGGCCGCTGCAGTCGCACGCAGGTAGAAACGAGTATTGCTGCTTGAATCTGTCAAGACCCCATCGAATGTAAAACAGGTTTTTCGTAAAGAAATCCGACTCGTGGGCGGGCTTTACATATTGCTTCTGTCCAAGCACTACCGGATGTAAAACAGTATACTTCTTGAAGAAATAAGTTGGGGCTTTGTTGGGCGTCACATTTGACCGGTGGGCGGAGTTTCCTGCTTCTGTGAAGGCGCCATGGAATGTAGATCAGTAGATTTTCTAAAGAAATCTGAGTTGTGGGCGGGGCCTTTATTGCTTGTGTCCATCCACCACCGGATGTAGAACAGTAGACTTATTGAAGGTGAATCACGATACAACAGCTGTAGTTGACAACATCATGACCGGCACATCTTTCCCCCACCGCTGCTCAACCCGGTCCCCCCCAAACTCCTCCACACTTGCCCACCTTTCCACCCTCCTCCACGGCCCGTTGTGTTTGCAGGCGTTGGCACAAAGGGAGGAGGCCGTGCGAGCCGGGAAACTCACGGTATGGTTTGATTTCTAGTTTTGTATTAGGACCCTAGGGTAGCTATGTTATATAGGCATGTCTGACAGCATAGCTCACCATTTCATTACCATGGGATGCTGAGCATACCATTTCCAGAGAGGTAAGTCAGTCACTCTTCGCAGTTGACAAGTCAGAGAAAGCAATCAAGTGCAGCGTTCACAACTCTTGCCGCTCGTAACCTTTTGTCTGCCCGGTTTGGCAGCTCCCTGTCTTTGCTTTCTCTCGTATTTCTTTCTTTTGTCTCTTTTCTACATCTTTCTTTGCTAATTCTTGAATATATGATGCTATTGTAGCATCCTTCTAGCGCGGATCGCTCTTAATATCCTTCTCGCGCACGTTTCCTCGCTTTTTCTCATGTAAGAGCGTCTTCCCTGCCCATGCAGCGTGTACCTGGTGTGTGTGGCTCTGCCTTGCCAATCACAACTGACCGACATGCTGGTCAGGCACTGCAGGTCGTTGCCCTTGCGTGTGTGAACCTGCTGTTTTGGCTGTTCCCATGGCCGCTGCGTGTGTCCGTGAATGATACCATGGGAGGGAGACTTCTCCCATGGGTCCCCTTCGCTGACACTCGTGATGTAGGTTCGCGTCGACTTGTTTCTCTCACTGTGCCCATATTGGCCTCGCACGGCTTTGTCTCTCATTCCTTGTTTGCATGCGGCGGCGTGTAGACCATCATCTTCATCCGAGACCGCAACAGCAAGGGCCAGGAGGTGAGTAATTGCTGAGGGCATGGCTCCTATCCCCTGATGAGTCTAGCGCCATGTACCACCCTCTATGCCTGCATATAGGTGACGCATTGAAAATGCAAGCATCTTACTAGAAGTAGCACGGGCCTCCGAGGTGAGATTTTGCGCAGGCCTCATGATCCCAATGGACCTGCGAAGCGCATGGCGCGCATGGGCGGCCGGCCGGCGCAGCTGGCATGCGGCGGGGCGGGGCTGTCGACGGGCGGCGGGGCAGGGCCGTCGGCGCACGGGGGGCCAGCGGCGCTGCCGGTGCGCGCGGGCGGCGGGCCGGCGCACCTGGCATGCGGCGGGGCAGGGCTGTCGACGGGCGGCGGGGCGGGGCAGTCGACGGGCGGCGGGGCAGGGCCAGCGGCGCTGCCGGCGCGCGTGGGCGGCGGGCCGGCGCAGCTGGCATGCGGCGGGGCGGGGCTGTCGACGGGCGGCGGGGCAGGGCTGTCGACGGGCGGCGGGGCAGGGCCGTCGGCGCGCGGGGGCCAGCGGCGCTGCCGGCGCGCGCGGGCGGCGGGCCGGCGCACCTGGCATGCGGTGGGTCGGGGCTGTCGACGGGCGGCGGGGCGGGGCAGTCGACGGGCGGCGGGGCAGGGCCGTCAGCGCGCGGGGGGCCAGCGGCGCTGCCGGCGCGCGTGGGCGGCGGGCCGGCGCAGCTGGCATGCGGCGGGGCGGGGCAGTCGACGGGCGGCGGGGCGGGGCAGCCGGTGCGCGGCGGGGCGGCGCCGTCGGCGGGCGGCGAGGTGGCGCAGCCAGCGCGCAGCGAGGTGGCAGCGGCGGCGCAGCCTGCATGCGGCGGGGCAGGGCTGTCGACGGGCGGCGGGGCGGGGCAGTCGACGGGCGGCGGGGCAGGGCCGTCGGCGCGCGGGGGCCAGCGGCGCTGCCGGCGCGCATGGGCGGCGGGCCGGCGCAGCTGGCATGCGGCGGGGCGGGGCTGTCAACGGGCGGCGGGGCAGGGCCGTCGGCACGCGGGGGGCCAACGGCGCTGCCGGCGCGCGTGGGCGGCGGGCCGGCGCAGCTGGCATGCGGCGGGGCGGGGCAGCCTGTCGACGGGCTACGGGGCGGGGCAGCCGGCGCGCGGCGGGCCGGCGGCGCAGCCGGCGGGCAGCGGAGCGGCGGAGCGGCACAGCCGGTGCCTGAAAAACGCGGTCGCTCAATGAAGGTGCACCACGCCGTCTTCTTCCAGGTACAGGGCAACACAGAGACCTGGTTGTCCTACCGGACCACGGAGTCCCAAAAGACGCCGTGGCAGCCCGCGGGGACTCGACAGGAAGGCGCGCCACGGTGCGGGAAGGCGATGACACAGCCATACAGGTTTGATGCGGAGGGGCGGCCGCTGTTTGGCGTCCGACTTGTGGATCCAGACCGCATTCCGATGTTGCAGGACACCCCAGCCTTCGCACCATTGAACATGGAGTTTCTGGGGAAGGAGCTGGAGTCGATCAAAACAAGGGTCGAGAAGTTGCCCCATGGCATCTGGCAGTGGTACTTTCCGCCCGACACCATCAAGCCAAACAAGGCCTTTTTTCGCAAGTCAAGTCCCACATGCCCCTGAGGAGGTGCCTGAGGAGTGGCGCCCTTTGCCGTGGCCATCTCGCGCGGACATCTCCGCCCTGCGTGAGCACGATGCAGCGCCTGAACCACCACCGACGCAAGAAGAGCACTTCATGGCGTTGGTCGACGCAGAGGCGGTGCGCGTCACCCCGCTGGTAGACCGAGTTCGTCATGATGGCCACACACAGCAGGAATGGGCGGCAGAAGACAGGGCCATGGCAGCCAAGGTCGCTTACTTGAAGCGCATGCAAGGCGTTGAGAAAGGCTCCGCTGTTCTATACTGGCACCCTTCAGCTGGTATTCTCTGCAACTCGAAGCTCACGTGGACTCCAGTCCTCGTTGGCATCATCAAGGAGGTGGTTGCGAAGGAGGATGGCGGCCAACCTTCTATTGAGCTCTTTGTATACCGCGCTAAGCATTTGCATGACACGTGGCACCCGTGGAATACAGACATTGCGCAATGGCCCCATCCGCCAACCACTGCGGCGCACACGGTGATCATCACCGCCTCAGACCTCGTCTTGACACAAGTGGTGGGCAAGCGAGGTCAGCCGCCCCATGGAGTCTCCTTGGGTGCGAACAAAAAGCTCACCAAGGAGTGCCTAAAGGCGCTGAAGGAGGTGCCCTATGACGCGGAACACCCGGTCGTGAAGTGGCAAGATGCTGAATGCTCAAAGGGCATCGTCGGCATGGCGAAGGCATGCTGGGAAGGCGTAACGCTGCAGGTCAAGAGTGGCAGCCGCAACCTCGTAGGGCAAGTCGTGTGTCATTGGGCGTCGGAGCGTGTGACATCCGCGGACGGTCGCACCGAAAGCCGGGACGGCAGGTACCATGGTCGTGTCGCTGTTGTCGACACGCAAAACGACATGGTAGCCATGTACTGGGGTGCCCGTTGGGAGGAGGACGCGGTTTCTTGCGTGCCTCTCCACGAGCTGGAGGCACAGATCTGCGGGTGCCCCGGTGTGGTCGTCCCTGCGTTGCAAGCGCCGGATATCACCCTGGCCGAGGCTCGATTGCGCGAGATGGTTCCACCCAGCGACGTTGTGGCGGAGAACAACAACGCAGGCGCCTCCCGGCGTCGGAAGCGAGCGCTCATCCTTGCCGATGACGATGACGACGACGACGACTGCTGAAGCGCAAGCAGCGTTGTTGTCATTGAGCTGCTCATGTGCTGCTGCTGCTGCTGTGCTGCCATGCTACTGCTGCTGCATTGCTGCCGTGCTGCTGCTGTGCTATTGTGCTGATGTGTTGCTGCATTGCTGCCGTGCCGCTGATGTATTGCTGTCGTGCTGCTGTGTTGATGCACTGCTGCATTGCTGCCGTGCTGCTGAGCTAGTACTGCCTATTAGTGAATTTCCTATCAATGGACTATAGTCCACTGATAGGAAATTCAGGAATCGGCATACTAAGTTGCTGCTGCGCTGACTTGTGCTCCTGCTATGCGGCCGTGTTGATGTGCTACAGTTGTGCTGCTGCTGTGCTACGGTCATGCTGCTGCTGTGTTGCTGGGCTGATGTGTTGTTGCATTGATGTAGTGGCTATTGTTCCGCTACTACAATTTGCTACTGATGCCGCTGCTGGTGCTTTTTTGCATGTCAGTGCCCGCTATGTTCACACCACTGTTGCCGCGGTTGGTATCGCGTGATTTCCACCGGTTGTGCGTTGACATGTGTTACTCATGCATTTCCCCCTATATTTGGTAGCACGCGGTTTCGCGTTAGTTAGGTGCAGACAGCTGCATGTAGACAAACATCTTGTTTAAGTCGGTCAATTAACTGTTCTTGACGCATCATGGTCCAAGTCGACCGACCTGTAGGGACCAGTAGAGCAATTGTCTAGGAGAAAGAGCGTGATCGCTGCAGAAGCCGCGTGGCAGCCGTGGCTGCACCTGTAGTACGACCTGCATATATATGGATACTGTATTTGGATACTGGGTTGTTTATCAATTCTGGTTTTAATTTATTTAGTGTACCTGGTGTTGGCATGCCAACTCAGTGCTAAACTACTTTATGCACAATGATGCAACTTGATGCTATAGTGACGTGCCACGATGTAACTTTATTAACTTCACCATTAGTCATGGGGTCAATAGGATTGCTCATTATGCCATGTTAACATGAACCATGGGTTACGTAATAGTGAAAACAGTAATCATGATGCTCCACTTGAAGTCTCCAACATGGTCATGTTTGGAATTTTATTGATCATACTTACAATATATGAAAAGAGACAACAAACGTGGAAGCATGGCACGCCGAGGCCGATAATATATGTGTGAAATATGAAAAGAGACAACATCTTTGGCAAGCATGATCATATCATGCTTGCCAAACATATTAATGATATCGACCATGTCCAGAAACCATGTTTGCCAATGGTGCATTTAGGATACATTTGAAGCCGTGCAAATGTATCCTAATCCGGTAAAACCACCCTGGCTGGACTGCCTGGGCCTGGAGGCGCGGGCGGCGGGGTTGGAGATTAGTGTCAAAACCGAGGCGCTGGTGATTGGGGCCTCCAGTAAACCACCGCTGCCGCGCCTGCTCGACGGGACGGAGGTCCCGTTCCGCGACCGCTTCAAGCTGTTGGGGAGCTGGCTTCCTGACACCGTCGACGATGTGGACACCCGCATCGGCCTTGCCTGGGCCAAGCTCCGTTCGCTCACACCCTACTGGCGCTCGAAGGGCCTGGGCGGGCACCGCAAGCGCATGCTCTTCAAGGTCCTCGTCCTCACGGTGCTCACGTATGGCGCCGAGGCGTGGACCCTCCCACCCAAACTGGCAGCTAGGCTAGACGGCACGGTTTACAGGATGCTCCGACAGGTCCGTTAACGTAGGTTTTTCCGAGCGTCCGTCATCAGAGTCTTTGTATCATGGCATGCCTCGTGTTTCGGACGAGATTAGGCAGCGTAGGATAGCATTTGTAGGCCACCTTGCCCGCACCAGCCAGGTCGACACCACCCTCGGTCCGGCCGGCCCCCAGCGGCTTGGCCAGCCAGGGCGGCACATTCTGACCTGGCCTGGCCCCGAGGACATTCCCAAAAGGGTAGGGAAACCTGTCACGAACTACGTTCAGATGCTGCTGGACGACCTAGTGGTCCCAGCCCAGTTTGAGCACCGCATCCACTCTCTCTCCCGTCTTTGGACTGCCATGCAGGACAAGACGCGGTGGAAGAAGATTGTCAAGGCGCATACGCCCGACCCTGTGGGCAAGCCACCTCCCCCCAAGCGGAGGAGGCGTTTTGATGAGTAGTGTAGGTAGGATTTTCTAGATAGCTTAGAGTTAGGATAGTTCGATCACGCGGCTTCCTCCACCCCATCCATCATAGAATATGTGATGTGCTACATGACCTCCCCACGGAGGCATGTTATAATTTAATTTAATTTAATTTAATACACACACGCGTGCCCATATACCGACCTACACCTTTATGATGCAATTGAAAAATTGTGCAAAAGGATGCCAACCCACAACGCACGATGAAAGCAATGTAGCCAAGAAAGGTAACCGGAAATGCAAGCTTGACTTGAGAAAAGATTAATATCTGTTCCTACAAAATCTAATACTTATGACAAAACGGTAACGCGGGTGATGCACCCTGTGTGACACAGATATAATTCACCCATAGCTTTGTACATAAGGTTGGCATAAAGGGGACAACACGTGAGCTGATCATGGCTCCTTGGCCACCCACACACTGACAGGCTGGATCTCAGTCTTGGAAACGCGGCTTTGGTATCTCGATGTACTCTTTCGGCCTAATAGGAGGTTCGCCATGATGCATGAAAGTATTAGTTTCTTCGTCTCAAGCCCGACATTAATACAACATAACCCCGGCGAGAACTCGCTGACTCTAATCAACGTCGGTTGGCTTCTTTTTAGAACAAGCAAAATCGGTTATCCCTTTCCTTTTTTTATGTAATTACTGAAACAACAACCCATTTATGTATCCCCCCCTCTGTGTCGTGTCTTGCTGCCCATACAGCGGTGTAGTTCGCACGCTTCGTTTCTGAAGCCCCGCTAACCCAGTCCAGTCATCATCATGCGTAGGTCCTTCCATGCACGTAGTAAAAGCATAATTGCCGGCAGAAAGAGGAAGTTTTCACGCTCGCCCGCCTACCCGCCCTTGGTCGGTTTCCCATATCATCCTTTGCACGGCCGGAATGCTTTGCGCGATCCACAGCGGGTAAGCGGGCAGCGGGCCGCAGCGGGCAGCGGGCAGCGGGCAGCGGGTTTCGTTTATCCTCAAAAGTGTACTAAAACATGACATATCTGATAAGGCGGAAAACTTCTTATGAACGGGAAAGTCATCTGGGAGTGAGGATTTGACTGATGGCACTCACGGCTGAACCGAAAGTGGAGTGTTGGACACTGGAGCTGAACTGTCATCATCATGTCGAGCGCTGGTGCACATTTGTTGTGTCCCACGCCGCTGGAGCCGCCAATGAATGGAGCCGGCAATGAAATTGATTGTATCAACAAGCCGGAGACAACCAGCGCAGGCCACTAGAAAACGAGAAGACGTAAATGTATGCAGTGTGCAGGTTACACAATTATGTACGCAGGTACATACCGGTTGTGTATTTGAAGCTCGGGCCCATGGCCCCATGCCTGCTACCCCATGCCTGCTACAGTCATACACAGTTGTCTCCTTGATATAGTAGGGGGGTGCTACAGGACAGTACAGTACAGAACCCGTGCTGGAGCCTGGAAGAGCTGCTGGAGGCCTGGAACAGAACCCCTGGGGGAAGTTGCACTTGTGCAGGATGACGTAGGCGCGCCGCGCCGTAAGCACCGCGCTTGAACTGGTGAAGATTCGACAGCTGGGATCCGAATTCCGAAACCCGGCGGTACAGTACTGTAGAATCCTCGAAGGCCCCAATGCCAGGGGCGAAAAGATGAGCGGATGCTACTAGATCATTGCTACGAGAGATTCGATGCTGGGCCAGGGCTGGGCTCAGCTGGGTTTAATGCAGATTCCAGAAGTGCAATGCTTGCATTTTGGACAGATGGCGTGCGTACAGGCGAGGTGAATTAAAGGAGGCGGTTACGGTTACTTGTACTTGGGATACTCGTAACTCGCATCTTTGCTCAAGCGGGTAACCGGCGTCAGGCGTGGGCGGTGGGAGACTGGGAGTAATCTGACTTGTGACAGACTCTGTTGACTGACCTCATTGCAAGCATCCATTGACCATTAACCGTTAAGGTTTTTAAGGCAATCGCTCGTGTTCACCCCGCGTAAATTCCCGGTATTAGGGACTAAACTGAGGTTACGGCTTACAGCAGGGTGCCTTACGCAGCCTTCGCAGCTGCTTTAAGCTCAGACCAGTGAGACCACCCCTTTTTCTTAAGAGCACGAGCTGAAGCTACATTGCCCTGGGCAACAAATACGAAGGAATAATTTGCCGGTTGTATTCTTTGTTACAGGTGCACTGTACTTCCAAATACAGAGGGGACCCGAAGCGCCAGTCGTCCTAGTGCTGCTCTCTTGCTTGGCAAAAAAGAAATACAGGAAAGAAATTTACACTGTTATTACCTACAGCATAGTTGTCACTTTTTGTACATGGCGTTTCTTTGGCGGCCTCGCCATGGCCTTTAAGACGCGCACTCGGTGTTCACTGTAATCAGCCAGGAACTTCATCGCAGAGTCGTAGCTTATCGCCTGGTCCTCATTGGCCGCTGCGATGGCAGCCGAGGTGGACAGGTTTGCCGCCAATGTTAAAGCTGTAAGTTTTATGGGCACTTAACCTGCTTGGCGTCTACTGTTGACGATTGTTGCTACACTAGAAACCTAGTCGGCATTAGGATCACGTGCAGGACAGGTAGCAACATGATCACGCGCATGTCTGGTGTGCAGTATTTGCACGCATTCTTGTAAGCGGACGCTTGCCTAACTTTGAAAAATGGATGCTTTGCCTCGATGTCGGATGATGACTCGTCAGCTACTTGGCATGTTGATGTGCCCTTCTGCACGTAATGGTTCGTTGTTCCGTAAGCATCGGTAGACGTAAGATGAGTCATGAGAAGCTGTTTGGCTTTTATTGGTTTCATAGGGGATGTTTGGAAGGGAAGCGGAATCGTGTAGAATAGGAGGCCCCATGGCAGGCTCGATGATCAGTGCACCATAATAAAAGGCATCCTGGGGCATCCTTGTCTCAGCCTCTGAGCAGAGGTAACCATTTGATGTCACCTTACTTGTTACGATTGTTGTGCGCTGCAAGGAGCTTGTGTGATAGGCGCCTCTTGCATCCCAGCCAAAAGGCCCGGTTGCCCTTGTTTCTTCTAGTAGCAATGCATGTATGTTTGTGTTTGGCTTCACACATGACTGCTCACGGCAGGACAGGGAGCCTGTGGTGCTGCCAGAGAGCAATGTGGCCAATATGGACAACGGTTTCTGCAGGAGAGTCTCTTTTGATGCGGAATTTCTTTCTTCCTTACTTGTTCACGTTATCCTCTCTGTCTGTTTCGTGCTCTGATTGCCAGCACCTGCATTGCTGGTTCCCCACCCACTCCCTGCCGCCACCATGCCACTCTCGGGCCACTCGAGCCTCCGTTCTCATCACCCATCTCTTGCCCGGATGCCCCACGAATCGTTACGCTCCCAATGGAGGCACGCGCATGCATGAAGGAATGACTGAATGAATGAATGAGTGAATCAATAATCAACTAAAATAAGAGGGTGAACGAACCTCTCATGCGCCCATCCCATGGTCTCAGTCCACCTGCCTGCTTCTCATGCCTCCAGAACGCCCCTGATTTTCTTCCCCATGCCCATCCTCCCATGCTCCCACTCCTCCCACCGGTTCATGCCTCTCATGTGCCCATCCCTCCCATGCTCCCACCGCTCGCCCTCCATCTGCCTCCTGGGTGGCTCAATCAACCCCGGTAATGGTGGCTGGCTCAACCCCCCCCCACACACTCACACACACCGGTCACCCTTCCCCCCAGAAAGCCAAGAAGGAGAAGAAGAGCAAGCTGTTCCACGGCAAGAGCAGCAGCACATCAGCCCCCTCGCTCAGCGTGGATGAGCTGCTGGTCGAGCTGGGCCCGCAGGTGCCCATCCTCTTCTTCTCCGATATCGAGGGACTCGCGCGCTCGCTGCACATGGAGTTCTCCAAGCAGGCGCGGTCCCGCATCTACCAGGGCTTCCTCATGGGCACGCAGGTGGGGTGCCCGCCCGCCCCAGCCGCGTGCGTTTTGCGCAGCAGATCCCAACACGTAGGAGTGTCTGATTGATATAGTAACCAACATGTGACGCATGGTAGGTTTTTCGATTGAGTTTTGGGACGTGATCCTCGGTATGTCGTCCCCTTGACATACTTCTGTCAGGGGCAGTGGGATCCCTTTTTTGCCACTACCAGGGGTGCACATGCGGCACGTCCCCTGTGAGGGACCGACGTTGCTATTCAGCATGTTGCCATGTTCCTTGGCATGAATGGTTCATTTAAAAAAGTCTTGACTCTGGCATGCTTGCTGTACCGCCTGCTTGGTCATAGTCATGCCGTCCTTGGAGGCAACCACGTTTCCACATGCTGCATCCTCGTCAGCCATGGGCAGTTGCCACCGCATGATGGACTTCGCGTTGCTGAGAAAGGTTCTTTGTTTCTCAAACCCTTAATCTGGGCAAACAAAACTTGATACAGATCTCTGCCCACATGCTTTCCGTCTCCCTGTCTGGGTCCTTGTGCAGGTCCTTGTGAAAAGGCTGCTGCCCTATCCCCTGAACATGTCTCAAGATGAAGATGTCGTGGAGGAGGGCCAGATATTGTACGACCTGCGCCATGGCTGCCTCATCCGGCTTGTGGGTGTGGTCATCGACAACAAGGAGCGCGCCATGGTGTACGAGTACGTGGCGGATACACTCGCCAATGTGCTGGACAAACACCGCAAGGGGCGCGACAGGTGAGAGACCAGGGGATGAGTAGCCAGTAGGTGTGAGGGGAGGAGGGTGTTTTACTCAAACTACTTGGAATTGGTCCTGGTCATATTAGGCAACTAAATTCGTGAATCTAGGTTCTGTTTCCACTCAGCCGTCCCACTTCTTTTCTGAACCATCGGCTCATGTACAGCCCTATTTTTTTTTTCCCTTCTAATCTAATTGTGTGTCCCCCCCCCCCCCTTGTCATTCTAGATTCCCAAGTGCAAGTGATGTATTTGGCCTACTTTCCATGGTCGTCATTGTGCGAACTCACGGCTTCTATTGTACTATGGTGCATTTGAAAAAAATGTTAGGACTATGTTTCCGTCGTCGTCTGGAGGGGGCTTATGCATTATGCTGCTTGCTCTTCCGAGTCCCCTTCCCTCCGTTACAGAACGGAGGGCATGGGCGCCCGTTTCAACTTCAGCAAGGAGCAGCGCATGTACGCCATCCTGCAGGTGGCCTCGGCCGTCACGTTCCTCCACGAGCAGCAGCCGCCCATCCTGCACGGAGCGGTCTGCGCCTTCAATGTGGGCATGGTGGGCAAGCGCTGCCGGCTGGGGGATTTTATCCCGCAAGGCATCGGCGGCCAGCCGTGGGAAGCGCCCGAGGTTGTGAAGACGGGGTCTCGCATGGCAGAGTCTGCGGATACGTATGGGTAGGTTTATTCACCCGATCAGGACTATGAGTGCTAAGAGAGCCCGACACTTGAACCATACGACCAGTTTGCTTGCGAGGTATCTTTTTCCCTAAAAGAAGCTATATGCTACTGGTGACATGAAATATTGGATTGTTGTGTCTGATGTATCTGCTCCTGTGCATGTTACACAGCTTCGGCATGCTTCTTCTGGAGCTGGTCACTGGTCAACCGCTGGAGAATGAGGATGGCACCCTTCTGAAAGACACGTAAGTTGAGGTTATAGTCTTTTTTATGCAGGAGCTCTGCAAAATTAGTGGTTGAAAAGGCCACAGTGAAGAGCACAGTGCCATATTTCCATGTTTTTTTCCCGGAATTGGTCCCGCACGGAAATGGGAACAAAATTAGTGAAGCAGATCTGGACCATTTTGCTGGCCATGTTTCTTGTGCTTCCGATTAATAGAGCAGTGTTTTCTAACCCTTTGCCTGTTGTGCTCTCCACACAATCGCTCTGTGCGCAAAGTCGATTCGTTATTGTCTTTTCAGAACTTCTTGGGGTGGGGGAAAAAAGTTTCTCTCATTAGCGAATAGCGGATGTTGTTTTCCCATGGCACTCCTACGCATTGGGCATTATTACCATACGATCATTTTGGCATTTCCCATCAGCAAATACCAGAAGTCCTGTAGCTGCGTGGCGACTGTTCTTATAACATTTTTGGTTATTTAGCCTTCTTTAGCGGATTTCTTCGAAAATAGTTTAGTAAAGTGGTACGAGAGAGACTGCCGCAGGTGGTTGGGACAGCCGCCGGTTTTAAGTCCCGCCGGCCGCGCGCATTTCAGGCGTTAGACAATTAAGTCATAATTTAAATATGGGAAATTGTGGGCCGGCTGCCCTTGGTCAGGCCGCGCGGCACTAGTCCGTAGGCAGCTAGTACGGAATGTACGACATCTGTGAAAATCCGGCGTCACATGCTAGTGGCGTGACGGTCGCCACTTGTCAGTGGCCGTATTTTGTGACATAGCACTTAGTGTGGCGAGCCCTAGTGGGCTTTGAAACTAGGAGTAGGAATAGTTCAAAGCTAATGTATTTCGTAGTGAGTCTGTTACGCAAGTCTGACGTTACACGGAAAGTGAATGATGGTTGTCAACAGCTGTGCTGCTTGGCCGAAGGGGAATATAGTCAAACGTAGTTTTTCGTCTAGGTAGTTTATGTCCAATTTCAAACCGTGATCAACATTCAGTGTTGAAATTGTTTCATGTGGTCGAAACTTAAAATGCTCGAAATTATCAAATTTTTCAGATGTAAAAATTGCCCAAGGCGGAAGTACAAAATGTTCAAAATGTTTGTATCAAAGCTCTGGATTCACCTATCTTTCTGAATGCAAAGATTGATAGTATAATTCGATTCTGTATATTTTGCTGCAGAAATGGATGTTTCTCTAGAAAATCCTAAAATTTATGCAGAAATGGATCCTATAGAGCACTTGGTAAGGTGGTCCTGAGGCCTTGTTATCTCTGTCTAGTTTGCCTCTTTTCGCTATACGGCCTACTGCAGAGGAGTGGTTTCATATTTTTAGAATTTTCGTGCTTTTATTTAGCTTGAAAAAAATGTTCATATTTATTTGTTTCCTTTCATGCATAATTCATGTTTCCTTTGCTTATTGTAGTAAACGTTGATAACACGTTTGAATGGAAGGGGGGAAATGAAGTTGCCTGCTTTATCATAGTTATGGTAATGGTTCTGATTTTTTTTTTTTTCTGTAGGTACTTAAATAATTTTGGACACCGAACTTGGGCGGTGGCCTACTTTTCAGCTTCGCAAAGCGGTGCCAATTTTAGTTTTCTTGATAATTGTAGCATCGATAGAAAATCTTAAATACGTGTATTACTATCATATTGGTCCAAATTCATGCAATAGAGGTATTTGTGCATTGAATATTTGTGGATCACTATGTTTTTGCTCCACATGCCAGCTTGCACAGTACACCTGCTCTTGCCAGCAACTTCTCTTCGTAGTCCTACAGGGCACAACATCAAGGCTTTTGAGTGCTTTGAAAGAACTTAATGAATATTCTTTAGCCATCGCATGACAGTCCTCTTCTTTAAAGTAATATCGCATAGCATTTTCGTGCAAGCGTGTGAGGGGCCTTTCCAACCCCTATAAAATTGAAGGATACTTAAGATGCTTGAAGAGATCGTAATCCGTATAGAGATCGTAATCTGTTAGCCACAAGATTTTAATATTTGCTTCTCACTACTTGAGTTTCCACTGCTGCGGATCGCCCACTCTGGCTCGTCGCTGCGTAAACCGTACACTTTCCAACCGAGTATGCAGGATCATTAACATCTTCAAGGATGCCAAGGACGAAGACCCTGAGCCCAAGCTGGACGCGCTGTGCCTGCCGGACATCCAGTGGCCCATCGGCATGGTCAAGGTTCTGCTCAACGTGGCGCTCTGGTGCACCGCCGCCACGCCCTCCAAGCGTCCGTCCATGCGTGCGTGCCTCACCAAGATGTGTGAGCTGGCAGCCGTCATCATCCCCGACGCGATCGAGGCCCTGCCAGAGAGCATCTGGGAGTCCCAGGACCCAGCACCCAGGCCGCCGTCGCCGAAATCCCCGACGGCGATTGCTAGCCCTCCTTTCAAAGCACTAGCGTCCGATGAGGCGCCGGATTCAGGTAGCAAAGGCAGCAAGGCGCCTCCCTTGGCCATCAACACCGTGTTGTCACCATCGGCGGCTTCCGGGTCCCCCCTTGTGGCACCTCCACCCGATGGCGAGGAGAAGGACCGCAGCAGCTTGGACCTCAGTAGTTTGGACCGCAGCGGGGCGAGCGGCAGCGGCAGCGGCAGCCCTCGTGGCGGCAGTGGCGGCAAGGGCTGGTTCGGAAAAGCCAAGCAGAAGATCAAGAGTAAGCTGGAACGCCACAAGTCGTCGTCGATAAGCATGGGAGAAGAGGACATGGGCGCGGGCGCTACCGAGGATGGCAAGATGCCATCACCGGAGGCGGCCACAGAGAGGGAGGGCGAGGAGGGCGAGGAGGGCGAGGAGGAAGAAGAGGCAGAGGCGAATGTGGGGCAGGTCGCGCAGGACTTGAAGAATCTGGAGGTCAGCCCGCTGACGCCCCCCTCAGGCGTCGCCGTCGCTCCTTTCAAGGAAAGCGACATGAGCAAGGGGGCGGATGCTAGTAAGACCAAGCCGGCCGCGCCCGCCGCCAAGTCCGAGCCCAAGGCTCCTGCCAGCACAACGCCAGGGGGAGCCTCCGCAGACTCCAAACCGTCAGCAAGCCTGGCGCAGCCTGTGTCCGCATCCGTGGCGCCACCGGCCCCTGCAGCGCCTGCTGCAGCGCCGGCAGCTTCCCAGGGAGCAGCGGCCGCTGCTCCGAAGGACGCAGCAGCGGCAAAGGCGCGCCCTGCATCGGCGGCGCCGTTGACCCCTGCCCAGATCGCGCAGCGGGCGGCGGAGAAGGCCAAGGCGGAGCAGGAGGCCAAGGAGGCCAAGCGCAAGGCGGCGGCAGAGGCAGCACGGGCAGCCACCGCGGCTAAGGTGGCGGCGGCAAAGAAGGCAGAGCAAGACAAGGCCAAGGCCAAGGAGGTGGGGGGGGCTGCCGTCAACAGCCAGAGCGCGGCAGAGCGTGCGGCAGCAGCCGCAAAGCGCGCGGAGAAGCTCAAGCAGGAGCAGGAGGCCAAGGAGGCGGAGAGGAAGGCGGCGGCGGCGACGGCGAGGGAGAAGACGCTGCAGGTGGGCGATGGAGGGGGGCTAGGAGATTAGATGTCAGATTAGAGCCGGTGGATAGCAAGTTGTGATATCTTCTCTCTCATTGGTCCATTATGAGTATGCACTTGGTGCAAGTTAGAACCATTAAGCGCAGTGTTAGGTGTTGTGTCGATGTGTGATTGTTGGAGGGCGTGTGATTGATGGAGGGATACAGGTCGGGGCCGTCAGCACATTGCTCATCAGGGAAGTGTCCGGCTGCTGCGTAGACTCGTGATGCCAGTGGGTGGATGAGCGGATTAGATGGCCAGGAGGCGTGGCCTTGCTAGCTGGCGTGAAGGTTTTGTGGGCGGCAAAGCATGCCGGGTTGCCTCAAGCAGCCATCCATTCTTACTCAAGTGTGATGTCATGTGTTCATGCCTGGGGCTGATTTGACCTTACAACTTACCAACCCACCGCACCCCTCCCCACCACGATGACCCTACGGTGCCAAAACTGGACCCAACACAACCACCCAACAGCGGGTGGCGGAGGCCAAGAACCGGCTGCAAGCGCGCAAGCAACAGATGGACGAGGAGAAGGAGGAGAAGGAGGCAGCCGCCGCAGGCATCGTGCTGCCGCCGGGTGGGTCCAAGCTGCCCGGGCGGCGGCCCTCGCTCAACTCCAGGAGCGTGGAACGGTCCACCTCGGGCAGCCTGGCGTCCACCTCGTCGTCGACCGCATCCCCCTCCACCAAGTCTGGCGGGAAGGAAGGGGCCTCCTCCGCTACCGCGGCCCACAAGCCGACCACGCCGCCGCCGGAGGACGACGACGACGACGATGAGGACGATGATGAGGAGGATGATGGCAACGACCTGTTCATGATGCCACCGATGGAGGTGATTGCGGATGAGGTCAAGCGGGCGAAGGGCAGGGTCCCTGGGGACGCGGCGGGGGCGGTGGCGGCGTGCGAGGCGGCGCTCACGGCGCTCCGCGCGGCCAAGTCGGCTGGTGTGAGCTGGCCCGTCATGGCCAAGCGCGCCCGTGGGCGGCCCGGCAGCCAGCTGGCGGGGGAGGACTTCACGCGCAAGGTGGAGGCGACACCTGGCGGGGAGATTGTGGGCGCGATGATCGGCACGATGAAGAAGCACACGGGGTCGCCCGATTTGTGCGAGAACGTGCTGACGACGCTGCTCCCGTTTGCGGGGGGCGGGCCGATGACGGAGCTGATGGCCGAGGGGGGGGCTGTCGAGGGGACCATCGGGGTACGTGGAAATAGTGCTGCCAATGGCGGCCTGCTTCGACACAAATGGCCTTATCTTGTCTTTTTTTCTTTTCTTGTTGTTGTTGGGTGATGTTTGAACGAATTCTGCTTCCCCTGGGATCTAACTGGATTTCTTCCTTAGCTAGTTGCCGGGGCGGCTTGTCTACCAGGGCCACCAATTCATAGCTGCCATCGCTGAGCTTGTCACTGTCGCGTTCTCCCGTGTCGCTTCCACCCGCTGCTTTCGGTTCCTGTCCCTTCATGGTGACTCCATGTACCACAGCATGAATACGTTTGAGTGGTTTGAGTGAATGCACACTTCTTTTCTGCTTAAGAAATTTCACAAGCCTAGTTGTTTGAATCCCTTTCTTACCCTGGGCCATCTTGCCCTTGGATCTGCCCTCCTGCGCCCCCCACTCTGCTCTGGCATTCTCATACCCCCCACATCACCACACACGGCAGGTGATGATGCGCCACTCGCGTCACGAGTCGATCATCGCCAAGGGCTGCCGGCTGCTGGGCGCGCTCTCCAAGCACGACACGCTGCGCGACTGCGCGGTCGCCAACGGGGCTGTTGGCGCCATCATGGCGGCGCTCGATTCGCACCGCGCATCCGCCGACGTCGTGCAGGCAGCGTGCGAGGCGCTCATCGTGATGTCAGCGCACCAGTGAGGGTGGCAACATGGTGACATGGTGACAAGGTATTGGCCCTTCAACCATATGTTAAGGGTAAGCTTGCACTCTCCTGAGCCTATGGGAATGGGATGACCCCAGGGGCACATGTCATTAATGCCTAGCAATAAATGATTCAGCCAGTGATGTGCTGCGACTATCTCCAGGTGCGGAGCAAGCGCAGGGAATGTTTACTCTGGCTTGACCTGAACAGCCTGCGGTGACACGCTGTGTTATCAAGGAGACAACCAGCTGTTCTTTTCATACGTGCTGTCTTTTTCCATTGAAAGAGATGTCATGTGGCGATAGATATTCTTTTTTGTGATGGTCACCTGTAATGTGCCCGTTGCGTTATCATGCATCATTTTCCAATCTTTGGAATAATGTTTTGGGCTATCGTTGCGCCTTAGCTGTGGTTATCCATGGTAGCCCATGAAGGAAAAGTTTCAAAGAAGGATCAGCCAGGGGGGGATTGGTGGGGCATGTACAGTCAACCACCTATACTGGATGCTTCCAGGGACTGGTCAACATTGACTGAAGGCACAAGTAGCCTCTTACATCGGGCATACCCTGCGCACCACTTGTAATCCATAGTTAGCATAGATGCTCCATGGTGTGAGCGATCTGTGAGACCATTTGTTCACGCAGTTCTAAGCACCTCCTGCAAACCACGTCACGAATTGTAACTTATCAGTAAATTATCATGCAGTACGCCTGGTATGCACTGATATATTCCATGACATAAAAGACTGTTTACAAGTTGAGAATGCTATTCAATTGATTCATGTACCTCTGTTAATCGATCTGGCGATTCTAGTCATGCAAATGCATGGCCAGTAGAACCGGGACAGTAGAACAGGGATCACATTCATCACAAGTACCACCGAGGCGACCCTATCTGATTGTAGTATGCAGGATTGTTTTTTTAATTAGAACGCGAAATATCGCGTTGTAAGCTTTTTTTAGAACGCGTATAGCACCTAAGGAAAATTTTTTTCATGGTCATGTATATACTTTCCTGAAAGCCCATAAATCAAAGGATTTTTTTAGCTACTCAGACCTACAAAATGCTTATTCATTAGAGATATACACTGGTTTGAATACGGGGGGGTCTGACCATCAAGGAGACAACCAGCGCAGGCCAGAAATCGGGAGAATCCGGACCATGGTAGCTCGAGCCTGCCGTTATCTTTTCCGCGTGTTCGAGTCGTTCAGGATGATGAAGATGAATGGTGATGGAAATGTGTATCCTTGTGCATTGAAATTATGGCTGGCTTACGTGTTCAGCGACTAGATGACCTAGACGGTGGGGCCGGAAACAGCATGCTTGATCAGGGGGGTCTGACCATGACCGCGATTTCTTGACCCTAGGTCACAAGTCATGTGCTTATTCACAAATGGTTCATGAAAAAAATCTGGCTTCTTGCACGAGCTATGGGCAACATATGCAGGCTCTGTGAAACAAAACTCAGGCCCATTGGGCCACTGGAGCTATTTTTCATTAGCATCACAATTACAACACAGTACAACGCAGTGGGAAACATGAGAGCCCTTCACAACATTACGCAACGACACGAGCCCCATAAACGGGGCCATAGTGAGCTTGGAGGGTCAAAATGTTGAAAATAGGTGTTGTATAAGTTATACAGCATCAAACATGCATCAAACATCATGACTGGATGACCTAATATGACTGAATCAGGCAGCCATAGCCAAAGCATCATCCACTCTCACAACGTGTTGAGCACATGCCTCGTGGGAACGGAGGTGCTGGGTTTTCATTCCATAACGCGTGCAATACTGAAAGAAAGAGGCACGTGTGATGCAAGGCTTGGATAGGTTGAGTAATCCATGAGCTTACATGCAGGCAAAGATGACGCTGGAATGCATGCTAGCAAATTAATGGTGGCAAGATGCTAACAACACATGATTATACGCCATGATAATTATGGGCACCTAGCTGATCTTCTTGCACAATCAACGCAGTATAAACCATCAACATCCAATCCTCACGATATATGCACGGCTTGACGACGTATACAGCACCTAAATACTGCACAACTGCAACCTGCTATGGCTGACATGCAAGCAACGTCAAGCAAGATGGCGGTCTTAGAGAGGCTGGGCAGAGGTCGGTAGAAATAAGTGGAAAACTGGCAGAAACTAGGTAGAAACACGATATACTTACGCCTGCAAGCACTATTGAGCCGGTGGCAGAGGCCATTTCCAGGAAAATACAGCATACCGTAGCAATAGCCACGGTCACGCCTTACGCTATTTGTGCATCATGCCCGGAGCTACCCAATAATAAAAGTCTGCACAAATCTCGGTTTAGCCGAGAGTCCGGGTGTTCGGAATGAATAAACATGTGTGAAGAAGTCGAAACACCATGGAAATACCAAGCATGGTGCCACAGCAGACCCGAGTCTTGACGTAATAATATGTATGCCGGTTTCCAGGGTTTCCGCATGAAAGTTGGGTGAGAAACTGATCGAAAAAACTACGTTTCCTTTGCCCCAGTACCTCAACAAACTCGTAGAAACCTAATTATCAACCTTTGAACACATCATACGTTGGGGAGTCACGGAGCATTAACCCCGATGGATGGATGGATGGGTGCAAACATTCTTACCGGTCTAATCTATCTACATCGGCTACATACTACATCTATCTAACAGCATTCTAACTACAACATCTATCTAGACAGCCGCACGCTGCCCTAGGGGAGCTGTCTGGCGTGCCTCCCACGGGATTGCACACGCGGGCGCTTCCCCAAGTGCTGGGGGGGGCTCGTTGTCCTCTATGACCTGGGCCCACTTGGCCTTGTCCATCATCTTCTTCCAAATCACAGAGAGGCATAGGCCCCCCATGTCCTCTACGGTAAGTAAGTAAGTACTTGCGTGTCATGCGCAAAGGCATGCCACGGAGTACTATGCTAATCTCATTAGAAAAATAATTACACAAAAGTTTAGACAAATATCGTCTGCATCATCCCCCAACCGTTAAGCACTAGATGGGGATGTAATCCTCATCCGAGCTGTCCTCTACTGTAATGGCAGACGAGGCGGTAGTGTAGCGGCTATCCTCAGGACCAATAACCTCCACCTGCGGACTTCTACCCTGGCTAGCAACGGGCCGCGGGGCCCGTGGGGAGAAAACAGGAGCATACCCCTCGGGGAGGTGCTTATCGCAGATGGCAGCCCATTTCTCCTTGTCAATCATGCGGGCGCGGAGTACGGATAGTCCCAGAAGCCCTGCATCTTCAAGCAGTTGTGTCACATAGGTCCGGGTCGCGCCGCGACGGCAGTGTGAGCCAGTACGGCAATACGGCAATACGGCAAAACCTCGGCGTATTGCGTATTGCCGTATTATACGCGTATTATACGCGTATTATACGCCAAAAAAAAAAAAGTGGTTTTTTGACCGGAAAAGTGGATTTTCAATTAGGATAAAATATTCTAAGGTGTTTATCCCATGGGCGTGCCTCTCAAAAACTCTAGCTAATGTCTCAATCTTGATGAAAAACAATACAATGCACGTAGAGGTCGCCGGTAGCCGTTTGACACTCACTTGGTTGTCTCATCAATTGTATGAAGTGTAATTAATTAATTAATTAGTTAATTATCACGTGACTGCGTCACGTGGGTGCCAATACAAAGTAGAGGAACCTTCAACCCCTGTACACAATGAGAGGGAGGGAGGGCGCCCTAGCTTCTCTCACTGCCACCGCCCACCAGTCGGTGGGCAGGCCACATCGAGCGCTCTATCCACATCACGGGGCCGGGGCGCATCACTGTGGGACAACCATTATTAACGATACCAGAGGTAGGCTGAAGCATAGCTGATGCTGTACAAGAAAGGTGAAGTGGGCTCAACGGGCGTCTGCTAAGGCATAAGCAAATGGCCACGCTGAGCCATGGCTGGGCTAATGTGATTGCGTTCATGCCACTCTAAACCGTTGGGGCTACTCTAAGCCGTTGGGGCTAGATCAGTATACTATGCTCGAGAAATACATGGCAAGTCATGCTATAATGTAAAAGCTATGTCGATTGCCCTCTTCTAGACAGCTGGCTAGAATCTATTCTGGGGGAGCCCTAGGGGGTGTCGACAGTTTGTTGTTTACATAAAGGTCATGAAGTGTGATACTCATCCACTGCATGGTATATAGATTGCTAATTGAACTAATTCCTTATTACAACCATGAACTTATTGATAGGTATACGATTCGACCCAAAACCTTGATACAGTATGCAATAAAACGTGAACAGGATAGCACATACCAGATCAAAACCGCAGATTAATTACCTTCCTTGCTGGAGCTAGCCGGATGCCCACCTCATCGATGTAGCTGCGAGCCGCTTTCCTGGCCGTCGTCGCCAATAAAACATGTCAGCAATATATTTTACACATCTATCCGCGTACAAACGTATCGACTTATTTCCCGCCTAGTAACAGTTAGCACATGCACGGCGACCGACCTGGTCGCTGATCAAACGAGGTTGCTGCACCGAGCATAGGGTCGAGACATATCTGCGCACACCCAGGCGTTGCCTGCCAATGATATACGCTGTTTAGGACCTATGGATCATGCCTGCAAAATTGCAGTTCAAAATGTCAAGCCATGCTCCCATACCAGTCAGATTTCTGCACCTCCATGGCCGCGGAGGTCAACTATCATATTTATGTGCATGCAAGTCGGTCTCGTTTTGCCATCGTTTACCCACGCCGTCAACTGGCAGAGATGACAAGCGGGACCAACCGTAGGCCCGTACTCCCCAAGTACGGTTCAGGCTGCGTACCTGCCTAGGTCAGCAACGCCAAAACTAGCTCTGGCGCCAAATTCCGGAGCCGGGCGCCGTATAATACGCGAAAAATACGTATTATGCGCCGTATTGGCGTTGAGAACGCAATACGCCGTATTTCTAGTACGTTAGTACGCCAAACCCCGCCGTATTGTATAATACGGCGTATTTACCGTATTATACGGCGTATTGGCGTTCACTGGCGACGGTGCCCGGCGCGCGCAAGTTTGCCAGTGGGTTGCGATGGGACAAGGGGACCCTGCCATAGGAGGAGGTGTCTACCTGGTTGGCCCGTCTTAAGCCCCCCGGCAGGGCCCACATCGGTATTCACCTGGTCTGTGCGGGCAAGATGGCCGGCAAAGAGGAGGCGGCGGTGTCGGATGGTATGGGTGACAAGAGGGAGCTCGCAGTAGAGCTCGGCCCGGGTCCATGTCCTATACTAGCTGTTCTTTGAAGGTGCGGGCCTTGCGGCGTCTAACATCACTGGGCCCGGCCCACGTCAACCAGCCATAGCCTTAGCTTAGTCCTAATACAGCCATGCATGCTGGCTATCAAAGAGACAACCAGCGCAGGCCAGAAATCGGGAGAATCCGGACCATGGTAGCTCGAGCCTGCCGTTATCTTTTCCGCGTTTTCGAGTCGTTCAGGATGATGAAGATGAATGGTGATGGAAATGTGTATCCTTGTGCATTGAAATTATGGCTGGCTTACGTGTGGAGCGACTAGATGACCTAGACGGTGGGGCCGGAAACAGCATGCTTGATCAGGGCGTGTGTTTCTAGCCTAACTGGCCGGGAGTGTCTAGTGGTGAGCACCATTGCTGCGATCGCTCTCCCACCATTTACGAGGAAATACCCGCAAATGGAAAACCACTGAAAAGGTCTAGCTAGTCAGTCATCACGTTAGCCATGCCATGATTCCAAACGTCCAAGAACTGCACACGGTGCAAAGGCAAAAAGCCGGAGGACAGCACTTTCAAATGTGCGGCGGGAACCAAAAGCCCGCGGATGCCAGAAAACATCGTGTTGCGGCAGCGACGCGACGATGTGGACAACGAATCCAGTGCCAAGCTCGGAACGGCCGCAAAGGAGATCTGGCATCACAGGGTTCAGATGTGCGGAGATACTATGCGATCCAGCCGGTCCACGACCTGTTTGTAGAGCTTGTGCCAAGGGGCAGCACCGAACAGATGTGGGTGACGTTGCAAAAAACATCGGACTTGACGGAGCATAATGGCTCGGTCATAGTCTTTGACCAATAAACGCTGCAAGAGTTCAACAAGAGTCGTGATGAAATCAACACGATAAGAACAAAGACGGGAAAAACGATGTAACTGAGAAAGAACAACACCATATTTTGCTGTGTGGGAAAGGAGACTGTGAATATCGGGGTAACGAATAAAAGGAATTTGCTGGTATTTAGGATCCTTGCGCTTATCATAGATAGCCGTACGCCAGCCCTTCTTGTTATGGGTAATGTTAAGATCGAGGTAATTGCAATGAGTATCCTCCGACGTGAGCTTTAATGTGAGGGACGCTTGCGGGTAGATGCCAGGCAGACCAGCGGTGATATACAAATGGGTTGCGAAATCAGGGTTGTCGAAAGCGATGACATCATCAATGTATCGACATGTATGGATAAAACGCCTGATGAGAACATCATCGTTTGAGGCAATGAGATTCTCCATGAATGCAAGCTCATAAGTGTATAGATAGAGGTTTGCAAGGAGCCCGGCACAGTTAGTGCCCATAGGGATGCCGATAGCTTGTTGGTATACATTGCCCGCAAAACAGATGAAGGTGTTATCAACAAGATAAGAGATCCAATGGACAAGGTCAGCCTTCGTGATAATATAATTATAACCATCCCGCACGATAGCACCTGCCGCGATCCCTGAGAGCCACGTTGCCGTGGGCTTGGTCTGAGAAACACGCACGTGCAGGTGGTTGCGCCCGTGAGGCCTACGTGCATACAGACGAGTAAGGAGGCTATCTAAACGAGCTTTCAAATCGTGCAAATCTAGTGTGGTATATAGAGTGGTGAAATCATAGGTGGCTATGGGCATAGGTATACGTTTCTCTGCTGCTGTCTTAGAACGGCTAAGGGCGGCAAGGCGTAGGCGTACTTGGGCTGAGTCTATGACGATCCAACTACCAGCGCATTCATACCCGGCATTCGACAGCACCTCCACCCATAATGCATTGGCTTCGGGGAGAAGAGCATTCAAAGCATGGCAGATGAGTTTCGAGAGAGGCATCAGTGGGGCTGAATGCGACGCAGCAATGGTGCGCAAAGCAACAGGAGTTTTGTGCAGCTTAAGAGTGAGATACAGATATGGGAACGTAGTGGTGGTGGCGCGTCGCTGCCGCTTAAGGAATGCCCGAGCAAAAATGTTTTGGCTGTGCAGAAAAGCCCGATGAGCAGCGGTGATACTGGCGGTGGACTGTGCACGCTGAACATAGGTAGGGCTGGACGCCAACTCGTGTTGCAAAGTAGCAAGGTAGTGCTTCTTGCATATGAAAGCAAAGTTGTTGGCACTCTTGTCAACACACGTGATGATAAAGTCCTGCTTGAAGTGGTCAAGAAGTGCTTTATCTGTGGTGTTGAGCCAGGTGGTGCGGTGGACCTGCTGGAGACGGTAATCAAGCCTGGTGAGACGTGCATTGCATTCGTGAATGACGGCGCGAAACCACGGTTCCATGGCAAGGGGAGCAAGCTGTAGGTCCGTGCTCATGGCATTGCAAAATTTGCGCAGTGATGTGGAGAGCAGTGCATTCACCTCTTTGGCACACGTGCGCTGGACCCACGGCCGAAACTTGGTGCCTTTGGCAAAAAGGTCTACAAGCGTGTGGCTCGGCAGGATGCTGAGGTCAGCGGTCATGACGTGCTGTGAGGTGGGATCAAGGTACTTGAAATACCGTTGTTGTTGGCAGGGGCAGGGCCCTGCCAAGATGGTGGCCAGCTCGGTGGGCGTTGTATCGCGGCTGACCTTCCCGTTGCTGAAAACCATTTGTCCCAAGGTGGGAGAGTAATGCCAGGCGGCAATGGGAGTGCCGAAAGTGTTGCGCACCACGAGCGGCATCGCAGCCTGCACTTGCGGCAAATGCAGAATGTGTGGCAAACACAGCTCATCCATCGCAGCATGAATGAAAGGTGAGATCAGCAAACGGCGCGGACGCAGTGCATCTGCATTCCCATTGACACGGTGCCGAATGATACGTGAGAGAAGGCCTCGCAGACTAGTGGCATGGGAGCGGGGGACTTGCAGATCAGCTGGGGAGCACGACCCGACGGCAATGTGTAAGCTGGTAAGCTTCTTCAAGCTGCAGGCTTCGAGATAGGATGCATGAAAGTTGCCGCGTTGCATAAGCCGAGACATGTGACGTAAGCAGCGGAGACTGGTGGAGTAAAGGGAAGGATCGGTGGACACATGTGTGGAAGGTGGAGGGGCCGGGGTGACGCTGGGGGGATAGGGGCGATATGGGTGGAGATTGTGCTTCAGACGCCAGGCACGGATGAACATAAGAGGGCGGGGACGGAGGGGAGGCGGGCGGCGGCGAGACCGAGCTTTGAAACTCTTGCCTTCAATGCAAAAACCGTGGGGCAGAAATGCATGTAACATTCGTTTCCAAAACGTTTCCCGATGCCCTGCGGCTTTGCGAAAAGCGGCGCCGGTAAAGGTGCCGGGGACATGTTCCAAGGGGACGACTCGCCAATCCCACCACCCGTATTGGGCCATGGCGCCATGTAGGGGGGTGTCGTCGTTGGCGGCAGGGCGGCCAATATGAAGGCGGCGTGCCGCTCGGACATGTTCCTGAAAACGCGTCCAGGCATCCCGTTGCGTCTGGCCAACGTAGATACGCTGAGGGTACCTGCGGTTGTAAATGGCATAAATGACGCGATGGGTGCTTACGGGGTGTGGGCGAGTGGAGTTGGTAAGCGACAAATGCGTGCGCTGTAAGCGCCGGAGGCGACGTAGAGTATGGTCATCCTTGCAGTGATGGTTATGGCGCGTGTTGATGCGACAACGCTTCCGCCATGCCTGTGAGGAGATACGATAGGGGAACTGCCGAGAAATAGCAGTGTACTTCCGGTAATCAATGCCACTGGATTGCCGTATTCTGTGGAGGGTAAGAGCATGCCAGAAAGTCATAAGGTGTTTCATGATGATTCAGATGCACTGAGAGCTAAGACATCAAACAGAACCAGAGCGGAGCATATTGAGGTAAGTCAATATTCACTGCGTAACACCCGTTACGCGATAGCGGTGGTCCATGATGCATCTCCCCGGGGCAGGATGTGGCTAACAACACAGCTGAATGGACTCGGAACATGTGGATTCCCAGTGGGGGGGCCTTCCAATTGTCATACTTGACACCTCTTTCCTGTAACGAAAAGATTTCCCTTCTTCATGTTCCAGATGAGTCACCGTGCTCCTGCCTTTGTGTTTTTTTGGCGTTTGTAAAGAGATATGGGAGGGTAAACAAAAGCAAAGGCTGATATTGCCGTGTGGGGGGCCCGATCCTTGGTTAGTCTCTCAAGTGCCCACAGAAAAACACGAGAGTAGCACACACAGCGCGCAGCCCAGCCTAGCTCCCTCAGTAAAAGTAAAAGAAAAAGGACAAGAACAGCAAAACAAACGAGAACAAGAAAAAGAACAAAACACAGACACGTAGTGCAATGTGAGCGGAATGATGGAGGAAGGTGAGAGGGGGACATCGTATTGAATGTGTAGGCATTGAGGCAGCCGAAGCGTCCCATCCCCGGGTACATTCGTGGCTTTCAAAAAAGCCACAACCTGCGTGGAAGAGGAAAATGCAGGAACGATGAGTATGATCCGGCTATGCTCAGATTACTTGCCCGCACTCCTTGTTATGATATCGATCAAGGAGACAACACATGCATGGGTCTTATTGCCGTACCCACAGATTTTGCCGGATCGGTTATCGTGTCCGATCGATTGCAGCTGTGGCATGCCTCTGGCATGCATGAAGGAGAAAGGGGGTCTCTGCCCTGTTGTGCACACGTACACAGGGATTAAAAGCACTTCGGTGCTCCGTGACTCCCCAACGGGAGCACGAGATTAATTAATTAATTAATTAGCACGATCTCCCAACGGAGTCATGTTATAATTTAATTTCATATAACTTTGGCGATAGCGTGTACCCTACTCGATATCCAGAGGTATCCCTGATCAAGCAAGCTGTTTCGTGCCCCACCGTCTAGGTCATCTAGTCGCTCCACATGTAAGCCAGCCATAATTTCAATGCACAAGGCTACACCTTTCCATCTCCATTCATATTCATCATCCTGAACGACTCGAAAACGCGGACAAGGATAACTGCAGGCTCGAGCTACCATGGTCCGGATGAATTCTCCCGATTTGTGGCATGCGCTGGTTGTCTCCTTGATAGGTGGGCTACCAAAAAGTCAGTACTAAATTGGTGTGGCTATAGAGCGAGTTTTGGGCCCGAGCACTACTGCAGGGGTATGCAGCGCGGTTCTATTCCACACCATATTGTATAAAGGGCTCAATGAAATCAAAGTAACGATTGAGCATGAGCTAGCCACGCAGCCTCATAAATTTGTATGGCCAGTATGAGGTGTCAGCTGGCCTCACATGACCGCAGAACGCCAAAAAAGTAGCTGACTTCTAGCCCACCATCCTTCTCCAATTCCGTAGCATGGATAGCGTTGTTGACCTGCAGGAACCCAGGGAAGAAACGGGTTACGGGTCAGCACTAGGAAACTGCGCTAGGCGGCCACCAGCTTATGCGATGTTGCCTCAATTTACACTTACAAGAATATGCTCCGCTGGTCCTGTCCAACACGGCAGCGCAGTAATAATTCCTTCCAAGGTCTGATCGCTTCTTCCAAACTGTCTCTTATATATTGCACATGAGCTACTTTTTTACAACACCATGTCAAAATGCTGAGAGATCCGACGTGGACAAATGCACCATTTGCGGGGACGAGCTCAACCGTCAACTTTCCAGCGCTGACGCAGGGAAAGAGGCTTCATGTTTGTGGTTAATGTCAGCGCCACATAAATCCCAACAACAGCATTAAACTTGAATTCGGGCATCGAAAACCACAAGAGGACCAGAGAATTTCCACAGCTATTTAAAGAGGGGTTCTCCAATCGACATGAAGTTGTCAAGGCAGAAAAATCTTCGCTGGGGAGAAATCGCGTCAGGCTATTGCAAATGATGGACGTCTAGGTTCATAGCTGAGAAAATTCTGGTTACAAGAAAAACCACACCCAATAGCTCACACCCCAGCCATGTGCTGTAAACACATGTGTGCTCCCTTTAGCACGGTGCCGCTCACCTTGTCCTTGCCGAACTGCGCGCGCAGCGTGTGGGGGCGCAGCACGCGGGCTATCTCGGGATCGGGCGGCCCCGCAAAGTCCCGGAACTCGTTCACCGGGTTGCCGCCGTCGCTGGACACCTCCAGCGCGACAAACGGGCCCGACGTGAGCTGGTCCACCATCGCCTGGTAAGCGATCGCCATTGGGGGTGCGTGCACATGCCAGAAGGTTTAGGGATGGGCACACAAGGAAGGGAAAAAAAGGGAAAAATTGGAAATAAAACAGGGAATCATGAGCTAGGAAGGAGCATGTGTGGCGTGTCATGGTCACTTACAAGCTTCGTCCCCCCCATTTCATGCTACAAGTGGAGAAAGGGTTGCAAGGCAGGACTAATTGAGATCTTTAACACATGGGCAAAGATTATCACAGAAGGCTAGCAAACTTTTATATAAATAAGGGTAAGCCACTCACAAGAAGATTGAAGAGAGTGAGAGTGAGGAGGGCGGGGAAAGGGAGGGCGGAGGGGGAGGGAGAGAGGGAGGGAGGGAGGGAGGGAGGGGGGGAGGAGGCGGGCGGGCGGGAGGGAGGGAGGGAGGGAGGGAGGGAGGGAGGGAGGGAGGGAGGGAGGGAGGGAGGGAGGGAGGGAGGGAGGGAGGGAGAGGGAGGGAGGGAGGGAGGGAGGGAGGGAGGGAGGGAGGGAGGGAGGGAGGGAGGGAGGGAGAGAGGGAGAGAGGAGGAGGGAGGAGGGAGGGAGGAGGAGAGAGAGAGAGAGAGAGAGAGAGAGAGAGAGAGAGAGAGAGAGAGAGAGAGAGAGAGAGAGAGAGAGAGAGAGAGAGAGAGAGAGAGAGAGAGACAGAGACAGAGAGAGAGACAGAGAAGGAGACAGAGAGAGAGAGGGAGACAGAGAGAGAGGGAGAGAGAGAGAGAGAGAGAGAGAGAGAGAGAGAGAGAGAGAGAGAGAGAGAGAGAGAGAGAGAGAGAGAGAGAGAGAGAGAGAGAGAGAGAGAGAGAGAGAGAGAGAGAGAGAGAGAGAGAGAGAGGGCGGCACGCACATTGAACTCGGGCACGACGCCCTTGTAGGCCTCAAAGAACTCGTTTGCGTTGGCGCGGTCCAGGCTGAACATCTCCAGCGCAGTGATGGAGAAGCGCGACAGGATCTGGTCCAGGATCGCGCCCAACACACCTGGTGTGTGTGTATGTGTGTGTGTGTGTGTGTGTGTGTGTGTGTGTGAGAGAGAGAGAGAGAGAGAGAGAGAGAGAGAGAGAGAGAGAGAGAGAGAGAGAGAGAGAGAGAGAGAGAGAGAGGGAGGAGGGAGGGAGGGAGGGAGGGAGGAGGAGGGAGGGAGGGAGGGAGGGAGGGAGGGAGGGAGGGAGGGAGGGAGGGAGGGAGGGAGGGAGGGAGGGAGGGAGGGAGGGAGGGAGGGAGGGAGGGAGGGAGGGAGGGAGGGAGGGAGGAGGGAGGGAGGGAGGGAGGAGGGAGGGAGGGAGGGAGGGAGGGAGGGAGGGAGGGAGGGAGGGAGGGAGGGAGGGAGGGAGGGAGGGAGGGAGGGAGGGAGGGAGGGAGGGAGGGAGGGAGGGAGGAAGGGAGGGAGGGAGGGAGGGAGGGAGAGAGGAAAGGATGGCTCGTGGGTCGTGGGGGGAAGGGGGAAATACCAGGGGTGCAGGGGGGGGGGGGGGGGGGGGGCGAAGGGCGGCTACCACACATGGTCAAGGATGTGAGGGCTGGAGAATGAGTGAGGGAATCCAATATGTGCATGGGACGAGAGGAGAAAGAGTGAGGCTGCCTACTTGAGGCGGAGGCGATTTTCAAGCGCTGGGGAAGCCGTAGGTGGCGGGGATGGTGGGCTGAGTTGAAGGAAGGGTGGTGGAGGGAGGACTAGGGCTGGAGATGGAGAGTGTGTGACGGCCCTGGGAAGAAGGGCCATCCATCCACAGAAAGCCACAAATGCGGATGGGAGACGCTGGACTCAAAACTTGGCAGGCCGTGGTCATGGTATACAAGCATGGTACTGTCATTCACGCCTTAAGTTGGGTTCGAGGGTTTCTTGGGGTCAACCCAACTTAAGGTGTGAACCCAACTTAAGCCGTTACGTTACCATAACTTACGACCCCCAGCCCTGCTGAAGGACTTCAGGGTGTCTTTTGATAGCTCTCGTCAAGGCCGATCGAACTGCACTGAAGAATTCACCCTCAAGGTCGTATTTCGGGTCGTAACTTGGATGCAAGTCCTCAAACCGGCTGTGGGCAGGTGAAGCACCCCACCGTGCTAACCAAAACTTGGTGTGCTGCATAGGGCATGCGCGTTCTATGAGCGGTAATCGTGGCTATTTACCCTCTAGCCTCGACGCAAACAGTAATCCCGTCCATGGCCACCGTCACCAGGACTTGTCTAATAACGGTGAACGGTTTGCACGTGAATGCCAAAAACGTTGCTGATCCCGGCGAAATATGTCGCCATGTCAGAGAGCGCAGCAACCCTTATGACAAGAAGGCCATAGCCGTTCAAAAGGCTGACCACAGCCATATTGGCCGGGTGGCCAAACGGCAGGCCGCTGCCTTGAGCCCGTTCATTAATTACTAGACACGTGAGTGCGTGAGCCCGTTCATAGACAGTGGCATCATGAAAGTTGCAGAGGTTGTCACTAAACAGGACCATGAGGGCTATCGGTACCAAATGTTCAGATTTAATTTCATCATAAAAGAAGAAAAGGAGGCGCATGTGCGCCTTGCCTTAAGTCGGGCACAAATTGAAGAGCTGTAGTGGTAGAGACAGGCATGGCGGTACCCCTGCGGTTGTGCTCAACCCAAACATGTAATCCGTAGGGTATGCTCATTCGTAGCCCCTATAGTTCGTAATGCTTGCTTGTTGGAACTGGTCACCTGGCGATCATGACGTATACACTAGGGGGTGAAGTGCTTTCATGCCCAATCGTTTCACCACTAGTTTGCTGTTTTGCATCAAGAGTGGTCTTACTCAAGCCTGGCCTAGGTGTAACAATTACCAATGGTGTATGTTGTACCAAATACATGTAATTAAATTGCTTACATAAATGATGCATTTTTTTATGGCCGTTTGTTATCCCGCTGAAATGTTTCTAAACATTGTGTGCACGTGAGGTGTAAAGAATGCATGGTCCATTGCACGCCTCACATTCAAAAATGCTTGTCACCCTGAAGTCCCAACATGGTATGCACGTGAGGTGTAAAGAATGCATGGTCCATTGCACGCCTCACATTCAAAAATGCTTGTCACCCTGAAGTCCCAACATGGTGTGCACGTGAGGTGTAAAGAATGCAAGGTCCAATGCACGCCTCACATTCAAAAATGCTTGTCACCCTGAAGTCCCAACATGGTGTGCACGTCATGGTTCTCTTTTATGATTACTCTTGTCCTTACACCCCATTGGATCCCCCTGCGTCCAGGAATACTGGTCTCAAATATTATAATGTATGAAGGCATATATATAATAATGGTAAGCCAAATCAACTTCAATTCTCACATGTCTATAATGCTGACAGATGGCACAATTTCAATCTCAATATCAGGCTTCAGTAAGACCACTCTTGATGCAAAACAGCAATGTAGTGGTGAAGCGACAGGGCATGAAATCATTTCACCCCCCATTGTAACGTCATGCTTGCCAGGTGAACAGTTCCAACAAGCAAGCATGACGAACTATAGGGGCAACGACTGATCATACCCTACGGAGAACATGTTTGGGTTGATGCCTGTCTCTAGCACTACAGCAGTTCAATTTGTGCCCGACTTGAGGCAAGGCGCACTTGCGCCTCCTTTTCTTCTTTTATGATAAAAGTAAATCTGAACATTTGGTACCGATAGCCCTCATGGTCCTGTGTAGCGACAACCTCAGCAACTTTCATGATGCCATTGTCTATGAACGGGCTCAAGGCAGCGGCCTGCCGTTTGGCTTTTGAACGGCTATGGCCTTCTTGTCGTAAGGGTTGCTGCGCTCTTTGAGGTGGCGACATATTTCGCCGGGATCAGCAACGTTGTTGGCATTCATGTGCAAACCGTTCACCGTTATTAGACCAGTCCTGGTGATAGTGGCCATGGGCGGGATTCAGATACTGTATGCGTCGATGCTAGGAAGTCGAGGCTAGAGGGTTAATAGCCACTGCGCCTCTTCCCGACTCTTCGTGTGGCTCTTACCGCCAAATGCCGATTACTCATAGAACGCGCGTGCCTTATATAGCACACCAAGTTTAGGCAGTGTTGGCTAGCACGGTGCGGTGTTTCGCCTGCTGTTGTAAGCTACGCCAACCAAACAAACTTTTCAAATAATAGTTCCCCTTTCCAAATATTAGTTCCCCTGGCCAAACCACATACTACCATCCTCTGCACATATGGTACCTCCTATGTTCAAGGTTTGACGACGTTCTGACAAGAACTGCCCAAGTTGCAACCATTCCAAGACACTACAAGGAAATTATAGTAACCATTCAGCCACACTAGCACCTCCTTCATCAAAGACATCTGCAAACTGACCAAAGCACACATAATTAACTCTTGCACGCTGACGGCAACGCATGCTCAACGTGGGGGGTAATTGTGACAGAACTACTCAAGTTGATGGGTTTCCGATATGACCACCTGACAAGGCGCTAAGGACCATTCAGTAAGTTCGTAACCCCATAAAGCCACTTCATATGCCATCCAACATGCACCAAAACCATGCTGAGTATGTTTACAATGTACAAAGGGGTGGCCACGCACCTCATATGTGTTCATCTCCCTCCAGCATGGCCAGCCTTGTAAATATGTCAATAGCCTTGACGATGGTAGCCCTAATATGCCTAAGCAGCATTTCCTATGTTTCTCCCAGGTATGTTTCTCCCAGAGTGTAAGGTTGATGCCAACCAAGCTAATCAACTCAACAACACCTCCTAAACTGTCCTCCCCGGCATGGATGACAAACTGGTACTATGGAGGGCAAGGAACCAAGTAGGAACATGGTATCTATAGCTTGCATGCAGTCATGCATGTCAACCATGGTTGGCTCAGCACATTGTAGTCTTGTCACATCATCATAACAAAGGAAAGCTCATACAACCATTGGTGCCAGCTATCTACATGCAGTCACACAAATGCAACATCTCCAACATCATCATCACTAAAACACTTCCATCCCTGCACGATAAAATGCAAAGAAACCATTGGCGGCCCTTCAGCGCATGAGCGCTGTGATGCCGCTGCGGCCTGCGAAGAGAGCGTGCGACACTCTCAAACAACAAGAAGCGTCCATACGCACAACATCCTTGCCGGAATACGTTTTATGAAATGCCTTATACCTTCCCGAAGAGCTATAGGCTGCGACTGAAGCGGCCCTGATCACGACATCAACGAAAACAATCTAAAGCTGCCAGGTATTTGACAACACAACGGCAAGCGACGGCGAGCTAGCTGGCGGAAACTGCCCAAAAAGAACGCAAAAAAACTCGAACGATGAGCTCATAGAAGAAAGCACTGATAGCAGATAACATTCGCGAAAAATCTGTACCTCGCCCTCGTAAATCCCTCGCCCAGGCGCACAACAACAGCCGTCCTTCCAGGGACAGGTCAGACACGCACTGCGCAGGTCTGAACAATTACTTACCGATAATGGCCGAAAATCTGGCTAAAAGCACCAGCTCGGTTTAGAAGTCGATGCAACCGATTTTAACACTTGCCTCACGGTCAGAACAACCCCCAAAACCGCGATTTTACTGCTGCTATCATGAATTCTATTTCATTCCGCGCGACCGAAAAATTCAGATTACCCCCTATGCCGATGGCATAAAAAAACAACAGCGATATTGTAAACCAGCTGATTTCCGCCACAAACTAACATCATAAACTCATCGTCTTTTGGATTCGAGTAAAATTTTTGCATTTCGCCAGCCCTAGTGTGGTAGTTTCGCCTGAACGCAGTCGCCATGGCCACTTTTGCAAGGGGTGCGCGCACTGTGCACGTGAAATTTATTACCTACGGCTCCGGCGCGAATTTTTTGGCGCCCAAAAATTCGGGCATGTCCCGTCCCCTTAAAACAATTAATAAAACGCAGTGCTGCCGGCTGGATCGTGTCTAACCAAACAAACAAAGAAGTTTCAAATATTTAATCCCACAGCCAGTTCAACGGCTGTCCGGTAACCAAACAAACAAACTAAGTAGCACGTTCAACCAATAAAACGCTATTGTCTAGTTCCGAAGGGCCTTTCGGCTGAACTGAATTAAAACTACCAATGCGGAGGGTGTAATGTCCATATGTGGAACATCCAACCCATCCCATGTTCCCCTCCACTGAGAACTTATGCTCACGTGACGCAGTCACGACTATGTTAATTAATTGATTAATTAATTAATCAATCAATCAATCAATTAATTAACTAATTAATTAATGTGGAACAGTGCTTGTCACTCTGCTTTCTTGTTTAGTATAAAGAACAAGTCTTGGATTGCTCTTGAAAGGCAAAATTTAGGGTGGGGCAATAATGCTAGCCCATCTGTGCCACCAGTACAACATGTGTGCTGAACTTATGCTGTGCACCGAGTCAGGCCACACAAGCAGGAACTACATGCAACTCATGCAACAGTAAATAGTACAGGTCAATAAATATGCCAATGGGCACCACCTAGCTCACATGCTGAAGGAGTCCAATGTGCAGCACAGGTACAAGTTAAGGATTTTGTCCAACGTACCAATACCCAAGTTTCCTGATTAAAACTGTTGTGCCCCCGTGTCTGGCTTGTGGAAAACCTATCTGTAGGCCCTAAATTTGAGTCCTGAACATGTCATGAAGTGTTGCCTGCCTGGGCACTGGTCCCTTTCCACCCCGATCCACCATGAGAGCATTGAGTAGCCGCCGGGCCTGCATCCTCCCTGTATTGTATCCGTGGTAGTCCGCGTAGTCCGTGACCATCCCAATCATGTCCTTGAAGTTGCGAATGCTGCTCGTCAACTGCCCCCATTCAGAAACTTCCGCCGAACTTTACTTGAGATTTGGAAATCTGAGCGTGCGGTTGGAGTTTCGTGGGGAAACCCAAGTTCCCCAAGTAATTCACCAATGACGCGCTTCGAACACTTGCCCGCTAAAACCTAAGCAGCCGCTCTGGCTGGCCACTTAAACGAAACAAGATGGACCCTCATGGCCAACATGTCCCTGCCAAGCACGGTGGGACGTGGAAACGCCTCTCGCATGCCCGCCATCCTGGTGGACAATCTATGCCTCCGCACTGATGAGTTCGGGGAGATCCATGAGGACATGTCCATGGAGCGCCTAAGTGCAGGGTTGGAGGCATGGGTGTTGCAAGAGGACGACCCTGACGAGAGGATCGTCATAATGAATAAGGCGGTAGAGGAGCTGGAGGCCTTGGAGTCTCGTGGCAGTGCTGGGAAGACTCCTTCCCGTGCAGCTGCAGTGGTGGAGCTTGTGGATGACGACGAGGCTGACATTCCTGCCACTGCATTGGCAACATCGCACGGTGCCCTCAGTGATCACGAGACTCCAAGGCCTCAAGCTCCTCTACAGCCTTATTCATTATGGCAATCCTCTCGTCAGGGTCGTCCTCTTGCAACACCCATGCCTTCAACCCTGCACTTAGGCGCTCCATGGACATGTCCTGATGGATCTCCCCGAACTCATCAGTGCGGAGGCAGAGATTGTCCACCAGGATGGCGGGCATGCGAGAGGCGTTTCCACGTCCCACCGTGCTTGGCAGGGACATGTTGGCCATGAGGGTAGTCATTTTGCTGGACACCATGTATTCCGCAATGTCCTTCTCTTCTGCCTCCTTGGCAGGCTGATGGACAGACGACTCAGCATCAACATCCATGTCGTCGTCATGGCGGAGCAGGGCATCATCGTGCAGCATGGATTGCTGTTCGCCACCAGCAACCACGTCAGCGTGCCCGGCAGCAGGGACGCCTAACACGTTTGGCGGGGGGGCAGCAGCTGGGGGGGGGGCAGTTGCTGGCGGGGGGGCAGCAGCTGGCAGGGGGGCAGCTGCTGGCGGGGGGGCAGAAGCTGGCAGGGGGGCAGGAGCTGGCGGGGGGGCAGCAGCTGGGGGGGGGCCAGCTGCTGGCGGTGCAGCCTGCGCAGCTGCCGAAGCTGGGTTCGTGCGCCGCCTTCGATCAGGGCACCCAGCAGCGCGGTGCTTCCACTTCCGGCTGATGGCCTTGAGCACCTCAGTCTGCGTTGTGGTGAGGCACTCTGACTTGATGAAGCAGTTGATTACTACCTCTGGCTCCATCTTCTTCCATCGATCATAGACCATCTCCGCCATGTCGAGTGCGTGCGGAGGGTAGCGCTCAGAAAGGCCTTTGCACCTGCGCGGCGCATTGGCCCCCTGGCGCCTGACATCATCCCAGTTCTCAATGATGGACGAGAGCCGGTTGACCAGGTCATGCTTGAACCCCACTTTCGCCGCAGCGATGATGCCTTGATCCAGGGGTTGGAACACGGAGGTGAGGTTGGGTGGCAGCGCTTTGATGGTGATCTGCTCATCAGCATTGTGCAGGTTGTGGCCAGTGCAGTTATCCCAGATGAGGACCACTGGCCTGGATGTGAGTTTCTTCACAGCTGGCTTGAACACCGTGTCGAACCACAGTTGGCACCGGCGCTCATCTAGCCACGCATTCGCGTGGCTGAGGTAAGGCGTGGGAGATGGACCGATCAATCGGAACGCCTCAGGGCGCTCAGCCTTGCCGATGACCGTTATGGGCACCTTGCATGTCCCGGTAGCATTGACGCACACATCAGGGTTACCCGGTCGTTGTGCTTCTGTGCCTTTGACCCGCGGGTGGTCTTCTTCTTGGCCTTGGCTTCCTCATTGGGCACATAGCTGTACGACGGTAACTGGCGATAGAAAAGGCCTGTCTCGTCCATGTTGAAGATACAGTCCACATCGAAGGCCTCTACACCCTTCATGAACTCCTCCATCTTGGGAGCAGCAGCTTCCAGGTCGACGTCACCGGCTTCCCCATGCAGGGCCTCGCGCTTAATCCCCAGCCGCTTGATCATCCTGTCAAACCAGCCCGTGTTGGGCTGCCATTCCACCTCCGTGGCTTCGCCCTTTCCATCGTCCTCGCTTGCCTCCTCATCAACCCGAGTGCTAGTAATGCCCAGGGACTTGGCAACCTTCCTCGCCTTCTGGCCGATCATGTGGTAAGATACCCCCATCTTCGTTTTCGCAAAGGCGCGCCTACACAATGCAACGTACTCCACAATGCTCTTGTCCAATGCCACCATCTTCTCGTCGAGGTGACGAAAGCACTTCCCGTCGCCAGGTTGCATGCCAGTCTCAATCGCCTGGACACAGACATCCTTGGATTTTTCCACCTTGTAGATGGCGGCTTCTGAGACATTTTATTCCCTTGCAACAGATGCTTTAGACCTGCCCTTTTCCAGGAGTTGGATGATGTCAAAGCATTGCTGGTTTGACAGCTTGCCCTTGCCACCTGCCTTCTCGCCTGTGGTGTCTCGTTTCTGCTTTTTGCTGGACGCTGCCCCGCTGCCCGAAAACAGTGCGTTCCATTTGGCCTTATCAGTTTTATCGGCCATTGTGTCGCATTTATGATGGGTTCTAATGTGACGAATGCGTTTGAACAGCAAGCCGTTTGCCCATGTATAAAATACAATGATGACTGATTTCAGCGCCCAACTGACCAAGATCTGCAGTGAATTTTATAGATGCCAAGTGTTGGATGGCGCGGAAACCCTGTCGGACCACCGGCGCGGGAAAAAACTCAAAACCCTTAAGTCGCGGCAGTCAAAAAACAGTGCCACACCGCGCTAGAAGCCCATTCACGCCTTAACTTGGGTTTTTGATACTGCAGCCATCAGCCTTAAGTTGGGTTCGCCATGCAGCCAACTGCGACCCAACTTAAGGCGTGAGCCCAACTTAAGCCAACTCAACTTAAGGCGTGAATGACTGTACAGCCATGCAGGTAGGCATGCAGGTAGGCATGCAGGTAGGCATGCAGGTAGGCATGCAGGTAGGCATGCAGGTAGGCATGCAGGTAGGCATGCAGGTAGGCATGCAGGTAGGCATGCAGGTAGGCATGCAGGTAGGCATGCAGGTAGGCATGCAGGTAGGCATGTCCATGACGCTGGGTGCTTCCTGCTGCACGGTGAAAGTGGCGTAGGATACCAACCAATAGCAGTCTAGGACCAGCCCGCTCGATTCATGATGGTCCCAGGAGCGGGTCAACCATGGCAGGTGTGTTGTCTACTAGACAGATAGACGCGCCATAGCGGATCGTGCAGGCTGCTTGATTCAAGTATTAACACAACTGAGACCGTTCCGTTGAGTTATTAACAGGCACCTATCGGTTACCATGCCGTGGCACCGAGGGCAAGGGGACCCACTCTGCATGCGGGCCGTTGCGTGCTTACCTTCTTTCACGGCGTGTGGCTTGACCAGGCCGCAGGTGGAGTTGGACTGGCGCGTGCACGAGCCGATGGGGCCCGAGAAGAAGAAGCGCCGCTCCTGCAGGCATGGAGAAGGCGGGCGCGGGTCGTTGGGTTGTGTAGGGTCATTCGGACATGATGCTTGGAAAGGCAGTATGACACAGGGCGTTGAGGACCAACAGGTGGCAAACAACAGCGATGTGACAGACACCCCGGGCAGAATAGGGAAGGAGTGCGCGATAGCGCATGTACGTTTACTCGAAAACGATTGGAATCAACGAGCAGGGGCCTCATGGAAAGCGCGCACTACTGACACGTGCCATCTGCCATCTGCACATGCAGGATGGTTGGTATATGCCTGCATTTTCCCCATCCAACCCTGCCTGGGGTTGCCTTGCGAGGCCGTAGGCGCGGCAAGAAACAGGCAAGAAAGCCCATGCCGCTGCACGGCCCCTACCTGCTCCGATGCCTCATCTGAATCCGACCCGTGAACGGCATTGAGAGTAATGTCGGTGCCAAACGCCGCGCGCAGGGAGTTGGGTGCTTCCACCTTTGCCCGGAGGGAGTCCGTGGGACCTGCAGGGGGGAAACGAGGGTCGGCACGACCAGCACAGCGACCATGCATGTGGTTGGTTGGGTGGCAGAAGGTTGGGGCCAGTGGACAGAGGGGATGGAACAACAGGAAGCAACCATGAGTATTAGTTGTACAACTATAAGCCAGCAAAGCCACGCCGGCAGCAGGAGTGTGCTACCTCGTCCTGTCTGGAGCCTCCATATACTCTCCTCATCTCTTACCAAATAATTCCTTGAAACCATCCACCAAGGGCAGGCATGTCGCCATGTGACCAGGAACACAGCCGTGGCCGGTAGGCTGCTTCTGGCCCCACATTTCTGCTGCAGATTGGTCAGGCATGCGGGTGGGTGGGCAGTAGCAGGTGGGCAAGCGAAAAGGCAGGCCAGACGGAGAGCGTGGTTATCCCTGGCCAGGGTGCCCAGCATGCGCCAGGTGGCGCCGTACCAATGAGCTCCCTCCAACGCGTGATGGCCCCCTCCCCAACCAGCTCCATCGCGGTGATGGGGCCGCTGCTCATGTAGTTGACCAGCGTGCTGAGCGCCGGAGGAAAGGGCGGCACGCAGGACAGGGCGGTGGTCATCGATAATGAAAAATTGGATCTTAATTCAGTTTCAATTTATTAACTATTTCAGTTCATTAACTATTAATGAAGTGCGTGTAAGGTGACCCCGATGGCGGGCACAGGAGTGGCCAGGCTTGCAATACAATTTACAACAGCAGGCTCCTGGGGTATGTCATTTGCATACAACATAGATGAACTAATCACAGTGCCACAGATGGCGTGGTGGGCACATACTTGGGCAACAAAAGCAGCAACTCCCGCACGTACGTATCCTTGTCGCCTCCCCAACTTGACTACTAGTTACACTGCAGGGTTGTGAATAAGCCTTTTATGAATGCAACGCCACCCCGGGCTTCTCAGCCATGCCGCGTGATGAGATGGGTCACCCTGTGCCATCCTTCCCAAGCACGGCAGGCCACAACATGCCGGCGCAGGGGCCCGAGGTAAGAATCAATACTGCGCACCGTCTTGTGGGAAACTGCGAAATATTCTGGCATTTTCCAAATACTCTGGCATATTCTGGCATCTGAGCACCCACACTCACTGCCGACAAAACACAGTGGCCACCTCCAGGGGCGACCCACCCTCTTTGGCCACGATGTGTGTTATCAACCAGACTCCCTCCCAAGGTAATGCCAACATGGTCAATTGGCTGCTCCCCAGTCCCCTCATGACCATGAGCAGGCCGATCAAGCAGGCCGATCCAGCAGGCCGATCAAGCAGGCCGATCAAGCAGGCCGATCAAGCCGGCCGATCAAGCAGGCCGATCAAGCAGGCCGATCAAGCAGGCCGATCAAGCCGGCCGATCAAGCCGGCCGATCAAGCAGGCCGATCAAGCAGGCCGATCAAGCAGGCCGATCAAGCAGGCCGATCAAGCAGGCCGATCAAGCAGGCCGATCAAGCAGGCCGATCAAGCAGGCCGATCAAGGAGGCATGACAGCTGGAATGCAAGCCCATACCAAGCACGTGAACATCCACGACGTAATTTATCACGGCGCAGCACTACTCACTTGAAGAAGGGCTTCCCCTGGTGCACCTCGTAGAATGCGGCGGCGTCGGACGCGCTGAGGCGGCACATCTTCATCTTAGCCACGGTGAACCCCGCGCGGTAGATCGCGTCCACGATCTTGCCCAGGTGCGCGCCCGCGTCTGGTTTCACGATCGCGAGCGTCCTGGAAAAAAGGGGCGGGGGGGGGAAAGGGGGGGATAGGGGGAGGGAGAAGGGGGGGGGGGGAGAACCGGGTTGCCCTTAAGGTGAGAGGCCACTAGGGCGAGAGGCCACTAGGGTGAGAGGCCACCAGGGCGAGAGGCCACTAGGGTGAGAGGCCACTAGGGTGAGAGGCCACTAGGGCGAGAGGCCACTAGGGCGAGAGGCCACTAGGGTGAGAGGCCACTAGGGCGAGAGGCCACTAGGGCGAGAGGCCACTAGGGCAAGAGGCCACTAGGGTGAGAGGCCACTAGGGCGAGAGGCCACTAGGGCGAGAGGCCACTAGGGTGAGAGGCCAGTAGGGTGAGAGGCCACTAGGGTGAGAGGCCACTGGGGCGAGAGGCCACTGGGGTGAGAGGCCACTAGGGTGAGAGGCCACTAGGGCGAGAGGCCACTAGGGTGAGAGGCCACTAGGGTGAGAGGCCACTAGGGCGAGAGGCCGGCTGCCAGCACACATGACGCATCACGCACGATGGGGAGTTCACCCGAGTGCAGCTTAAGGTTGCCAGCAGTGCCTGGAGGCTGCATCATAACGTGATTGTGAGGCCAGCATTGGCTAGCTTTGACTAAGATATTGTGCGCAATCTGTAATGATGATTCGTTGATGACATCACAATGAAACTGAATTATTGCTGACATCTCCGTGCTGACATTCCCATGCTGGCGTGACAAGCAGAACAACGTAGCTATTCAAACCTACCTTTGTGCTACACTGACACGCATCATGGATCCACCTGCCGATACTGCTGCGTTGGTGGTCCTGCCATCATGCTGCTCCGGCCCCGCTCTGACGTTAAGGGGGCCGTGATCTGGCAATGGCGGGGGTTGCTGCTGCGGCAGCGTGTGGGGTTGCGACAGCTCCGCCCCGCATGCCTGGCGCGTGCAGCTCGTGGTGGCCAGGCCTGACTCCCAATGATAGAAGTCAAGGAGCGCCCAGTTAGGGCACACTTGGAGTGACATAGGGGTGTTGCCGTTGTCAAAATATCGGCTGTTCTCCTCCTGGTGCTGCCTTAGTGAGCCGCCTGGGCTGTCCCTGGTTGCATCCGCTTCGCTCAGACCGGCCTCGTGTCGTGCCGCAAAGATCACGCCCATGCACCCAGCCACCCCTAGCACGAGTAAAAAAACCGGCAATAGCACGGGGCAGAGGGCATTTCGTGCTCGCCTGCCAGCTGACCATTGTGGCGATTTCGCTCCTTGCGCAGTAAGCCTTTCCTTGTCAACCTTTCCAACCCTCCCCACCGAGTCTACTACCCTGTTGGCTGGGCGCGAGCCAGGGTTCCCAATGCCACGGGTGTATTGGTGGGAGTCCGCGTTCTCAAGCATGATGCGTGTGTCCATTACTGTAACATCTGCAGAACGTGCTGCCTGTTTCGTTAGCTAAACGCACGATAGACTGGGGCCCCTGCCTCCACGGCAGCCGCTGTATCCTCATGTGGCTGTCCACCATGTCTCGCCACTGCACCCAAAACCTCTTTTCAAGACAACTGATGTTTGGGTGCTGCAAATACTCGTTTATCCTTAGCAACGAAAAACATCGAATTCCTGTTTCAGTACGACGGGGGGGTGACGACAACAGCAGGAGTTGTCAATTGACATGATCGTGTTCCTGGTTTCCAGAGATATCTATTGCTGATCAAGACGCCCGGGGCTCGTTTTCTGCTACTGTCAAATGGGAATTCACGGTTTGTCACTGGCCATGGGGGGCGGTAGGTTCGTTTATTGGTACCCACGTGACGTAGTCTACCTGACAATTAATTAATGGGGGGCGGACCAAACTTCTAGTGCAAGGTCGGGCAAGGTCGGATCCCCAAAGGCGCTTCTACAACAGACTCTAGAACGAGCCAAGCGTTCATAATTATATCGAACCACATGAACAAGCAAGCACATATGACCTACATTCGAGCGCTTGCACTAACAACAGCATATTTGCGACAGTCCCGAAGATAACGCCTGAGAGGGGGGGGGGTCTAGCAACCCCCCCCCCCCCTCCCCCCCAGCCACGGGAACCCCCCGGGGTAAGGGGGTCATGCAGACCCCCTCCCCCCCACACCCCCACACCCCCCATTCGTTGCCACCCCCGGGGGGTCTAGGGGGAGGGGGGGGGGGGGGGGGACACAAGGCTACCCCACCCCCCCCCAGGAGCTATTTATAACAGCCGGAACCTTCTTGGGAACGGCTTGGCGGTTTAAAAATAAAAATTTGTCTCACTTAACAAACTTGTATTGTGATGTATATGAGACCGGCATAAGCTTGAGCTTGGACATTAAGACCGCCCGGAAGGTGTGCCACTGACTACACTATGCACGAGCACAAGCTCGGCTGCATCGTCCTCGCCGGCCGATGCAAATGTCACCTTCACCCGGAAGTAGCCAGCATCTCGCGTGTCACATGCATCCTCGAGTTCCTTGTGAATGTCGCCATGACGTGTTGAAGACATAGCATCAACTCACATTCCTGCGAATCGCCGTCGGCCTCCTCAGGACTAGGTGGCGAAGGAGGTCCGACATCATCATCGTCCATTTTCACCAGCCAGGCGACTGCGACCAAGGTTAGGTGATGACCTTGGCGGCCGACAGGAAGTCTTGGGGGAGAAACATTGGCAGCAAAGCCTAGGCCCTAAAACCTGGGCAGGAAAAAATGGGCGGCAAAGGTAACGGGCCCGAGGGGGGGGGGGGGGGGGGGAGGGGGGCCGGGGGGGGGGGGGGAAGGGGGGGCCGGGGGGGGGGGTGTCAGACCCCCACCCACCCCCACTCATAAAACGTCGGGGGTGGGACGGTCGCGAAAAGGGTGATAACATGTATATCCCCTAAATGGTCTGGCTGCCGATTTTCCGCCTAAAACTGAGTTACAGCCGACACGTCGGCCCCTTCTCGGGGGACCAAATGCCGCGAAAACTATTGAGAATTAGGAAAAGTTTAGCTGAGAAGATCGAAAGTTTATAATTTTCCTCACAGCATGGTACTAGGGTTTGCATACTTCTGACAAAGTTATAGAGGTGTTCTGGCCGGTCAAAGTACAAGGGGTCAGGGTACTTTTTCACGTACAACGTGCATTCCGGAAAACGACGACCTGGCCATGGCGGCTTGCGCCCACGCATGGCATTTACGTTTTCGTTCGAATTTTCTGACCAAACTTAGGAAATTGATTTTATACGTCCTAAAGATCACACAGGCCAATTTTTGGACCGCGGGAATGCCATTTTATAGGTGTCGGCAGCGTTCTTGCTGGAAAAAACTGCGATCAGGCCGGACGATAGAAACGTTGACAGCAATACCTTTCCGGCGTATTTTAAAGGATATATTGGTTTCTTTGTACTTTTTATGATACATAGTAGTCGTAAACGTGCAAGGGTGGCCAGAAATCGCCGAATCCAGCGACCATGCTGCACAACTTTGGTGTGCCGAAATGCGCCATTTTGCGGCCACCGCCTGGGCCAAGGTAACGCCATCCATGCCTGGTAAAGCTTCAGCATCGTTTTCCTATCGATGTTTGACGTTTATATATACGTTCTAGCTTGTGTAGCACATTCTTTTTGCATTATTCATGCTCTTTCTTGACCCTGGCCTGGCCCCTTTCTAAAACACCCTTCTTAGATGCTTCCCTCAGTCAGTTGACCTGCCACAGTGTGATGGTGATAAGTTTTAGATGCTGTATGGGTTTGAATACCTCCATATATGTTTGTTATACATTTCCCACACACATATTGCATGAGTGTGAGGCAGTTGGCTGGTCTCTGTGGCATCATCAAGCATGTAACCGGTGAGTAGAAGCTTCCCATTGTCAGCATGTGCCACCAGGTGTGCTGGCCATCACCTGGCAAGCTATAGCAGCTTAGGCCTAGTTTATCCTTGCTAGGGCAAGCTGAAATAGGCTTAAAATCACTAGTTTGTTGGTGGCTGCCTCCTAGAATGCATGCCTTACGTAGGGTATCCGTACCACGTTACCTACGTGCATGGACAAGGTGGCACCTGCACATAGGTGCCATGTAAGGGCAGTGTGATGATGCAGTTATGTTTCCCCATCATTGTGGAAGGGAAATGTATTGTGTGGCATGGTTGGGGGCCATATTAGTAGGTATTAGTAGGTAGTATGCCCACTCCTACCCCCTTGGTTGCTTTTTACCAACGGTACCCCTATGGGCTGTACTGGGTGTAACTGCTGGCATACCCACCCAAATGATGACCCCAATGGCTCAAACTGTTCAGCAACTAATTGTTTATCATCCCTGAAGTGGTAGGTGCCTAGCTCTTACAACATAATTCAAAATGCACATTCTACCAAAAATGAAAACGCTCGTCTTGACCCCCCTGACTTTGACGGCAGTTATACATGGCCTACCCTGCATATATGTAAGGTTGTGATATACCAACCCGAAGGGCAACTCATGGACATGCTTGGCCCCCAAGGACAGCCATTGGATATGGGTGGGTTGGATGGCATCTGGTTTGCAAAATTGTGAAGTTACAGCCGATGCATCGGCAGTATTTCTGCCCATTTAGGGGATATAAAGTCTTTCACATGGTCTTTCACAAAAGTTGGGTTCGAGGGTTTCGGTGGGTCAACCTTAAGTTATTAATTAAGGCTCTAATGAGATTAGCATAATAGTACTCCGTGGCATGCCTTTGCGCATGACACGCAAGTACTTACTTACTTACTTACTTACTTACTTACTTACTTACTTACTTACTTACTTACTTACTTACTTACTTACTTACTTACTTACTTACTTACTTACTTACTTACTTACTTACTTACTTACTTACTTGTAAACTTACTTACTTTACTTACTTACTTACTTACTTACTTACTTACTTACTTACTTACTTACTTACTTACTTACTTACTTACTTACTTACTTACTTACTTACTTACTTACTTACTTACTTACTTACTTACTTACTTACTTACTTACTTACTTACTTACTTACTTACTTACTTACTTACTTACTTACTTACTTACTTACTTACTTACTTACTTACTTACTTACTTACTTACTTACTTACTTACTTACTTACTTACTTACTTACTTACTTACTTACTTACTTACTTACTTACTTACTTACTTACTTACTTACTTACCCACTTACTTACTTACTTACTTACTTACTTACTTACTTACTTACTTACTTACTTACTTACTTACTTACTTACTTACTTACTTACTTACTTACTTACCCACTTACTTACTTACTTACTTACTTACTTACTTACTTACTTACTTACTTACTTACTTACTTACTTACTTACTTACTTACTTACTTGTAAACTTACTTACTTTACTTACTTACTTACTTACTTACTTACTTACTTACTTACTTACTTACTTACTTACTTACTTACTTACTTACTTACTTACTTATTAAGGCAGATTCGTTCATTCAGTCCGACGTGCCTCCGTTGGGAGAGTCACGGGGTACCAACTTTTGGTACTTACCTTTCATCCCTGTTTGATAAATGCACAGCTGGCTTGCAAGGATGCTTAATCAAATTTTCACACATGCCTGTGTTGGGGGGTCATGTACATACTGACCACACATTCCATGCGGCCCCGGCCGCCCATGCCTCCCTTGGGGGGCCATGTAGCGCATTGCATGTGTATTCGGCCGCATGCACGGACTGATGGGCGGGGCGGCCACGTGCGGTGGGTCGGGTGGTGGAGCCGTGGGAATCGATCTACCGACAATGCGGGCTAGCTTGGCTACAGGTTTAGGCTCATGAACCTGGACAACTGTTTGCCATTTCCTGTTTGCCGCTTGTCCTACATTGCGGTCCCTCTTACTGGACGGAAGCGCCGTCCCCCCGGCGCGACTCGCTTCTATCTCTGATGCTCAGGACTTGGCAGCTGGCTCCCCTCCACGGCCGACGACATATCAACACCCGCATTGGCCAGGCCTGGGTGGCCCTCCGCCACCTCGATCGACAGTTTTTGGACATGTCACTACCTGAGTGAGCGGCGCAAGCACATTCTGTTCAAGGCCCTTCATCCTCAGCATGTGAGGCGTGAGCCCTGGACCAGGCGCTGAGCAAGCAGCTTGATTGACGGCACCGTCTCTCAAATGCTCCGTCACATCCTTGGCGTCCGCTACCAAGAGCGCCGCATCCGGGCCGACGGCGATCTATTGCAAGCTCGATCCCTCTTCATGCCTACTATACCATCTGACACCGCGCCTCCTCCTCTTTGCCGGCCATCTTGCCCGCACACACCAGTTGAATACCATGCATGTGGGCCCTGCCGGCCGGCGGGCTTCGGACGGCTGGCCAATTATACCACGGGTAGACACCTACTCATATGGCAGGGTCCCCTTGTCCCGTCGCAACCCACTGGCAAACTTGCGCGTGCACCCCGCACCAACGCGACGCGACGTACCCGGACCTACGTGACACAACTGCTTGAGGATGCAGGGCTTCTGGGAAGTCTATAAGCTGTACTCCGCGCGCCCGCATGATAATTGATAGACAAGGAGTTCTAAATGGGCTGCTGTCTGCGATATAAGCACCGTCATGCATATGAGGGGCATGATCCTGTTTTCTCCCCACGGGCGCCCCGCGCGGCCCATTGCATGCTAGACAGGGTCGCAGTCCGCAGATCGACCTGTGGAGGTTATTGCCCTGCATGAGGATAGCCGCTACACTATGCCGCTTCGATCGTCTGCTGCATTACAGTCGAGGACAGCTCAGATGGTGGGGATCATTAAATTATAAATTAAATTAAATTATAACATGACTCCGTTGGGAGATCACTGTGTAGCGTGTATTCCCTTGCTGGATGGATGGAGGTCGGGGCGAAGCCGCCAAACCGAAGTAAGCTAACTCTAAGCCGCTACTCTAGAAAACCCTAACTACTCTACTCAGCAAAGCGCCCCTTCCTTCTGGGGGGAGGGAGCTAGCTTGTCCACAGGGGCCGACGTGTGAGCCTGGACAATCGTCTACCACCTCTTCTTGTTCTGCATAGCAGTCCAAGCGAGAGAGATGGAGTGAATGCGGTGTTCAAACGTACCTGGGACCACCAGGTCGGCCGGCAACTTCTGGGTATAGGTCATGGCAGGTTTACCCATCTTTCTAGGAATGTCCTTGGGGCCATGCAAGCAAGGTCATGATATGCCGCCCTGGTTGGCCAAGCCATGCTGTGGGCCGGGCAGACCGAGGTCGGTGTCTACCTGACTGGTGCGAGCAAGATGTCCTACGAATGCTATCCTACGCTGCCTAACTGATCTCGTCTGAAACGCGAGGCATACCCTGATACCAATTAAGACTCTAAAGACCTATGTGTGGAGAACCCGACGTTCAGGGCCTGTCGGAGCATCCTGATTACCGTGCCGTTCAGCCGTGTGGCCAGCATGTCCGTGAGCATACGTCCATGCCTCGGCGCCATAGGTGAGCACCGCGTGAGGACCAGGACTTGAAGAGCATTCGCTTGCTCACCCTGCAGGTCCTTCGAACGAGTGCCAGTAGGTTTTGCATGAGCGAACGAAGCCTAGCCCAGGTCAGGCCGATGCGGGTACATCGTCGGCAGTGTCGGGGAGCATGCTCCCTAGCAGTTTAAAGCGATCACGGAACGGGACCTCCGTCCCGTCTAGCAGCCGGGGCTTCGACGGGGCATGCACTGGTAGCCCCAATCACCATCGCCTCAGTTTTGACACTAATCTACAATTAACCCCACCGCCCGCGCCTCCAAGCCCAGATCGACAGTCCAGCCAGGTCTGAATGTACGTGCTCGGGGCGCCCGATGAGGGTGGTATCATCCACATGCATAAATCGATCAGGTCAGACAGGCGGTAGCCAGGGCCACGTACCGCCGGCGGCATATTCGCTGTCGTTAAGGATGTCCAAGCCGGGCTCGCTGGGGATCATATCCCGGCCTCTATACAGTGTCTATATGCATGGTTGGGGCATGATGCAGACGATATTGGTAACGTTCTCTCGTGTCATTATTTTTCTAATGAGATATTAGCATAGTCAAGTACGTCTCAGTGGCGCATGCATGCCCATGCGGCGCATGTGACACGCCTAGTACTTGCTGTGTATGGTGCCCCCTTCTTGCTGTGGTGGGGCATGATGCAGATCGATATTTGTAACTTTCGTGTAATTATTTTTCTAATGAGGTTAGCATATAGTACTCAGTGGCATGCCCATGCGCATGACACGCAAGTACTTACTTGCAGCCAGGGTGGAAAGCATTATATGTAGTTTTGTACTCCGTGACTCCCCAACGGGAGCGCGTGGCTAAGTCAGACAACACTTTATTGCCAAGTAATCATAGTTGGGCACCAAATTTGTGCGGATTTGAACACCCTTGATGAAAACAGAGACATTTTCTTCTGGGCAATCATCATGATAGGAGGATGGCCCCGGTCTACGGAGGAACGCGGCCGCATCGCTCGCACGTTGCGGGTGGCTTGGGTGGGCCCCGCTTGCCACCCACGGCCTTGAGCATCTTGACATCGTCCTTGAGCACGAGTCGGAGCTGGTCCATTGCCAGGATCAGCTGGTCCTCCCTGCAATGTGGTTGTGCGAGACAATCAATGTGCATGGTGATCATAATGGAAAGGATCGAGGTCTTTGCCCTTTTCAAGGCAGAACAGAGCAGCACAGAGATGTGGCACACTGCTCAAGTCTAGCCAACCCCTAGAACTCTGGTATCCAACCATCCGAATCCAAGGCGCTGGATTCACAATGCATAGCCAGAGAACAAGGTCTCCTGGATGACTAAGAAAATGTTGCCTGATGACTAAGAAAATGTTGCCTAATGACTAAGAAAATGTTGAAGGGGCAAGGTATGCCACCATGGCCGCACAATGTGCGGCCAAAGAGCAGACTCCCTTGTCCAAGTTATGTCATTTCCAGAGGACCCACAAGCCATAGCTTGACAGCAATCACCGTATGCATCACAGCGAGCAACGACTGCCGACGAATGATAATAACAAGGAACCACTGCAAGAAAAACAGCGAGACTCGCTTAGCAAGAACATGGACGCAACGCCAAGGAAATACTACCTCGTGTATATGCGGGCATGCCTGCTACAAACTGACAAGGAATATTGTGTAGGCAAGCAACAAATTGCAAACTAAATGCTGCCGAGCGCCGGGATGCGAAAAGCACGAAAGTTTAAGTAGCTCCAACACGGATTCGAACTAGGACCTCTGGCATGATTCCGCGGCTGTATGGGTCTCCTGATCGGCTGATCCGAAGGCATCCCACGCGAAATCCCAACTGCGAAAAAACTCTTTACCGGAGTGTGGTGCTAGTAATTCGGAAATTGTGGAAGACACACTACGTGAGCTACTGGTGCTTAGGAGTACTACCCTCCGACTGACAAGGAATATGGTAGGTAGGAGGGAGATATGGGGTGGGTGTAGCAGGGGGCGCTTACTGGATGACAAGTGGCGGCGTCAGGCGGATGATGTTCCCGTGGGTGGCCTTTGCCAGCACACCGCGGTTCTTGAGCTGGTAGCAGATATCGTACGCCGTCACGCCCTCCTCCTCCAAGCTCTTGTTGATCACCTGAAGCGAGGCAGGAAATGAAATTGAGATCAGGTTAGAAATAAAGGCATCAAAACAAAAACAATGAGTATATGACATGGCGGCAAGGATTCAGAGACACAAATGGAGCAATCCTGCCTTTGCTTGCGAAACGTTGGCAGCCTCAGCAAGGAGACAGCGTCCCCCGGTAGCTACGAAAACAATGCTCTTACTCACTGCCATGACATCCATTCGACTGTACACCATCAGTGCACTAGCAATGCTTCCTATCTCATCCCATGGTCAAGAGTTTACAGTTTACGAATTCTCAGCAGGCGCCATCACCATCGATGGGGATTCCCCATCGTTGTTGTTCGGCGGCACAAAATAACAGGCATGGCAGTGCCTGTCATAAATCTAAGTAAGCCAGGCGCCAGTCTGCTGCAGGCTAGCTCTATCCAACACAAGGTGCCCGTGCCTTGAGTATTATAAGGCAGACACCCTGCCAGAGTACTGAGGCTGCCGATGCTGGGCGAAAAAGCGATGATATTACTGCGATCCACCGCAATGCACTTGCTCCATCGCCAGATAGCAAGCCGTCAAACCAGCGACACGAGAACAAGCCGCCAAACCAGCGACACGAGAACAAGCCGCCAAACCAGCGACACGAGAACAAGCCGCCAAACCAGCGACACGTGAACAAGCCGTCAAACCAGCGACACGAGAACAAGCCGTCAAACCAGCGACACGAGAACAAGCCGTCAAACCAGCGACACGAGAACAAGCCGTCAAACCAGCGACACGTGAACAAGCCGTCAAACCAGCGACACGAGAACAAGCCGCCAAACCAGCGACACGAGAACAAGCCGCCAAACCAGCGACACGAGAACAAGCCGCCAAACCAGCGACACGAGAACAAGCCGTCAAACCAGCGACACGAGAACAAGCCGTCAAACCAGCGACACGAGAACAAGCCGCCAAACCAGCGACACGAGAACAAGCCGCCAAACCAGCGACACGTGAACAAGCCGTCAAACCAGCGACACGTGAACAAGCCGCCAAACCAGCGACACGAGAACAAGCCCAAACCAGCGACACGAGAACAAGCCGTCAAACCAGCGACACGAGAACAAGCCGTCAAACCAGCGACACGAGAACAAGCCGTCAAACCAGCGACACGAGAACAAGCCGTCAAACCAGCGACACGTGAATGAACAAGCCGCCAAACCAGCGACACGAGAACAAGCCGTCAAACCAGCGACACGAGAACAAGCCGTCAAACCAGTGACACGAGAACAAGCCGTCAAACCAGCGACACGAGAACAAGCCGTCAAACCACCGACACGAGAACAAGCCGTCAAACCAGCGACACGTGAACAAGCCGCCAAACCAGCGACACGAGAACAAGCCGCCAAACCAGCGACACGAGAACAAGCCGCCAAACCAGCGACACGAGAACAAGCCGCCAAACCAGCGACACGAGAACAAGCCGCCAAACCAGCGACACGAGAACAAGCCGCCAAACCAGCGACACGAGAACAAGCCGTCAAACCAGCGACACGAGAACAAGCCGCCAAACCAGCGACACCAGAACAAGCCGCCAAACCAGCGACACGAGAACAAGCCGTCAAACCAGCGACACGTGAACAGGGGACAACTGGGGGGTGGAGCATACAACAGTGCTGAAGGCCCTGGGGGTTTGATCTCTCTGACGGCCAAGAAATAGACTGTCATGCCATCATGCACACACATACCTGGCAAATCATATGAATCCCATGTACCGCTTCTAATGACAATGGCACATTTTCATGAACTTTCACCCGCCACATCCCTTGCGCCCCAACGGTTGGTACCCCCCAAAATGCCTGAAACAAAACCCGAAAAGGTGCCTGAAAACAACCCCCCTAAATTTGCCTGAAGAGAAACCCCTAACGATGCCTGAAGCGATTCACCGTACAGAAGGCTTGGCCACACGCACCACGGCGTTCAGAAGCCCCTTCCCTCGCACAAGATCGATGATGTCAGGGAACTCTGTCTTCAGGTCGTTGAGCATCGCGCGCAGCTTCACGCCCAGCGCCTCCGCCCTGTGGGGAACAACAAGGGGCACGGAGCATGCCGGGTTGTGCGAATTAGCCACGTTCACAGTTGGATTATCATTCAAGGGTCACTTTATTGCCTCCTCCGGTGCGCTGGTAGGGGCGGTGGGACCATGCCCACAAGTAAGGATGAGTAGACGGGACCCTGTTCCGGAAATGCTTATTCAACAACACGGTTTGAAACAAGCTATCCAGGTTGGAACAAGGATTCTGTGAGGAGCTAGGAGATGGCCACAACAGCATCCGGGTGGGCGGTTCTACCGAGGCAGGCTCTGTGTTACCTTGATGCACCTTCAGCCGATCCTGCATGTGTTGGGTTGTCACTGTTGCTGCTGTTGCTGTTGTTGTTGCTGCTGCTGTTGGTAGTAGGCCTAGTGAGGCCTCGTTGTGCCTAGGCCCTGAATCGGCCCTAGGCCCCAGCTGGCCAGCCGTACGGTGACGGCACGTGTCTACACAGATGGGAAGAAAGAGACCTCACCTTTCCGAGAGCCGTTCCGTTACCACCACGTCCATGGCCGCCATGGCCACTGCGCTGGAGAGTGGGTTGCCGCCAAAGGTGCTGCAGGATGACAGCATCAGGGATGGAGGTCGTGATGATACGACAAAGGCCCAGATGCCACAGAAGGCAGGTCCGCAACGGCTGCTGTTAGACCACGGTGGTGAGGCTCTCAGGTGCAATCGAAGGGGATAGGCAATAAAAGAGGATGGGCAAGGGGACCATGGTGTGCACGAGGCACGTCCCGTGTGGCCCTACATTGCTAGGCACTTCGCCTGTGGCCCTACATCGCCATCCATGGTAGTTGCTGGCGCCAAGTGCAAACTCCTGCCCAGGTGGCCACGTGCGAGCATCGCCAAGGCATCCTACGGGCAGCCGTTTGGGCGTTTCTGGGTCCATCCGGAACCAACCTGCGTGGATCGCGACGACGGCGTTCTGGTATGTGTGTTGCACACTCTACACCAACGACATGACAGGCACCCCCTGGGTCCCAGGCATGCCATGAGGAGAAACATCGGGAGGGATATGTTGGCCTGGCAGGCAAGCCGACAGGGCTAGACAGTGGCCAGACAGCGGCCAGAGAGCCAAGCGCCAAGAACAGGGAGGCAAATGTGACAGCCATCCAGCAGCACCACCCAGCCGTGCCACACAGCAGTGCCACACAGCAGCGGCACTCCGTCATGCCAGCCAGCACAGCCAACCAACCACCGCAACCTGAATCTAAATCTGCAATCTAAATTGGCAGCCCGCTTCCCCACAATGCCCCATGTTGTGGGCCTGCTTTCGCCCCTTACCTGCCGTGCTCGCCCGGCTTGATGCAGAGCATGATCTCTTTGCTGGACAGCACAGCGCTCACAGGGAGCACACCGCCCGAGATGGCCTTGCCGAGCACCTGCAGGGGGGTGGGGTTGCAAGGGCGCCGCGTGCACGATGGGCACCAGAGGGTGGAATGAGCACCTTTGTCCCGACAGACCCTAAACTACACTGGCATGCGTTCGCCTCTACGGAGCATGAGACCTTTCCAGAAAGCTGGCTACAGAAGCCCTAGCTTCTCCGCATGCTCTCGCGTGGCAGCCACAACAAGCATCCACCTCGCATGGGTGCTAGCATTAGGAGGGGGCAGACTGCAAAACAGCCGCGCACAGCATACCACAAAGATTGCGTCCTCTTGAACAGGCAATCGAGCAAGAAAAGAAAGAAAAGACATATGAGCGATCGGCTGCCCAAAGGTACTCCAGTGCCCTGGGGTTAGGCAGCAACCAGCAAGAAAATCGTTGACGTCACCTCGTCATACTTATCCGATGAACCTACCTCGGGCAAACCACCCAGGCCGAGGCGCCATGTCAATCGGCCAGGGTCAGCTTAACCAGGCCTGCTTGCCAAGATCGTGGCTCATCTCATGCAACAGGGTAAGATAGCGAGCCCGTGTACACATGCTTACTACCTTACCCCCTTCTCTGGCCCTTCAAGTCAAGGGTGCTGGGCCCCACTTCTCGCAAGCAACCACCAGGCATTCGAATTTCCACACGCCCACACGCACACACACATACACACATGCACACACATACGGCGCATACAGGGTACCAGAGTCATACACAACAGAGTCATACAACAGAGTCATACAGGGTACCAGGGTACTTGCATGTCTAAGGCACGGAGCGTATGTGTGGGACACCCCACCAGACGTTTCAGTACCAATATGTAGGAGGAACAGGAATTGAAGGACAACCCGGATAAGGACGTTGTCATAGATAGGATCAAAGAAGAAAACTTGCGGTGGACACCCACCAGGATGTCGGGCTTGACGCCCTCGTGGTCGCACGCCAGCATGCGGCCCGTGCGTGCGATGCCTGTCTGCACCTCGTCCGCGATCATGAGCACGTTGTACTGTGTGCACAGCTCGCGCACGCGCTTGAGGTAGCCATCAGGGGGGACGACCACCTAAACCCAGCCGGGGGGGGGAAGGGGGAGAGAGTGGGATGAGGGCCAGGCACAGTGACACAACGTTTTACAGGAGGAAAATTTTCACAAGGATTGACGGCATGATAAGGAGTTGATGAGGGAAGCGAGGAGCGGTGTGGTGGGAGGAAGAGCGTACTGGAACAAAGCAACAGGAGGAGAGAGGCGGGGGCAGAAAGAAGGGTAAGGAGAATCCTAAGAAAATTCTCCGGCTGCGAGGGAAAGGGCAGGTCTCCGCACACCGCCGCATGGCCATCAAAATACGACAAGACATATGCATCCCTTGGCAGGCGGTCATGTGGCACGGAGCCACGTGGAGATTGAAATGTTAGAACCTGCGCTGCAACGCACAGAAGCCTCACCGCGACTACGCACACACTCACACACGCACTCACGCACACACCCACATACATAGTGAATCCAACCACTTGGCCACTCACGCAGACACGCAGACCCCCCCACACTCACGCACACATCAGGCAAGCCAAGTGATTGCACGGGCCCATGCATTTGACAGGCAGGTCAACCTCCACAACGCGCCGCAGTGACCGCCTGGATGCCTGAGCTCACTACTGCCTCCCGCGGCCCACACTTACCCCGGCTTCACCCTGTATGGGCTCCAGGATGAACCCGGACAGGCGGGGGCCGTGCTCTGTGGGGGCCAGCGCGCAGACAGCAGCAGAGGCAGGGGCCACGATACACAACCAGGCTCGGGGGAGTGAGGGGTGAGAGGTACCACACGACTCGCCCGATTTCAAACAGGTCATGTTATGGACTGGATAGACCTCCCAAAAGGATTTCACGAGGACCCTCGTAAACACACGGAACACATGATGTCCCCGTCAATAAGCAATCCCGTCGCTGGAAACAGCTGCTTGATAGGAAGGATGCTATCGCCTCCACCTAGCCCAACTTCCTACAACTAGGCATGCTGCTAGTGCCCTTGTGTGGAAGCAGCAGCTGTGACCCTACGCTCCGCGAAGATCACACTTTGGGGTCACTTTGGGGCTTTGTGACTGGGAAGCATGAGCCAAGCACAACCAACGGCGCAGGGACTGACAGTAAAGCACGCGACAACCAAGCGCGCCAAAGCTGGCAACGGACTGACGGATGGGAGCAATAGCAACCGAGGGTGCCTCTATGTGAGATATCATGAACAAATAACGGCACCGCCCACGGCATCCGCCCGTAAACAGGACGATCCACTGATTGGTCCCCATTGCAAACACCACACACACACACACACACACACACACACACACACACACACACACACACAACGCACTCTGCATTTTGTCACCACCCGACCGTTGCCCACGGTCCAACGATCCGCACACAAGGCTCCACATCGAGTGCCGACGACAGGAGGCCTGCCCAGTGTCTTGAACGGCCCGCCACAGCCACAGGCAACGCCCTGTGCTCGCTAGAGAGCCCAGGGGGTCCGCTCCACTTAGGAGCAATCACGTAGGAACACGTGCAACCATCAATCATTGAACATTAAAGCACACCGCGGGATGGCACTAGAGGTAATGAATAAATCAATAATAATAATGATAATAATAATAACTGAAGATTAAAACACACCGCGGGATGGTAATTGAGGTGCAAGTTGACCGGGATGGGTAGTCAAATGCTAACTAAGGTCTAAGGTGCATCCTCCACAGTCGTGATGGAGCAGCGGAATCCAACCAAACATATTAGTTGCCTTGTGATGCGCTATTGGCGCCGTGGTTGCCAGCACCCACCCTTGAAAATGGCCTCCACCGCGTCAGCATCGCCGTAGTCCACCTTGAGCATGCCAGGGACGAGAGGGCCAAACTCGCGCGTGGTGTCCGGGTCACAGCTCATCGACACGGGTATGAGCGTGCGGCCGTGGAAGCAGCCGCAACAAGAGAGGAGCAGCGCTTGCCTGCGGGGGGGAGGACGGGGGCGACACGAATCAACATAACTATAAAGCCAGTTCAAGAGCCGGCTCAAAGCCAGTTCAAAGCCAGTTCGAAGCCAGTTCGAAGCCAGTTCAAAGCCAGTTCAAAGCCAGTTCGAAGCCAGTTCGAAGCCAGTTCAAAACCAGTTCAAAGCCAGTTCAAAGCCAGTTCGAAGCCAGTTCAAAGCCAGTTCAAAGCCAGTTCATAGAAAAACCATCATTAGGTCCACAAGAATGTGTCTGGCTTTATGATACTGTAAACAGTTATGCGCAGGAAATCGCCAGTGCGCCCTCCAAGGTCCTGCGGCTAGGCATGACAATGCAAACAATAGCATGACAATGGCATGGCCATGAAAAAAAATTGAAGAAACATGACAGTGCAAACAAATAAAACAATTACGAGACACTGCCAGCAAGTAAATGCAGGGATTTAAAGTAAAATCTACTTATTATGTACTTATTGATTCACATATAGTGAGACAAGCAATGGCCGGGTTCTGCGGGCGTGCCCAGGTTGCCTGCTCCATTCACGTGAGCCAGTAATGGCCTCTCGCTGCGTGGCTTGTGAGGTACTTCAGCTGGTAAGGGTCTGGCCAAGCTGGACTCTAGAATCAGGCTACCTGCCCATTCTCTTTGGATTGGGAGGAGGCAAAAAATATTCTTCTTTATTAAAAAATCTGAGGAGGTTGGATTGGAAGGAGGCTGGAATTCACATTTGTCGTTATTAATGAGGTCAGATTACAACCACCATCAGATGTGAGGGTGCTGCGCGCTGGCCTACCCACCTAACCTGGTGGCACACTTTCTTCTAATATGCACACCTGACTGCCCACCCACAACAATAAGACATACGTACAATAAATGCCTACAGCCTACCCACCCTGCTGGCACGCCCTTCTTCTGGTATGCCCACTTGCGTGCCAACTTGACGGCGGTCTCCACCCCCTCGGCACCCGTATTCATGGGCAGCACCATCTCAAAGCCGAGAAGCTCGGTGAGCCGCTTGGCAAACTGGGGGAAGCGGTCGTTGTGGAATGCGCGGGAGCTCAGCGTGCAGTCGGACGCCTGCTTGACGAGGGCGCTGACGATGCGCGGATGGCAGTGACCCTGCTCATTTTTTATAGTGTGAAAATTATATAGTGCGCATGTGTGTGTGTGTTTGATGGTGGTGGGAACGGGGGGGACAGCAAGGGGGCAGATCATACACAGCACCATCGACATACAGATTTGGAACACACACACACACATACACAAAGCATACACAGCCCACAAAGCCCACAAAGCCCACAAAGCCCACAAAGCCCACAAAGCCCACAAAGCCCACAAAGCCCACAAAGCCCACAAAGCCCACAAAGCCCACAAAGCCCACAAAGCCCACAAAGCCCACAAAGCCCACAAACCCCACAAAGCCCACAAAGCCCACAAAGCCCACAAAGCCCACAAAGCCCACAAAGCCCACAAAGCCCACAAAGCCCACAAAGCCCACAAAGCCCACAAGGCCCACAAGGCCCACAAGGCCCACAAGGCCCACAACGCCCACAACGCCCACAACGCCCACAACGCCCACAACGCCCACAACGCCCACAACGCCCACAAAGCCCACAAAGCCCACAAAGCCCACAAAGCCCACAAAGCCCACAAAGCCCACAAAGCCCACAAAGCCCACAAAGCCCACAAAGCCCACAAAGCCCACAAAGCCCACAAAGCCCACAAAGCCCACAAAGCCCACAAAGCCCACAAAGCCCACAAAGCCCACAAAGCCCACAAAGCCCACAAAGCCCACAAAGCCCACAAAGCCCACAAAGCCCACAAAGCCCACAAAGCCCACAAAGCCCACAAAGCCCACAAAGCCCACAAAGCCCACAAAGCCCACAAAGCCCACAAAGCCCACAAAGCCCACAAAGCCCACAAAGCCCACAAAGCCAACAAAGCCCACAAAGCCAACAAAGCCAACAAAGCCCACAAAGCCCACAAAGCCCACAAAGCCCACAAAGCCCACACAGGCACACAAAGCCCACAAAGCCCACAAAGCCCACAAAGCCCACAAAGCCCACAAAGCCCACAAAGCCCACAAAGCCCACAAAGCCCACAAAGCCCACACAGGCACACAAAGCCCACCAAGCCCACACAGGCACACAGGCGCAGGTGCAGGCCCACGTGCAGGCCCGGGCACAAGTGCGCGCACACACACACACGCACATACATTCACAGACACGCCAATAAGCGATACACCTGGGTTAGGCAAGGCAAGGGAAACCATCAAATGCACACATGTGCATGGATGTGATTGGAAATGGGGTTTCGGTGACTTCCATGCGGCAAGGCTGGCTTGGAAGCAGGGATGGCCATACCGGCAACCATTAATTAATTAATTAATTATTTAGGAACATGACTCCGTTGGGAGTACATGTAGCACATAGCCTTGAGAATGGGCATATGGCTTTTAGTACATTCTGGGCTACCTCCTGCAAGGGTAGGATGTAAACTACACCCGCTCTAGGTGCACCAAGGGCACCTGCACCACCATAATCTATCGGAGCGCTGTGGGCCCGGCATGGGGTGGAAGGCAACCATACCGGCATACTGCACCCATGTTGGTTTAATAGCACAAGTCCAACACCATGCTAACAAGGCATTCGTCGCCAGAGATAGGGTGCAGCATATCACATCCCAAAGACTTCCTCAAACCAGCATGCCGCACAAGTGAGTGGCGGTTGAGCAGGTAGGTGGGGTGGTGATTGGGTGTCTGGCTGTGTGGTTGGGTGGTCGGTCGGTCGGTCGGTCAGTCCGTTGGTTGGTGGGTGGGTGGGTGGGTGGGTGGGTGGGTGGGTGGGTGGGTGGGTGGGTGGGTGGGTGGGTGGGTGGGTGGGTGGGTGGGTGGGTGGGTGGGTGGGTGGGTGGGTGGGTGGGTGGGTGGGTGGGTGGGTGGGTGGGTGGGTGGGTGGGTGGGTGGGTGGGTGGGTGGGTGGGTGGGTGGGTGGGTGGGTGGGTGGGTGGGTGGGTGGGTGGGTGGGTGGGTGGGTGGGTGGGTGGGTGGGTGGGTGGGTGGGTGGGTAGGTGGGTGGGTCGGTTCCTTGGTTGGGGGGGTGGGTTGGTGGGTTAATCGTTTGATTGAGTAGTCGGGTAATTGGGTGGTTTGGGTGGCTGGTGCTTGGGTGCTGGGTGGGGAAGGTGGGTGGGGCATTAACTAACCTATTAACTCCATAATTACCTGGTTGAGAGCAGAATAGGCGCTGAGGAAATCGAGGTATATCTTGCCCTCCGGATCAACCACATGCACACCCGTGCCCTTGGAAAACACGGCCGGAATCGGTTTATAACTGCACGAGGCGCATGGAAGCGGCAGCAGGGATGGTTGCGTCACGTGACAAGTACGCGAAGACAGCAGAATGCACCGTCGGGTGCTTTTGTCAGCGATAAGAAGCTCATTCTTCGTCTAGTATCTTGGTTGCGCTTACTGAATCGAGCGTTCCGCATTACACCAAAGCACAGAGCATCAATGAACTATTGGGGCACATAGTGATAGCATCGATGTTAGGAGTATGACATGTCTGCATGCACACAACGGCAACCTTACTTGTGTGCGCTGTAGTCTCCCTCCATTTTAATTAGGTCGCCGCTGGACAGATGCGTAACTCCAGCGCCTACACTGTTATACTGTGAAAACCACCGAGCCGCGCCCGACGGCCTCCACAATTGGCCGATGCGGCGAAGCATGGTACCCCCGCGCAGCATTGCAACAGTTATGGCGACGCTGTGCAACGCCGGCCGATTCTCCTGCTCACGAGAAAGCCAGGTACAATCTGCGCGGCGCTGCAGTGCCTTTTTGCTGCAGTTGAAACTCCTGCAGCGGCGATGGCTTTGTGCAGGTGTCGACGGTTGAATTCGTGGTGCATCTTACTTACGTGGTGCATCTTACTTGCCCTCGTCATCCGCAAGCATGTTCGAGGGGGCGTCTCTTGGCTCTGCTCCGCACGCAGCTGACAGTGGCATGGTGCAGGCATGGTGCCACATTTGGCGCCAGATTCGTAGGATTCCACCACACTACGCTCCTACTGTGAATCTATAGTGCGTGACTTCTGCTACTCCAGAAAGCAAGGATTTTTCCGGTCTCAACAACGGCCTTGGTCTGAAGATTCAACGGGTACTGAAAAGGCCGCGCAGGAAACAAGGGAGCCCACTCGCCCAGCCTCTGGTCCTGGCGGCCTGCAATTATTGGTACTTGCATGCGTCGCGACAGGCTCCCAACCCCGCCGGCCACCAATTACCAAAACCAGATCGAGCCCTGTTGAGCCGCGTTATTTGCACGGTGCACCCAGCCACCCAGTCCAAACAAGTCCGGCGTCCCCTATAGGCCTATACCCGTGTCCCATGGTATAATGGCCTACGTCTTACATACAATCGCCTAATAGCGAATAGTAACCTTAACCTGCTATTTGTGAGGCTTGGTACTTAACTACTTTACTGGTACTGTATCATAGGTATGTAATTATCCCGTCCTACCAGTTACCGACTGTAAGGTAAGATACCGCTATCGCGGGGTTCATGCTTGCGTTTCCCCTTTCCACATTCGAGGTCCAGGCGAGGTCTGTCTTTTTTTAGCTCTTGATGTTGCACGGTGAAGCTCTTACAGTGTGTCAGCCTTAGTATGTACATGCGCGAACTGAAAGAAAATAAGGGAGGATAGAGACCGCCATTGATAGACTACTTTGAGCCTTTAGGTAGAATACACCGAGGTTGCATGGGATCGTTGACCTGATTCAGGCTTCTTTTATGAATAGCTTTTTGGGAATGGAGTGGGCTGTCGCCCACTGATGGCGCAGACAATCAAGTCGAGCGATATCTGTAAAATCAGCGGTGCCCGACTTTTCTTAGAGGTCAAAAATAGATTACTAGGAACGATTAAAAGATAACTACCAGCATTTATCCGGGGGACAATTTGCAAAACACAATGGTAGGAGCTGTGGGCAACAAGTGGTGATTGGAAGGGCTTCTCGTGCTGGAAGTAGATTTTATTAAGTTGCCGGTGTGCAAACGCTGCTTTTGTCATAATCCCGTTACGGCCAGGTAGTCAATGACAGTGCGTATATCGTTTTCGCCGGCTTGGTGCATGCCTGCCTATATCCAACATGATACCTGCAGAAAGACGACGGCGCCCGTTATGCTTTTAATGTGGAGTGGCTGGACCCAAATTCGTCGATCATATGGACCTACCAGCTATTTTACTACACGGCGGATGGCTGTATCGAAATGGTGCGACCTACAAACGCGTTACTGAGTATCACGTCTTTTTGGCTTGCCAACTACGAATGCAGGCGTTTTCCATGCTTTTAAAATCTTTTTGCATCCAGGAAATTATCATCATCCGCGCCTTTCTACCTGGAACGCTAACACGGCGGGATTATCCACCGACCACATGGGTGCGTCCGTCTGTCTTACAGTACGACGTCAAGAACCGACGCTCTTTCCTGAAGCGCTGCACGTACCCGTCTATCAGCAAAGAGCACCTCTTTATTGGCTCCGTCATCACCGTCTATTCTCGGCAGCTCAAGGTCGTTGGCTATGGGGATGAGGCCACGCGGAAAGCCCTGGAAAAGAAGCAGGAAAAGTAAGTACCTTGAGTACGCACTTTTATATCCCCATGCAGGCTTGCACCATGGCACCTTGGGTAGACGTCTATGTTCTATGGGTTGCTCCATGTTTGAAATATGAAGCATAAAAGTTATCCCAGAGCCTTCTCCACTTCATTATTTTTTCCACACTGCCATTTCCATTAGCCCACTTCTCCCTCTCAATCGTCAGCACCGTTGGACGAATGCGGCCTCATGTCCTTGACCCTCTCTGCAAGCCACGCGCCCTCCATCCATTCATATTTCGAGATTCATTCATTGGTTCGGTCATTCATTCATTCATTCATTCATTCATTCATTCATTCATTCATTCATTCATTCATTCATTCATTCATTCATTCATTCATTCATTCATTCATTCATTCATTCATTCATTCATTCATTCATTCATTCATTCATTCATTCATTCATTCATTCATTCATTCATTCATTCATTCATTCATTCATTCATTCATTCATTCATTCATTCATTCATTCATTCATTCATTCATTCATTGGTTCATTCATTCATCCATTGGTTCGTTCATTCATTCATTGGTTCGTTCATTCATTCATTGGTTCGTTCATTCATTCATTGGTTCGTTCATTCATTCATTGGTTCGTTCATTCATTCATTGGTTCGTTCATTCATTCATTGATTCATTCATTCATTCATTCATTCATTCATTCATTCATTCATTCATTCATTCATTCATTCATTCATTCATTCATTCATTCATTCATTCATTCATTCATTCATTCGTTCGTTCATTCGTTCGTTCGTTCGTTCGTTCGTTCGTTCGTTCGTTCGTTCGTTCGTTCGTTCGTTCGTTCGTTCGTTCGTTCGTTCGTTCGTTCGTTCGTTCGTTCGTTTCGTTCGTTCGTTCGTTCGTTCGTTCGTTCGTTCGTTCGTTCGTTCGTTCGTTCGTTCGTTCGTTCGTTCGTTCGTTCGTTCGTTCGTTCGTTCGTTCGTTCGTTCGTTCGTTCGTTCGTTCGTTCGTTCGTTCGTTCGTTCGTTCGTTCGTTCGTTCGTTCGTTCGTTCGTTCGTTCGTTCGTTCGTTCGTTCGTTCGTTCGTTCGTTCGTTCGTTCGTTCGTTCGTTCGTTCGTTCGTTCGTTCGTTCGTTCGTTCGTTCGTTCGTTCGTTCGTTCGTTCGTTCGTTCGTTCGTTCGTTCGTTCGTTCGTTCGTTCGTTCGTTCGTTCGTTCGTTCGTTCGTTCGTTCGTTCGTTCGTTCGTTCGTTCGTTCGTTCGTTCGTTCGTTCGTTCGTTCGTTCGTTCGTTCGTTCGTTCGTTCGTTCGTTCGTTCGTTCGTTCGTTCGTTCGTTCGTTCGTTCGTTCGTTCGTTCGTTCGTTCGTTCGTTCGTTCGTTCGTTCGTTCGTTCGTTCGTTCGTTCGTTCATTCATTCATTCATTCATTCATTCATTCATTGGTTCGTTCATTCATTCATTCATTCATTCATTCATTCATTGGTTCGTTCATTCATTCATTCATTCATTCATTCATTCATTCATTCATTCATTCATTCATTCATTCATTCATTCATTCATTCAGTCAGTCAGTCAGTCAGTCAGTCAGTCAGTCAGTCAGTCAGTCAGTCAGTCAGTCAGTCAGTCAGTCAGTCAGTCAGTCAGTCAGTCAGTCAGTCAGTTAGTCAGTCAGTCAGTCATTCAGTCATTCAGTCATTCAGTCATTCAGTCATTCATTCAGTCATTCAGTCATTCATTCAGTCTTCAGTCATTCAGTCACTCAGTCACTCAGTCACTCAGTCACTCAGTCACTCAGTCACTCAGTCACTCAGTCACTCAGTCACTCAGTCACTCAGTCACTCAGTCACTCAGTCACTCAGTCACTCAGTCACTCAGTCACTCAGTCACTCAGTCACTCAGTCACTCAGTCACTCAGTCACTCAGTCACTCAGTCACTCAGTCACTCAGTCACTCAGTCACTCAGTCACTCAGTCACTCAGTCACTCAGTCACTCAGTCACTCAGTCACTCAGTCACTCAGTCACTCACTCACTCACTCACTCACTCACTCACTCACTCAGTCACTCAGTCACTCAGTCACTCAGTCACTCAGTCACTCAGTCACTCAGTCACTCAGTCACTCAGTCACTCAGTCACTCAGTCACTCAGTCACTCAGTCACTCAGTCACTCAGTCACTCAGTCACTCAGTCACTCAGTCACTCAGTCACTCAGTCACTCAGTCACTCAGTCACTCAGTCACTCAGTCACTCAGTCACTCAGTCACTCAGTCACTCAGTCACTCAGTCACTCAGTCACTCAGTCACTCAGTCACTCAGTCACTCAGTCACTCAGTCACTCAGTCACTCAGTCACTCAGTCACTCAGTTACTCACTCAGTCACTCAGTCACTCACTCACTCACTCACTCACTCACTCACTCACTCACTCACTCACTCACTCACTCACTCACTCACTCACTCACTCACTCACTCACTCACTCACTCACTCACTCACTCACTCACTCACTCACTCACTCACTCACTCACTCACTCACTCACTCACTCACTCACTCACTCACTCACTCACTCACTCACTCACTCACTCACTCACTCACTCACTCACTCACTCACTCACTCACTCACGTGCCGCCGGTGGGAGAACCACGTCCTCCACCCATGGTCAGCTTCTCATGCTCATACCCACTTTGTGTGCTCATCATTCTACTGCCCGCTCACACATCGTGCTATTCCCTTCTGTACACGCAACCCGTCGGCGCGCTCCTTTCCTTGCCCCCCTCTCTCCATCCCTCTCGTGGCCCTGACCCCTCCGCCAGGGAACACTCTCCACCATGATCATGTTCATTGATCATGTTGTCTTCTACTTGCTTCACTCCATACACGCAGCGGCATGCCATGGCCTCGCCAGTACATGCACGCACACAGCCAGCTCATTTAAACCATTCACGAATCATCTGCCCCGGGCTTACCTCCACACGATTGGACGAGCGCACGTGGCTCCCCTCTCTGGATTGTGCACGGTTTTTACGTTGAATATGCTCAACTCGACTAGTCACCTGACGTGCTCCATGCATCCCACTATTCCGCCCCGGCTGCGGGGCCATATGGGCAGGCGAGGAGAGGGGCATATTCTGAGGGGGGGCAGACAGGCAGGCTTGTGGGTGGGTGGGTGGGTGGGTGGGTGGGTGGGTGGGTGGGTGGGTGGGTGGGTGGGTGGGTGGGTGGGTGGGTGGGTGGGTGGGTGGGTGGGTGGGTGGGTGGGTGGGTGGGTGGGTGGGTGGGTGGGTGGGTGGGTGGGTGGGTGGGTGGGTGGGTGGGTGGGTGGGTGGGTGGGTGGGTGGGTGGGTGGGTGGGTGGGTGGGTGGGTGGGCAGTTAAGCGGGTGGGTGGGTGGGGGGGTGGGTACTGAATAGCCTGGTTTGCACATTCATGGGCCCGCTCCCTTGTGTGCCTGCTGGCCCCCTCGCTATGATACAGGGTTACAATCTAAACGCCCGTTGGAATTGGCATCATCTTTGGATGAATCAACCGCGTGCGCATCGCCCCGCCCCCCCTGCACCCAACCATAGCATATTCTGTCAGGCGCCTGATGCTGCCATGCCCTCATTTTCATAACGTGCATGTTGCAAATACGTAATTGCATCTTTGTCCATGCTATCCGTCCTTGTATCGGAATGCTGTGTTGCGCACGTCCTTCACCCTCGTTGTACGGTGCCCAACCGTCCGCCCCGTGGCTCCCAGGACGCTCGCGATCGTGAAACCAGACGCGGGCGCGCACCTGGGCAAGATCGTGAACGCGATCTACCGCGCGGGGTTCACCGTGGCTAAGATGAAGATGTGCCGCCTCAGCGCGTCCGACGCCGCCGCATTCTACGAGGTGCACCAGGGGAAGCCCTTCTTCAAGTGAGTGGCCATGACCCATGATTGCTGGTGTGATGAATCATTTCCTGCTTGCCATTGGTTTGCGTAGGGCGGTGTTTTATTCAAGGAACTCAGCAGCAGAGCGCGTCGGGAACGCCTCAAGACAGTATTCTAGATGAGCTTTGGCCAACCTCGTGGCCCCCAACCGGGGCAATGTGCACACTGAATAAACTGTCGGTGAAGTCAACGATGAATCCAAAGTTAACCAATTCCATCACCATTATGGTCTGCATGCCACCCATCCCTTCCCTCCGTCGCGCAGCACGCTGGTCAACTTCATGAGCAGCGGCCCCATCACCGCGATGGAGCTGGTTGGGGAGGGGGCCATCACGCGTTGGAGGGAGCTCATTGGTACGCGGCCACCTGGCACATGATGGACCAAGGACCTGCCCAGGAATGGTGTCCCTTGCCTGCCTGCAATGTCCCTTGCCTGCCTGCCCTATCGGCACGAGAAACGTGGGCCCAGAAACAGTCTACCGCGTATGGCTGTCTGCGTGGCTACCATCACACGCCGGGATGCCTCTTTTGGGGGCGACAAGGGGAAGAAGCATACTAGTAGTCCGTGTAGTATTTGTAGACGACGATGGGAGCGTGGAGGGATGCCTGGCAAGACAGTGGTTTCCGACTGTATCAGAGTTTTCATGGCATTTTTTCGGGTTTGCTGCAAAGAAAGTGATCAGGATGTGACACAGCATTGCCATGACACATGTGCACCCACAACGGGCGGTGGCGGAGTTTACACACCCACACAAGCGTATCAGTGATTGTTACTAGAATGGCTTTGTGTATTTTCCTGTTTTCAACTCACTCACTCCTCTATGCCCCCCACCCACCTGTACCCGTGGTCGCTGCATATACGCTCTCCCCCCCTTCCCCCCCCTTCAGGCCCCACGGACTCCAACCGGGCGAGGGCGGAAGCACCCAACTCGCTGCGCGCGGCGTTTGGCACTGACAACACGCGCAACGCGCTGCACGGGTCGGATGCCGAGGACACGTCCGAGCAGGTAGGGGCAACGAAGAGGCGAGTAGGGGCAGTGCAGCGGCAGGTACAGGCAGCAGGAGCAGCAGGTAGGGGCAGTGAAGAGGCAGGTAGGGCCAGCGCAGCAGAAGGTGGGGCCAATGAAGAGGCAGGCAGGGGCAGCAGTAGCAGCAGTAGGGGCAGTGAAGAGGCAGGTGGGGCCAGCGCAGCAGGAGGTAGGGGCAATGAAGAGGCGTGTAGGGGCAGTGCACCGGCAGGAACAGGCAGCAGGAGCAGCAGGTAGGGGCAGTGAACCAGCAGAGGCAGATGCCAGGCTTCCATGTCCGTTTCTCATACTCTGCACGCACCAGCGCTCCTGCCCATGCAGGCAGCACACAAGGGCTTGTGGTGTGCTTTAGCTCACTAGGAATACCGCTCGGCAAAGCTATTAATACATTATGTGCACCTCTTTCCATTGTTGTACCGCTAGTTAACTGGAGCGCGTGCTGTTCTCTGCCACCTGTCTGTGCCCCAATGTCTTGATATGCAGCGTCTTTGCGTCTGTTTCCAAGCACTTTATGGTAAGTGTTCACCACTAACCCAGTGCCCGCGCCCGCCTTCACCATGCCTGCAGGAGCGGCGCTTCTTCTTCTCTGGCCCCATCGGCTCGTGCGCACGCAAGTCCAACTCCACCTGCTGCCTGGTCAAGCCACATGCCGTGAAAGAAGGTAAAAACACGCAACTGTCCATGTGCAGAGTGGGACCCCTTGCCCTCGGCGCCATGGCATGGTAACCGATAGGTTCCTGTTTAACTAGTAGGAACGCTTCCCCTTGGAGCCCTAATGTAGAGTCCTGGGATGCTGCCAAGCTCTGATATCGATTTCGAGCGTTCTAGCCATATTTTGACGGCTATAGCCGTACCAGAGTCTGCCACCGTCAATCTGGCATGGCTTGTGGCTCTGTCATCCCCCGACTTGACCCTGTGCTTATTCACGCCCCCACCTGACCGCGTGCTGATATATCCGCCAGGCGCAGCCCATTGTGGGAGCCAGCGAGTTTTCCGGTCGCTTGCCCATGGAATGTCCGCCCATCCCATGCTGCTCTTGCCTTGTCATGTCTGTAATGCGCGGAAAACCCGGCGCTGTGACCATGTTCATGAAATCCGTCGTTTTGGCTCCAGCTGTCCCTGTCATACTTTTCGCAGGCAGAGAGTCACCGGTCCCCAAACCACTCCAGCCATAACCATTATTGTGTAATGTACCCCCCCCTGGCTTATCCTCTCCGGGCTCTTTCCCGGGTTTACCATTCCCTATCGTTCGCTCTCCCGGCTCTTGGCCTTCTTGCTCACATGAACCAAGCAACCACAATGGCCCCTTTGTCTCCGGGCCTCCCCCCCTGCTCCCCCATCTTTCCCCGCCTTTGACCCCTTTCACCGCCCCCCCCCCTCTTCCAGGTGTGTTGGGCGTGATCCTGGACCAGATCCAGTCGCGCTTCTCCATCACTGCGCTGGAGATGTTCAGCCTTGACCGCGCCAACGCAAACGAGTTCTTTGAGGTCTACAAGGGCGTCGTGCCCGAGTTCAATGTGCGTGCCGCCCCATCTCTCTCTCTCTCTCTCTCTCTCTCTCTCTCTCTCTCTCTCTCTCTCTCTCTCTCTCTCTCTCTCTCTCTCTCTCTCTCTCTCTCTCTCTCTCTCTCTCTCTCTCTCTCTCTCTCTCTCTCTCTCTGTCTCTCTCTCTCTCTCTCTCTCTCTCTCTCTCTCTCTCTCTCTCTCTCTCTCTCTCTCTCTCTCTCTCTCTCTCTGTTCGTCTCCCTCCCTCTCTCTCTCTCTGTCTCCCTCCCTCTCTCTCTCCCTCTCCCTCTCCCTCTCCCTCTCCCTCTCCCTCTCCCTCTCCCTCTCCCTCTCCCTCTCCCTCTCCCTCTCCCTCTCCCTCTCCCTCTCCCTCTCCCTCTCCCTCTCCCTCTCCCTCTCCCTCTCCCTCTCCCTCTCTCTCTCTCTCTCTCTCTCTCTCTCTCTCTCTCTCTCTCTCTCTCTCTCTCTCTCTCTCTCTCTCTCTCTCTCTCTCTCTCCCTCTCCCTCCCTCCCTCCCTCCCTCCCTCCCTCCCTCCCTCCCTCCCTCCCCCCACCCACCCCGCCCCTCTCCTCCCTCTTCCTGTTTTCGATCTTCTTGTGAGTGATCCATCCTGATGAATATATCTGGCCTGCGCTGGTTGTCTCCTTGATATCAGGTGTGATATCCTTCTGTGTGAAGCTTGGCCTGTACGTTCGAATGTTCCAACTTGCCCTGCCTTGCAACCCTATCTCCACTTCATGCGTCAAATGGAAGGGAATCTTCTTGTAAGTGGCCCTTACTCAGCCCGCATTCTTCTTGTTTACAATTCCCTGTTGTCCTTCCCTTTTCTCGCCCGGTTTCTTTTTCACCTGTGTTCCCATCCCTGAACCTTCTGGCACGTGCACGCACCCCCAATGGCGATCGCTGACCAGGCAATGGTTGACCAGCTCACGTCGGGCCCGTTTGTCGCGCTGGAGGTGTCCAGCGACGGCGGCAACCCGGTGAACGAGTTCCGGGACTTTGCGGGGCCGCCCGATCCCGAGATAGCCCGCGTGCTGCGCCCCCACACGCTGCGCGCGCAGTTCGGCAAGGACAAGGTGAGCGGTGCTGCGCGCGGCCAAAGGAGCGCACATGTGTGGTGGGGTGGGGGTGGGGGTGGGGTGGGTGGGGGTGGGGGTGGGGTGGGGGTGGGGTGGGGTGGGGGTGGGGGTGGGGGTGGGGGTGGGGGTGGGGGTGGGGGGGGGGGTGGGGGTGGGGATGGGGGGGGGTGGGGGTGGGGGTGGGGGTGGGGTTGGGAGGTATCAGGTGCTATCTGTCCTGTGAGCGCTAGCCTTCTATGCATTCATGTGAGGTACCTTAGGCCGTCTTTGCAGTGTGGGTGGCAGTGCAGCCTGGTTCCAGCACAAGGTGGCTTGCTGCCATTGCTGCCCACCCCACAACTTCCTGGACATGTTGTAATCGTCCATGCGTGTGCAATATGAGGGACGTTCAGGGGGGGATGCAGAAAGCTTGGAACGAACGGTCTTTACCCAAAGTCTTTGCCACGATGTAAGTACAGCAGGATGATATCCATGTCGATTTCCGCCAAGGCAACCTTCTATATAGTGATAGGTGCATGCCCATGCCTCCTACGTTTCATCGCACCCAATAAATCCTCTTACTGCTGGCCAACTTGTGGTCATTTGTTGCCATTCTTCAACTGCGCAAACTTGCTTTTTCCGACAGGTCCACAACGCGGTCCATGCTACAGACTTGGAGGAGGATGGTCCGTTAGAAGTCAACTACTTCTTTGATGTTCTGCAGACATGAGGCTGTATTGACATCGCTGGCCACACAAGTGTGTCTTTCTGGCTAAAAAAGCCTGGTCATGCTCAAGCCATAATTTTCTTAGTAACCGAAATCGCAGTATTCTGGCTTTAGTTGGGAAGGGGCATGGGTGCGATGTCATACCAGTGGCAGCACTCGGGTGAGTTCAGGCGGTATCAGGGCGAAATTGCTAAGCGCACTTGTTTCGGAGTTCTCATGAGCCTGACAGTGCTAGGGCGGGGGCTGCCCATTCTTTTGAAATCGTGAATGAATTACATAATTAAAAGCAGGTAGACTGCATCACATGGCCGTTACAAAGGAAACTCCTGACGTACCCCTATACTGCATATACACAATGAGGGAGCCTAGGCCGCCGGCGCCCAGGCTCCTCTCACTGCCCCTGCACAAGCGGGCGCCGGCCACATGCATCGGGGACTTTCTCTGCATCAGTGCATGCATGCATGGTGCATGCTAGGCCGGCTGGCCGGCTGGCGGCCGGCCTAACATGAACACGCAGTTTCAATAGTATCGTGCAATCGGGTCAATTGCACGGGTCTCCCGCCCTAGCTTGCACTAGATTGTCTCACATCATTCTTTCATGCATGTTTGCAAGTATATCAATCATATTTCAATGCACAAGGATACACATTTCCATCACCAATCATCTTCATCATCCTGAACGACTCGAACACGCGGACAAGATAACGGCAGGCTCGAGCTACCATGGTCCGGATTCTCCCGATTTCTGGCCTGCGCTGGTTGTCTCCTTGATATCTATGCGCTGGTTGTCTCCTTGGTATATCGATGTTTTCTGGCATACGCGAGCTTTTGGTTCCCGCCGCACGTTTGAAAGTGCTGTCCTCCAGATTTTTGCCTTTGCAGCGTGTGCAGTTCGTGGACGTTTGAAAACATGGCGTGGCTAATGTAATGACTGACTACCTAGACCTTTCCAGTGGTTTTCCATTTGCGGGTATTTCCTCGTAAATGGTGGGAGAGCGATCGATCGTGCAGCAATGGTGCTCACCACTAGACACTCCCGGCCAGTCAGGCTCGAAACACATGCCCTGATCAAGTGCAAGCTGTTTCCGGCCCCACCGCCTAGGTCATCTAATCGCTCTACATGTAAAATTAAATTAAAATAAATTATAACATATCTCCGTAGGTGGTACATGTGGCACATATCCCTGAGAAGGGGCATACACGGCTTGAGAAGGGGCATACATTCGATCTCAGCTACTTCCTGCAAGGGTAGGGTGTAAACTAAGCCTTCAAGCTGGGTGCACAAAGTGCACCTGCACATATGCCACTATGTATTCCAGCACCTGTAGGGCGCGCGGACGTAAGGGGGAAGATCATCATGGCGATACAAGAGCTAGGGCATGGCTTCTCTGCAGAGAGTGACTCTCTGCATAGGCAGATCTTGGCTAAATTCTTAATGCATCATCCATGCCCGGAGTCCCATTATACTGATAGGCAGAGCTTGGCTAAATGCATGCTTACGACAAAATCCATTAATTAATTAACCAATGAATGAATTAATTAATTAATTAGACTCATGCTCCCGTTGGGGAGTCACGGAGCTGATCAATGGATGGATGGATGGATGGATGGATGGATGGATGGATGGATGGATGGATGGATGGATGGATGCAAACAGTCCTACCGGTCTAATCTATCTACAACATCTATAGATCTACAACGTCAAAAACCAACTAGTCTAAGCTCTCTACCCTAGGGGACCTGTCTGGCGTGCTTCCCGTATGTTTGCACACGCGGGCGCTTCCCCACGGGGGAGGGTTCGTTGTCCTCTACTACCTGGGCCCACTTGGCCTTGTCCATCATCTTGTTCCAAATCACGGAGCTAGGCCTAGGCCTCCCATATCCTCTACGAGCTGTTCTTTGAAGGTGCGGGCCTTGCGGCGTCAAGCATCACGTGCGGGGCCCGGCCCACGTAAGGAGGTGCCGGCCAGGCTGAGCTGGGCGCAGTCCCGCGCGGGGGGGCCACGTGAGGCCGGTATCTACCTCAGTGGTTGGTGCGAGCTAAGTGCACCCTACTAGCTGCAGGCGCCGCTACTTAATGGTGCTTGTGATATATTGCATGCCGAGGGACAGGTCCTCATTGCGAACATGAGCAGCGTATCCTACACGGAAGATGGATCGCAGCATGTTGGTGACCGCGCCGTACGTCCAGCTTGCGGGCCAGGTCGGCGGTGAGGGTCCACGTCTCGGCCCCGTACGTAAGAACAGGGAGGACCAGGACCTTAAACGGGTCCTGTTTCTCTATCTTGCCCAAGGGCTTGCACCACAGGGCCCGGTATCGGCGTAAAGCGTGCCAGGCGAGGGAGATACGGTGGTCCACATCGACGTCTCGCAGCTGGCCGGGGAGGAGGCTGCCCAGCAACTTGACGCGGTCCCGATACAGCATCAGTAGTCATCCATGGGGAGGGCCATTATGGGCGCGCATGAGCGTAGACGTGTGCCACGTGCTAGGCTAAGCCTGACTAATCTACACTACTGTTATACATTCCCTAGACTGGGATTGCATGCTGGGGTGGCCGGCAGGGGGCGCCTGCCAGGGCTTGTGGTCGTCTGGTCGACGTGGATATGGACCGCCCCCCTCCAGTATCAGTACCGGTTTTCCCCCTGCGCTCTGCCGGAGCTGGAGGTAGGTCGGCCATAGCTCCCGTCGCCGCTGTTGCTGTGGCAGGGTCAAGTCGTCGTCCAACGTGTCGGAAGTCCCCGAGAGCTTCTTGCGGCCTATTAAGAAACAACAGCATGTCCGCCATGTACTCAAAGGTGAGGAGCAGGGGAGCCGGGCCAGCCTTACCCCGCGCGCGCGGGAAAGGTGGACTAGCCGAGATCCGCAGCTAGCTCATGCCGTCAGTGAGTTGCATGGGGGCAAGAATGTCGCGCTTAAACGCTATGGTAAGAGACTCTGAGTCCTCACCTGCCGGCCGGCTGGTCGAAGTGCTTGACGATGACATTGTGGCTGCGCTGGGTGAGGTCAGCCTCCTCGCGGAGGTCGAGCGTTTGTTGCTTGAGCTGTGCCCCGATGGTGGAGGCGGTGGAGGTGGTGCATGTGGTGCTTCATGATCAGCATGCATGTCCGCCCAGCTAGGTCTGGGTGGACGGAGCATCGCTGGCCGGGCCAGCAGATTCCGGCTGGGCGGCGATGTCCTTCACCGCCTGGGCGGTGAGGCCTGCGGTGTTTTGCAGGCGATGGCGATGGCGCTGTCCTTGAGGCGCTGGTCGAGGTCGAGGAGCTGGGCTTTGATATGTCGACGGTGGAGGTGGAGGCGGCAGTGGAGGTGGAGGCGAGGAGGGTGGAGGTGGAGGTGACGGTGGTGGAATTAAGGCCGGTGAGGGAGCTCAGCAGCCAGCGTGCCACCCGGCCAGTGCTGCCACACCTATACACGTAAGCCAGGCCATGATTTCAATGCACAAGGCTACATATTTCCATCTCCATTCATATTCATCATCCTGAACGACTCGAAAACGCGGATTGACAAGATAACGGCAGGCTCGAGCTACCATTGTTAAGCCTCCCACGGTCCTAAATTTAGGACTTTGTCCTAAATCGTCCTAGTGGTCACTATAACCGAGGTACCGGGGGGGGGGGTCACTATATGGACCGTACCCCATGTGGACCGTACCCGGCATGATGTACCCGACCCGTGGTACCGGCACATGGTACCCGGATTCCGTACCCGGGTACCGGGTATAATGGCGGGAAAGTAGGTACCTCGACCAAAAATATAACCGATTTTGGAGCGAAAAAGTGGGTGCGGGAATGAAGTGAGGTGGATATGGCGACCTGACAATCGTGGCCGGCGTTTTCACGTGCGTTTGTCATTTCGGGCGCCCAGTAGCAAAAACGAAAGGTTGTTAGTTATGCTTAAAGGCTGTGAATATTTTCTGCGCAAGTTTTTATGTGTAGCGCTGTATCACAGCGGCACAACACAAATGGGTCGCAGATCGCCTGCTCGCGGAGGGTCGATTTTGGCACAAACATGTTAGTGTATTAGCAATGGTGGTGCGAATCAAGCCAGGAAATTTTTGTGGACGATTTTTATTATAGTCTGGAGTTTAGAAACGGAGTATTTGACATGGGAGCGCCTGGGCCGTGATATTCTTGCCCGATTTCCATTGTCGACCATGTTTTAGGGACGTTCAGGCTGGGCAGCGAGCGCACCTTATAGGTCTTCACTTTCGGTATTTCTTGGACCTAGAACGCAGCACAAGCGTGGTTTATATCATTGTCGAACCGGTTGCATGGCCAGCTTTGGTGCGCTCAGCTCTCGGAAAGCTGACCTCGCTGCGGATTTCAGCGACTTTTTTGCAACCATCTGGAATGAGGCGACGTAAGTAGCAGGTAAGTGCCGGGTTGTCCTAGATCATGAGTGTAACTGGCAACGCTGTCGTGGTGTTTTGAGTCAGCCAGCTATGCCTAAAAAGAGGGGACGCTCTCTGTGCACATAACTGTCACACATAGTTGGTTTACGTCATACAATTTTTTACGTCTCTATCTTCGTCGTCCGCTGCAGCTAAAACACACATGCGTAAGAGCAGTTTTACTCATGTGTTAGTTATAAACCATGGTCCTATGGCCTGCAGTCGTTCAGGGTGTTCTCAGACAGTATATACAGTATGGTTTACGTGTTACATGCACCCTGAATTCGCTCACAAAGCGTTGCATGTTAGCACAACGTTGTTTTGTAACTTGATTTGGCTGCATTCATGTGTTAGTTGCAATGCAAATGCAATGTTTTTTCATCGCTGGGTGGTGGCCAGCATGTCCGTGATGTCAAAGAAGGTTTGGCAAATGCTTAGAGAAAGTTTACCGCAAGGGGTGGGCCATGTTCAAGCCGGGCAACCTCAGCAACCATGCAACCCTATATTGCATTACCTGCACCATCTGTGACACCGTTAATCACGCGTATATATAGAGGCAGCCACAGCAGGGTATGGCCTTGTTATACGCTGCCCCGCCATCCCAAGGCCTCGTAGGGTCCCCTAGCGCTTGTAAGATGCTCAAGGGACCGTGTGGATAGCATGGTCATGCGTTGACTTGTAATAATTGGTCCTAATGGTCCTAAAACCCTCATTTTGGCCAAATTCGCGCTTTGAGGTCTGGCAGGTGGCAGGGCCCATTCATGCACTAAATGTAATTATTTGAGTAATTTGACCCCAGGTTTTTGATAGAAACTAAAAAAGTGTGTTATCTGTCATGGGCACGAATGCCAGGGTCAAATTTTAATGTTTGCATATATATTTTTCAATTCCACTTGGTCCTAAATTTAGGACTTTTACTGGGAAGATGGTTGTCCGGATTCTCCCGATTTCTGGCCTGCGCTGGTTGTCTCCTTGGTATGTTGCATATGCATGCAAGCTGAGGCCCTGCCGGCCCGGATATATCCATGGAGTTGTAGCGTTTTAATCCGTGTACACGTGCGTAGCACTTTCAAATTAGCCTTTGCGTTGTTAAGTTGGTTAATTAATTGTAGTGTTGTTAAGTTGGCGAATAATTGGGCAGCATGCACAAAACTAGGACGTGTACGTCTTTATAATATAAAGCTAGTGCAAGAAATTAACCCCTCTGGCCAGCTGCACATTGCAGATTGAATATATAAAGACCACAAGCAGCAAACAGTTGGCTTACAGTATGAAAATTTCAAATCCATAAATATATACCTAGGTTAACTCCCGAGACTTGGTTGGCTTTCTTGCCTAGGTTGCCTTCCACTGGTGTTAACCAGAGGTTGGTACTGACAGCCGCTTATGGTAGCCGGTTAAGGGGACTCGGCGCGGCGAATATTTTCCGCGCCAAAAATATTCCGCGGTACCCTCCGTACCGTGAAAAGTGGGTGCACGGTGCGCGCACCCCTTGCGGAAGTGGCCATGGCGACTGCTTTTAGACGAAATGTGACAAATCTGGCTCGCGGAAAGCAGAAAAAATGCTCGATTGTTGGAGAAAATTAGCTACTGATTCTAATTTATGGTGGGATGGTTGCGATCTATGATGCCGCGGGCTTTTTTTCTTTGCCATCGGCAGGGGGGGTCCGGCCTGAATTTCTGTCGGGATGAATAAAGTATAATGGATGCCTGCCGGTGTGATTGTCGATTGTTGCCAGTTTTGATGGTCGTAAGGAAAGCTAGTTTAATGATGTTTCTAAAGCCGTAAAAATTCCCGCTGCTATCTTTACCTTGATTCCCGTCATTTTGCGGTAAGATAACATTAGGCCTGCGCGATGAGTGCCCAACCTCTCCATGAAAGGGTGGCCTTTCTTGTGCGTCTGGGCACGAATATATGCCCGTTATGGTACGTTCTTGTATTAAACGTCCTAATCTAGCGTTTTCCTGCTTTCTTAGCTCGTTGAGCGTAAGCTTTTTGCCTTCTTTCCGGCCAGATGCAGCCAGGAAGTTGCGGGTCCTGGCGCTGCATCGCTGGATTCCTGGATGTCTTTTAGCAAGTTCGTCTGTGACATGGCTGGCTTTCTGCAGCGCGTGGCCCGCAACCTGTCGGGAAGGTGTAATGCTTTTATTTCCATGCTTCTCTGAAATTTCTTTTGCTTTATAGACAGTTGTGTTCGAGGAAATTCACGCGGTCTTCCTAAGCAGCGGCATCATTTTCCCCAGACACTGACGAGCTGGGACCTGTCTCCTAAAGAAAGTGGCTCGTGCTTGTTAGAAAGGAGGCAGTGTGAATTTTGCGGGACACAATGCTTTGGTGGCACATGCGTCAGGTAGGTTGTTCCAATGGTCTCTTCACCTTTCCCACTGAGTAAATGATAGCCTTTGTCATGCTAACCAGAGCAGCTAGCCACAGGTTGGCTGGGTAAAAAGTCAGCTTATTTTCTCTTTATATACTGCGTGTGTGGTCCTCCACGTGTCCGGCTCATTGGGCATTTTGGAAGAGGTTTTTTAATGTGTTGTTGGGTGAAACAACTTGGTTGTTGGCACAAAATCACACATTATTAGCCTGAGATAGGCATTACATATGCTGCTCAGGCGTGTCGTCCTACCGGCCTTGTTGTTAAGGGTAGACTCACAAGGCTGGCTGTGCCGATTGAGGGGTGGGGCGTATGAGGCTCCGGACATCCTCCTCACACTGCGTGATCAAAGTGGGCATGTTTTGGGGTGTCTAGGGTAGCAAAACAGATGTCATTTTGGCTCAGCACTAGCTCAATTCTCTTTTAGCGTCTACCCAGGTGGCATCACAGAAAAATCAATAACTTGAGCTACGCTTACAAGTCAGAATGAGCTCAAACTTTGGGGTTGTGTTTCCCCCCACTCATTGGAATTTCGCATGTATGGATGACCCCATTCGATGTGTTGATGATTTGATTTATTTTTTTTTGCTCAAAAAAGTACCCATTTTGCGGGAAAATTAATAACTCAAACAAATGTGATTATTTTGACCATGTGAATAGCCCAGATTTTTTAGAAGTGGGGGAACTTTGCAGGAATGTATGGGCAGGTCATTTGGATAAGTGGTTTGTCTTGGGCAAAATATCTCATAAATAGCGTCTTTTTCTATTTTTAGCTCGCCACCGGTGCGTGGTTGGGGGTAGTACCCCCAATAAGTGGTGGCATGAATGTCCAAACATCATATTTATGGTACTCAATCATCACTAGATGGTTCCCAAGTGCATTGGAACTGATATTCATTAAGGTCAGTTTTTCAGGCTTTTGGACGTGCGAGTCCCCTTAAACGTACAAGGCTGAAACAGTGCGATCGCTGGGCGTTAATTAGTTGAGATACTATTCACGAATGGAACTTACTGCCCTCATGGCCTCCCACCAAAAGCTTGCAGGCAGACTGCGCTGCAGCAGTACAAGTCCACCATATTGCCCGCTAGCGCAAACCCAAGAAAACATTGCCCTGAGACTGCTCCGAATCCGCAAAATGGCCAGCAGCCCATCCTGGTGTCTCTATGATGCTATTTACACGAAACGAGCGTGTTATAATTCAAATTCTCCCCCTCCTTCCCTCACGTATTTTGTGCCCTCTCATGTAAGGGGCCGGCTACATCACGGCCCATCTTATCCTGCGCCGCAGCGCAACACCCCAACGGCGATGGGCATGCAGAAAAATCCCAAACAGCCTACAGACCCCCCTACAACCCTACAGCTACAATCCAGTAGCAGCGGCCCCTAGGATGAGGTAGGCATGATGTGCACCAATGGTGATGCCCCTGGGTCACCACGAACGCAACACAATGGGAGCACGTGGCACGTTGAGTAATCAGTGGCTAGCCTCACTGGACTCCACCACGTTGAAGCTGGCCAGCTTCTTCTTGAGGTCCTCGAACCCAGCCATCAGCTCGCGCAGCACCTTGTCCTTATGCTGCTGTTGCGCCGGCTCCAGCGCCGCCGCCAGCCGCGCAAAGACCGCCATGCCCTCCCTGCAGGTGCGCAGGAACGTGCCCAGTGCGTTCGACAGCTGCCGCACATGCGCCTCCGGGAAGAGGTGAAGCCAGGGGGGTGACAGGAACGCCTCGCAGAAGGGGACCACGCCAGGGTTCTCCTGAAAGTTGATAATCAGGGGATCATCATTTGGTACCAAATGATATTCACGTGGGGGGGGGCGGGGGGAGGGGGGGGCACGGGGGGGGGGCGGGTGACGACATGCAAATAACAGGCCAAGTGCAGTGGCCACTGCCGGTCAGCCACGGTACCATGATATAATTAAGGGGATGAGAAGAGGGTGAGGGGCAACGTGGCGGACAGCAGCGACAAGTTGATCGGAGGACCAAGCTGCTGTCAAGCTTTCTGTGAGACATGATCAGCATGTGTGGTCTGGCGACGCGCGAACAATCGCTGGCTCTGATCAAAACGCAACAAGTGAAGATGCCCTAAACTTTTGGATGATTGCCCGTGGAAGGAGCCCTGGGCCACTGCCAACAAGACAAGCTGCAGCAGAATGAGACCTGTCAACGCAGAGCTCCGATCCCATCAAAAAATAACCAAGGGAAAAGAACGTGCCAAGCAGGCGCCACCTATGCACGCACGATGGGTTCGACAGCGATTCTCTGTCCTGCAGGTACAAGAAGGCACATGGTGGAGCTATAATGGTGGTGCTGTAATGGTGGAGCTGTAATGGTGGAGCTCTAATGGTGGAGCTCTAATGGTGGAGCTCTAATGGTGGAGCTGTAATGGTGGAGCTGTAATGGTGGAGCTGTGGTGGTGGAGCTATAATGGTGGAGCTGTAATGTGGAGCTGTAATGGTGGGGCTATAATGGTGGAGCTATAATGGTGGAGTATCACCATGAAGCGGTCAACCAGCGCCAATGACCCAGTAAACTGAAGGTGTGTGCTACAGGCTTCACATAAGACCACAGAGGGGTTGACACATGAGCGAATGCACCAGGCAATCCTTTCTTTGGCGACCAAGACTTCTGCCGTTGCACGCACCATGGGACGCAGGCTTCCCTGCAGCAGCATCTCCAACTCCACCAGCCGCTCGCGTGACATCTTCCACTGCAGCTCGGCTGTGCGCTTCTTCACCTCCTGCACCGCGGTGAGCAGTGGGGACAGCTCCACTTCGATGCGAGATACGACACGCAGGCGCGCCGCCATGCAGGGCAGCGCCGCGCCTTCCTCCACAGCCACCACCGTGCGCAGCATGCCCTCCTCGCGGATCTTCATCACACGGTTCTTGCTCGAGCCACCCACAGGCGGGCGGCCAGGCGGGAGCGCGCACCCGCTCTCGGGCTCGCACAGGAGGGTCGTCTCGGCCGCAAAGTGACGGACGCTAGTGTTCTGGGGGTCCGTCAGCCAATCGCGGTCCGCCACCGCGTCGCCGTCCTCGAACTCATCCAACATACGGTCCAGGTCCCCGCCCCCACCGGCGGCTCCATCCTCGCCGTCCCACCCGCCACCCATGCCTTCCAGGGACGTGGAACTACCCCGCCGGGGGCCCCCAAACGGTGCCTCCCCCGTCACAGAGGATCGGTCCGACTGGATCATTCCATCGGCAGGCCCCGCTCCCCCGCCAGGCTTCTCGGGGCGGAGACCCAAGTAGAGGATCTGGATGAACCCTTGTCCTGCGGGCACGGGCACCGTGTGTGGCCGCGCGCCCTTGATGGCCTTGACGTCGCCGAGCCGGGAGTACACCTGCAGCAGCCGGTGCTCCATCTCGCCGTGCAGCATGTCGTACGGCGCGCGGTAGACAAAATGCCAGCAAGGCTCCGCCTCGCGTGGGATCCCACCCAGCCCACCGTCACCGTTCGCCGCGGGGGGGGGGACCACCCACCGCGTGCCGCTGGAGCTGCCATGCGAGCTGCCCCCTGCGGCTGCAGAAACACCCCCCGTGTTGGCATCCCTCCCCGCGGCATTGCTTGTTCCACTCTTCAGCGGCGCCGCAGTGGCCAGCGAGGGGGATGCCACCAAGGACAGTGCCGGCGGCGGCTGTGGCTTGAGGACCCTGGAGAAGACATCGCCGTACAGCCTCACGTAGTAGAACTTAGCGACCACGTTCGGGTCGTTCATCGCCGAGAGCCGCTCCAGCTCCTCGAACACGCCGCGGAGGCCAGCATAACAGTCGATGAGGCCGCGGTAGAAGCGCGTGCGCTCGTGCATGGGGATGATGAGCTTGTACAGCGCGTTGCAGTGCGTGCACAGCTTGGCCGCCTTGAAGAGCGCGATGCTCCGGTACAGCGCGTCCATCGCGACCGCCTCGCTCACGCGCGTGCTGCACACGCCCACGCACTCGCGCGGCAGCAGGCTTGCCCGCGGGAAGTGCGCGGGGCTGCTCCCTAGGATATCCGCAAACACAGCGCTGCCCTGCCCCCCCCACATGGTCACCGCCGTCGAGCCCGAACGGGACCTCGCGCCGCCAGCATTACTGCTCGCGATGGAGGCACGAGCGCCACCAGGACCGGCGGACCCAGCCCCCTGGCCTCCTTCCATTCCCCCCTGGCCGGACCGCCGCGCTTCCCCCCTCCACAGCCACAGCCAGAGCTGCACCGCCGATACGACCGCAAGGGAGCACATGCCCGCTTCGGCCCAGTGCCTCCCCTCCTCATGCCGCTTGCTCAGCCGCAGGAGCGCCTGGATGTACAAGTCCGGAACGTGGCAGAAGACCGTAGCCAGATCCAGCTCGCGCTCCGCCAGCGCGTGGTCGTCCAGCGCGCCAGGTGGCGCCGCGCAGAGCTCCGCATTGTAGTCGGTGATGGAGCGCGCCGTGTCCGCAAGCGTGGCCAGCACGCGCGCCAGGTGGTCGTTGGGGCCGCCAGAAGAGTAGGCCAGCGAGGGGGCGGACGCCAGGCCCAGGCCCGCGGGGTCAAGAGAGAACTGACGGCTCGTGTTTAACGACGGGGACCGCCCCCAGGGGAGCGTCCGCGTGCCCCAGTTGGCCCCACCCCCCAGGGTCCCACCCCCATGGGCCCCCTCGGCGTCGTCCAGGTCACGGCTGAGGTCATTGCTCGTGCCGCGAAGCAGGACGCTTGTCGACGTCTGCAATGGCGGCCGGGTCCGGCGAACACCATCATGGGCCCCACCCACCAATGGCCCGTCGGCACTGCTGCCAGCCGGCTCGGGGGCAAACACACGCCCCGCGGCCGCCTCGTCCTTTAATTCTAGCAGCGAGCGCCGCAGCTGCAAGTACGCCCCGCGCGGCTGCTTGGGGTTGGCCCCGTCCTTGATCTCCTTGTCTTTTCGGAACGCCGAAGGGAGCGCGCTGCGTGCGCCGCGTGCCTTGCCGTCCGATTCGCTCGCCTCGCTGACCTCGGCCACCGTCGCCGTCCTGCTGGCCTCTTGGCTGGGGCCTGGTGGCGGGGGAGGGTGCGTCATCAGTAGCAAGTGCGCGATGGCGGTTGTGAAGAACATGGCCAGGCGGGCTAGGCCCTCGCCACGTGGGCTGACCAGCCCACGAGTGAGCGCGACCACGGCCGCCATGCCTTGCTTGCGGAGCGACTCGTTGCTACCCATGCACACGTGGAAGAGGTGCACGACGGCCTCCTGCAGGAAGAGGCCGTGGGCGAGGTCGAACAGCGCGAAGCGGCAGCGGCGGACGATGTCCGAGAAGACAGGAAGGAAGCACTCCCAGAGCGCGAGCGACTGGCGGCGCCGCAGGAAGGAGAGCAGGAGCGAGCAGACGGGGCCCAGATAGGACGCGGAGCCGTCGTTCAGCTGCGCCTGGCCGACCTGTGGGAGCAGAATAGGAAGACAGAGATAAAGGAGACAACCAAAAGAAGAAAAAAATATATAAATAAAAGGTAGAAGGAGAACGGGGAACGAGCTGAATACGGAGAAAAGAAGACAGCACAGGAAGGTGTTTTAGACCACGCGGAAGCTGATTAGTGGAGGAAGCAAAGGTCACAGAACACGAAAGCGGTGGGGGAGTAGCACTCATATGTGAACAACGCTCCAAAACATCCTGATGGGTTTCCTATTTTTCCTAGTAAAAAGTCGATTAAGCTTTTGAACCCTTCCAGAACTGCAAGCACCGTATCACTTAAAAACAAAAAAAGATAGACATGGTGCGAAACATGGACACCTGCACTGGCTGGAAATGGCAACGAGCGGGCTACAATCTGGACATGCACACACAGACCCGTTCCCATCGACATCCACATGGACCCCCACACGCAATTAAGCCAGTGCACACAATGGTCGGTAAACAAGCTTTCCACCAGCCTGCAACTCAATAGATAGCATGAACTGACCATACACCGTGCATAAGACAGGTCGACAGACCATACAGTTCCAGCACCCTGCACACGCAGCCGCCCACCTCCATGCCCATCTCCCATCGCCGTCCTCCCTCTGAGGGCACTGTCAGCTCAAACTCGGCCACCCCCGCGCCACTGTCCTGACGACTATTCCCCGCCCCCACCCGATCCGGAACCGCCTCCACCAGCACATCCACGTCGTCATCAATCATCTGGATGCCCGAGAGCGACGACGGCGAGACATCTGGCAGGACCGTGAGCGCCGCCACCTGGCCAGCCCCCCCGACCCCGTTGGCCATGCCGCCGTACCCCCTGTCCTTTGCCACCCTGAGCCCCGGGCTCGGCGCCAGGGACCCTGCTCCGCCGGCCCCCTTGCCCAGGAGCTGGTCGTCGGTGACGGTGGCCAGGAACTCCTGCAGCACGTAGAGCACGACGGTGCCGACCGAGGCGGTCAGCGACCCCTCCCACAGCGCCCGCTGTTGCTCCTTCTCGATCGGGTCCTCGCCCTCGCCACTGCCGCCGCCGCCGCCAACGAGCGCGTGCGAGGACTTTGTGTGTGCGGGTTTCTTCATGCGAGAGACGCGGTGCTCTCTCAGGCTGCGCGGCTTCTGCCCCGCGCTCAGCGCGCTCGCAAAGATCTCGCGCTCGAGCTCCGTCTTCTTCTCGACGGGGACGCCCTTGTCGCCTAGCCCGAATAGGATCGCCTGCGTGGTGGGGGACAGGATGCACGGGTATGGCCCCACCCCTGGCTGGGGGGACGCCATCGAGAGGGACATGGACAGGGCGGAGGGTGCAGGGACCGCCGCGTTGCCGCCCCCACTGGCAGTCCCCCCCGTGGTTCCTGAGCCACTGGCCGCGATTGCGGGGGGGGACTCTGGCCCCCCCCCGCCGCTCCCCGCACCGCTTCCACCCCCCCAAGAGTCCTGTGCCCCGCGGTGTGTCGGCGCTTGACCCTGTGCTTGAGCGTGCGCTGCCTGCGAGGCGGCGCGCGCGGGGGAGAGCGGACCGGGGAGCTCAAACGCCTCGAGGCAGAGCTCCAGCACCCGGAAGAAGTTGCGTGAGCGCTCGGGCGTGCCAGACCACCAGGCGCGCAGGTCGGAGGTCGCCACGTGACGCATGACGAAGCAGGTGACAGCGAGCAGCTCGCGTTGCTCGGCCGGCGGCAACGAGGACACGGTGGCGAGCCCGTTGTCGTCGAGCATCATCTCCAGCAGGGGGGCGAACGTGTCGGCCACCCGGCGCTGGGTCAAGGTGTGCTGGCTGTGGGCCTCCCACGCGTGCTTGGTGGCCACATAGGCGAGCACGCGCACAGCCTGGGGTAGCAGGAGACCGTGTCGTTGATGTTGGTGAAGTTGGCATTGGTGTTTGTGTTGGTGTTGGCGGTGGTGGTGGTGTTGATGTTGGTGTTGACGTTGGTGTTGGTGTTTGTGTTGGTGGTGGCGGCGGCAGTAGTCGGGTTGTTGTTGGTGGTGATGATGGTGGTGGTGATGACGGCGGGAGTGAGCACAAGTGGGGTGGGGGATGGTGTCCAAAGGGAGGAGCGAAGACATGTCAGGGTAGGCGAGCGTGTGGGCAAGGAGTACCAAGGCTTGACGCCCATGGCCCCAACATACATAGACCAGGAGCGCACGACCGTGAATGAGATGACCGTGAATGCAAATCAGCAACAAAAAAAACATAATTCCCCGAAAAAAGAAGGGTACAAGCACATGAAAAAGCACACAGCTTACTAGATAATAGCATCACATCGTATAGCACACATCAGTACATGTGTGCATGATTTGAAAGCGCATTGACTCGCACGCATGCACCCGATCCCCCTACCCTTCACCTTGGTCTGCACTCTCTAAGCTGCAGGCTCCACACCCGTCACCTTTGTGCGGATGTTCCGCTCGCTGTGACTGAGCGCCGCAAACGTCTCCTTGAGCAGCAATGTGCTGAGAAAGTTGCGGCCCGCGCCCACTGCAGCCAGCGTGCCCGAGGGGGATGGCTTGAAGGGCGGGGGCAGGTGCAGGAAGTCCTCGTGGTCGCACACGACGCGCAAAAAGGTGAGCATGAACTCCTCCAGCACCGTGGTGTTGCTGCCGCCGCGGCCAGGGAAGTTGTCAAAGTAGAGCGCGATCTGGGGCCAGGCGCAACGGATGCCATGGCATGAGCATGCACACACGGGAAAACAAGGAGCAGGCAGGCAAACGTGCAGCAAACATCAATAAGAGGTAAGCAAACAGGCCAAGGACGAAACGGTGCTGGGCACAAGAGGAACACTTACTTTGCCTTGACTACGTGAGCAACAAATAGGGGGGAGAGGGGGGCGCCCAGGGAAGCTGCCTGGCTTTGCCTGGAAATGGTCTACCTGCTCCAAAACCAATTATACCCCCAGCATGCCATACCCCTGGATTATAAATACAAGCTACATTTGTTGCCATGACACGCGACGTGTGAACGCAAATTCGCCAGTGAAAGACTCCCAAAGGAAGAAATAACATGATAAACGAAAGGACAAAAACAGGACGACAAAGGAAAAATGAAGGTGCAACAAAGGGACAGTGAAAGGACGACAAAAAGACAGCAAAAAAAGAAGAAGCGAGCAGCTGCCCGCGTGTTTTTGCACACACCAGCTCGTATGTCTGCTGCGGGACGAGGCAGCTGAGCATCTCCGCGCAGAAGAACGCCAGGCTGGCGTTGAGCCGCTTGGCGAGGGACAGCCCCTTCTTGGACCCGCTCTCGATGCTGCCGATGCAGCACAGGAACACAGCGCGGAGCTGCGTGAACGTGTCGGCAGGGAGCTCCCACCGCAACGTGCTGGCGCCCGCACCCGTGTGCGCGTGGCCATCCACCCCAACCAGCCCCGCCCTCTCCAGCCGCCTCTGGTGGTCCAGCTGGATGGACTTGGACACGAGCTCAAAGATGACCCAGCATGCGGTGAAGGGGTCGTCGTATGCATGCCCCCCACCGGTGACGATCCCTGAAGCGCCCACGCTGCCAGTGCGGGGGCCCTCGGCCTCGCGTGCACGTAGACGGTCCGCCCACGTGCGGATCAAGGCAATGTACGCAGGCGGGCGATCAGAAGCATCGCTTCCACCGCTGCTGGCATCAGGCCCTCCCTTGGTGGCGCTGCCTCCGGCATTCGTGACGCTGGTATTGATATTGGTGGCGGCGGCAGCGCGGGCTCGTTCCGACTCGGGCACCCACGTCCCGTAGATGTAGTCCACGTACTGGACGAGCATGGTGTTGCGGAAGGTGGAGCGGTCGCCGCCGTCGCTCGACTCCTGCTGCACGCGGTTGAAGATGTGGACCAGCGAGCGGAACGCCGCCGTCTGTCACGAGAGGAAACGGGGGGGGGGGGAGCATTGGGGGGGAAGGAAGCACCAGGGGTGAGAATTGGGGGCAGGGAGCGATGCACGAGCGATGCACGAGGCATGCGAGCGCACAAAGGAGTTAGAGGGTGGGTGGGAAGGCGGGCGGGCGGGTGGGTGGCAGTGTGTGGGTGGGCGGGTGCGTGTCATACCCACACCCATCAGCCCACGGCAATTACACGTAGCAATTCCTTGCTAAAAATCCCAATATTTGCCACGATGCTGGCACTCCTAGAGCCATACTTCTTCTTGCAACTGTACCTGCGCAAACTCCACAAAACGAGCACCCATACCAGCACCAGCTAACACCATTACCATAACAAGACCAAATCCACAATACTAGCAGCCGTGCCTGCACGAAGTTCATTACACAGATTCCCATACCTGCACCATATCCAGAATACTTCGATGCCAGTGCTTGACAAGCCGTACTCCTCGCGCCAAACGATAACACGAATGCACGCACCTGCACCAACACCTGCATCCGCAACACTGCTATCTGTACCTGCAGCTCCGCGTGCGGCGTGGCAAACACATCCAACAGCATGTTGAGCACTGGGTGCAGGTACTGGATCAGCGCCAGCCACTGCGCGCCAGGGAGTGCCGAGATCGCCCGCGCGTACTGCGCCCGTATCGCGGCAGGCGTGGTCGCCGACGGTCCGACCGCCGAGGGGCCCCCGATCCCCCCCCCCGGGTAATGACTGCCACTACCCCCTGCCGCCGGCATCAGGCCTCCGGGGGCGTTCCCACTGGCCCCCGCGGACGTGGTCGTGAGGGCCACTCGGTCGTACGCGGCAAACAGATCGCCGATGGCGGGGTCGAGAGGGTCGAGCGTGGACGCCATGCGCGTGTGGATGCGCAGGTTGGGCTTCCGCTCGTCCACGTACGGCATATGCGCCTTGACGTTCTCCTCCAAGTACCGCGGCAGCAGCTCCGAGACGAGGGGGAGGCTGGTGTCGGCCGCCAGCTGGCGCACCTGCTGCGAGAGCGGGAGCACGGCGTGGCCAATCAGCTTCTCGGCCACGGGCTCCGGGTGTGCGGACGAGGAGGACGACACGGGGGGGGGCTCCACGTGGAACAGGGAGAACACGAGGTGGTGGCGGCTGGTCAAGTGCGCGGGCAGCTGCATCTTGATCTCCGAATGCCAGAGCGACGTCTTGCTCTTCCACGCCACCTCGGAATACCCCTCGTTGCGCAGGAAGGTCTGCCCCGGTGGCGGGGCGCCGTAGCCCTGCACGGGGGGGGCAGCCACGGCTTCCGCATCGTGGAAGAATGCCGGCAGCGGGGGCGTGCGCGAGGGGAGGCCCTCGAGGTCGTCGTCGCGCAATATCACCCTAACGTACGTGTTGCGCTTCTTGCTGCCTGCGTACTGGACCGGGTAGATGTACAAGAAGTGGAGCAGGCGCGTGTGCGGCTCCTGGCGCTTGAGGCCACCAAAGTCAAGCAGGGCGCGGCAGGGGCCTGGCCCGCCGCCAAACCCGGGGAGGGAGGAAAGCGAGGCGGTCACGTCCGCGCCGGCCGGGTGCACGACCCGTGAGGTTAGGGCGCGGCCAAACCCAACGCGGCCGGTCCCCCCCGCAACCACCGAGGGAGAGCTCATCCCTGCCACCGACCTCCCTGCCAGGGTGCTCCCCGACACGATGGAGGAGTTTCCGTCGGCGTGGCTGGCCTCCTCGGAGCTGTTCCCGTCTTCCACGTCATCGATGTCCGCGATGTCATCGGCGACCGGCTCCCCCCCGAGCGAGTTGCCGTCAGTCGCGGTGAACATGCTGGCATCCTCAGAGCAGAAGGACCCGTGCTCTCCCTGGCTGTTCGCGCTAGGGCGGCGCGACCCGGACACGCTGGGGGCGACCGCGCTGGCGCCCATGTTGACCGAGGTCACGTAAGCGGTACTGCTCATGCTGCTGGTGTCCGAGGACGCAGGCTTGGCAGCGAGCGTGAGCGCGCGGCGGCTGGCGGCGTTGGAGCCAGCACCGCCCGCCCCACCGACCACGTAGCCGGCGCTGGCGAGACCCGACGAGTCGAGGGAGAGCGACCAGGGGGTGGAGCGCAGGCTGCCCTTGGGGGCAATGATGTTGCCGCTTGCAAAACTTGGACCCTGGTGGAAGGGGGGGGACAAGGACGATGGGGTCACGGGCACATTAGTTTTCTTATTAATTTCCTTTCTAGCACCGCTCGGGTACACCACGCTGACATGGTTCGCATGGTATCTTGGGTGGAGAGACGTTTACGCATGTGCCAAGAACCCCTAGAGTTAGAGATGGGGAGGCTCTGTAACTCCTGTTAATATGCCTTTTAGGGAGACTTGACGGGAGCTGGCTCACAACGTGAAGGGTTCCATAACATGCAGCATTAATTAATTAGCACGTGACTGCGTCACGTGGGTGCCAATACAGAGTAAAGGAACCTGCAAACCCTCTATACACAATGAGGGGGGCCACCCGAGCTTCTCTCACTGCCACAATGAAGTGGGCAGGCCACAGAGAGCTCTCTCCACAGCAGGGTGCCGGGCCGCAACACTGTGGGTGCAATACAACCATGCAGTACCATACTGAGCAGGATGACGCATAGCTTTTAAGGTGACGTGGGCTCAAGACGTTGGCTAAGGCGCTAGAAAATGGCCACGATGAGCCATGGCTGAAAATGCCATCACAAAGAATCTAAGCAACTAGAGCTAAGTGGCATGCAGCATAATTGAAGACATGCAGCATACTTGAAGATAAATTGCTGCACACAGTTCTGCTTCGTAAAGAAGGACGCAGACAAGGCGGGCAAGGCAGCGGGGGGCGAGAACGGGAGTGGGGAAAAAGCCTTCATGTAAAGAAAAATGCTAGGAGGAAGCTGGTTCAGAATCCTAGCGAGCGGGCATCCTTGCAATCACAGACGCTGGGAGCATAAAACTGCCGGCCTTGGAGACACGAGGATGCTGGTGTAACTACGACGATGCTGGTATAACTACGTTTGACTTACAACCCAGGCACACTCCCTGCCACGGGTGCAGCCCAACAACACGGCAGGCAGCAACAGGCGCAGCTCAAACATATAGGGGATCGGCACTGGCATGACGAATACAAGAGTTGAAAAGAGACATTTTCTTTATAGTCCATTACAAAGGACATGTGACCGATAAAACTCGACCACTCTTGCTAATGTAGCAATAGCTCAACTCGACTTGACCACAATTCTCATTCTGTGCATCGGCAAAAGCATTAGGCTTTGCCAGAATGCAAAGTCCCCGGCATTTCCGCCACCTCGCCGCACGCCCCTCACCATCAGCAAACACGCCTTCCTGGCAGCACGGTACTATGCTCAGCAACAAGAAAAAGGCCGCATCTTCCCTACCATTGACTCGATGGACTCCAGCGTGTCGATGCTCGTGACGGACGCAATCGACCCATGACGCGAGGTAAATGGGTGGCCGTGCAACCCGCCCACGCTGGGGGGCGTCGTCGCGTTGGGGGTGCTCTGGTTGCGCGCGCCCGGAACCTGGCTCGAGCGCGACATCGTGGACGTGGGCGTGTCGCCGCCCCAGTTGCTCAGGTTGTCACGCGTGCCGCCACCGCCGCCACCGCCCCCAAGGGAGTCCGGCTTGGCCTCACTCACCATCGGAAGGAACTCGACGCTGAGGAACATTTTCACGCGCACGGGCTTGTGGGGCTTGCGACGAGGGTCCTGCGGGGTGGCACCGTGCAGGAGGATACCGTCCAAGGGCGGAAGTGTGCGGGAGGGTAGTGGGTGGGGGGAAGAATGTACGTTTAGGAATTCAGAGAAAGAAGAGACTTGAGAAGAAGAAGGCAGAGTCAGGGGCCAGAGACAGGGGGTGGAGAAAGGGGCCAGTAAAAAGGGGCCAGAGATAGGGGCCAGTAAAAAGGGGCCAGAGATAGGGGCCGGAGATAGGGGCCAGAGATAGGGGCCGGAGATAGGGGCCACAGATAGGGGCCAGCGACGGACTCCATCAACACTACACGTTGGTCCACTCATACTGAGCTCAGTGGGCCAACCAGATAATTCATTCACATTGATTAGCTCCACGGACCCACCATTACAGCACTCACATTCTTCAGCTTTATAAACACTCCGCGTTGATCCACTCACCTTGATCAGCTCCATGAGCTTTCAGATAACTCACACTAATCAGGTCCATCAACCCTCCACATTGATCCACTCACCTTGATCAGCTCCATGAAAACTCCACTCACATAACCAGCTCCATAACCACTCCATTCGCTTTGATCAGCCCCAATCAAGACCTGACTCACGTTGATGAGCTCCATGAGCCACTCGTCAGAGAAGCACTCCTTGATCGAGTGCAGCGGCTCCACCGCAAACCGGACCTCCTTGCCCGGCTCCATGAGCGGCCGCGCACCGCCACGTGGCATCGGCCCCAGGTGCAGAGCGGCCCAGCACAGGGTCTCTCGTAGGCCACGCATGCGCGATGCGGCCGCATGCGCCGTCGCCCGCAGCTTCTCTTTGTCTCGCTCCGAGAGCTTGGCCTGCGTGATGTGGCAGGGAGTGTTTTCCAGAGGCAGGATGCTATTCATCTTCTCGTGGGAATGCGAGGATCTGTTGTGAAAGGATCTCATAGAGCCAGAGGCAGGATGCTATTCATCTTCTCGTGGGAATGCGAGGATCTGTTGTGAAAGGATCTCATAGAGCCAGCGGCAGGATGCTATTCATCTTCTCGTGGGAATGCGAGGATCTGTTGTGAAAGGATCTCATAGAGCCAGAGGCAGGATGCTATTCATCTTCTCGTGGGAATGCGAGGATCTGTTGTGAAAGGATCTCATAGAGCCAGAGGCAGGATGCTATTCATTTTCTCGTGGGAATGCGAGGATCTGTTGTGAAAGGATCTCATAGAGCCAGAGGCAGGATGCTATTCATCTTCTCGTGGGAACGCGAGGATTTGTTGTGAAAGGATCTCATAGAGCCAGCGGCAGCTTTAAAAAAAGTTGCCCTAACAGAAACAGTAGCAACACACCAGTCATTGCTTGTGAATCCATGCGACATTGCTTGTGCATCCATGCGGCATTGCTTGTGCATCCATGCGGCATTGCTCCTGAATCCATGCGGCATTGCTCCTGAATCCATGCGGCATTGCTCCTGAACCCATGCGGCATTGCTCCTGAACCCATGCGGCTTGCATTTTCCTTGTGTGTGCAGTACACGCATTTTCCTTGTGTGTGCAGAACCTGCATATTTCTTGAGCGTGTAGCACTTACGCACTTCTTGTGGGTGTACTACTTCCGCATTTCTTGTGGGTGTAGTACTTGCGCATTTCTTGTGCGCGTAGTACTTACACATTTCTTGTGCGTGTAGTACTTGCGCATTTCTTGTGCGTGTAGTACTTACGTATTCCTTGTGGGTGTAGTACTTGGACTTTAATGCCCCCTGCGAGCACGCGGCGGAGCGGTCGAGCATGACGAGGGCCACCACATCGCTGCTGGGATCGTTGACGGAGAACAGGCACGTGTGCAGGCCGCCGCCCGCGTCCGAATCGGCCGACGATGGCATGCCCTTCTGGCATTCGTGTGTGTGTGTGCGGCATGTGTGTGATGAGGTATGTGTGTGATGAGATATGTGAGTGTGAGGCATGTGTGTGTGTGGCATGTGTGTGATGAGGTATGAGATGACGGTGCCACAACCAGACGAGAGCACTACAACCAGGCGCAACGTGCCCAGGTGCTGAGAAACGTGTGAACAGCTAGCGGTTAGACAAGATGCATGCAGCCGAGGGGTCAGCGGGCAGACAGGCAGGCGAGGGCAAGGTGCAGACACTCGCGGGGTGAGGTAGAGCGAACCTACACAGTGTTGGTACTGAGGTAGAGCAAACCAAGAGAGTGTTGATACCAGTTGAATCCAAGAAAGAGGATGCTCGGCCAAGAAACAAGCCAGGCAGCTGCGTATACGCCCTAGATCGCAACCCAACTGCCATTTGAGCACCCTGGGTCATAACCGGGGCTCCTCAGGCGAACCACTCACATTCTTCGAAAAGTGGGGCGTCGCGTCAAAATGGAAGTCCTCAGACAGCTTCTGCTTCTTGACGATGTCGTACAGCGCGACTCGGCCATAGAGTGGCTCTGCGGGAAACAAAGAACAACCGCAAAAACAGCCAGAAGAGAGCCAGAAGAGAGCCAGAAAAGAGCCAGAAAAGAGCCAGAAAAGAGCCAGAAAAGAGCCAGAAAAGAGCCAGAAAAGAGCAAGAAAAGAGCAAGAAAAGAGCAAGAAAAGAGCAAGAAAAGAGATATTTAAAAAAAGACAAGAGCAGGATAAACGCCGTCATGCTATGCATTACATCCCATACCACAGACCGCGCGCATAGACAATGCCGGAACATGCAACAGGGCGTCTTGTGCGTCTCCATGCTTGTCTAGCTGTTTAGGGTTTTGACCAACTACGCCTCTCTTGTCGCCATGTTGCCTCTGTCGCCTCTTGTCTATACGCAGCACACCATGTGGCACTGCATGCACGCAGCACACGTGTTCCGTCGGTTGGGATCACCACACATGCACGTACCAAACGCGGCGATCTCAAAGGTTGGGATCACCACACATGCACGTACCAAACGCGGCGATCTCAAAGGTTGGGATCACCACACATGCACGTACCAAACGCGGCGATCTCAAAGGTTGGGATCACCACACATGCACGTACCAAACGCGGCGATCTCAAAGGTTGGGATCACCACACATGCACGTACCAAACGCGGCGATCTCAAAGGTTGGGATCACCACACATGCACGTACCAAACGCGGCGATCTCAAAGGTTGGGATCACCACACATGCACGTACCAAACGCGGCGATCTCAAAGGTTGGGATCACCACACATGCACGTACCAAACGCGGCGATCTCAAAGGTTGGGATCACCACACATGCACGTACCAAACGCGGCGATCTCAAAGGTTGGGATCACCACACATGCACGTACCAAACGCGGCGATCTCAAAGGTTGGGATCACCACACATGCACGTACCAAACGCGGCGATCTCAAAGGTTGGGATCACCACACATGCACGTACCAAACGCGGCGATCTCAAAGGTTGGGATCACCACACATGCACGTACCAAACGCGGCGATCTCAAAGGTTGGGATCACCACACATGCACGTACCAAACGCGGCGATCTCAAAGGTTGGGATCACCACACATGCACGTACCAAACGCGGCGATCTCAAAGGTTGGGATCACCACACATGCACGTACCAAACGCGGCGATCTCAAAGGTTGGGATCACCACACATGCACGTACCAAACGCGGCGATCTCAAAGGTTGGGATCACCACACATGCACGTACCAAACGCGGCGATCTCAAAGGTTGGGATCACCACACATGCACGTACCAAACGCGGCGATCTCAAAGGTTGGGATCACCACACATGCACGTACCAAACGCGGCGATCTCAAAGGTTGGGATCACCACACATGCACGTACCAAACGCGGCGATCTCAAAGGTTGGGATCACCACACATGCACGTACCAAACGCGGCGATCTCAAAGGTTGGGATCACCACACATGCACGTACCAAACGCGGCGATCTCAAAGGAGAGCGGTTCGATGGACACGCGGAACCGCCGCACCCTGCAGGGCATGCATGGCGGCCAGAGAGGGCAGTTGGCAGATGCGTTAGACAAGAGACCAGCCCAGGCCTGTGCACACCAGCCAATACGTGCAAGATATGCAAAATCAATGGTATTGATCATGATAAGTTACACCTGGCATCGCGCAACAGGCCAATATGAACTGGAGATACATGAGCACTTTAGTATAGCAGTCTCATCACTGCCGCAGGCACGTCTGGGTGCAAACCATTGCAGCGGTAGCATGCACATGGCAGTGTGACAGGACGACGATGTCAGCAACCGTGCCACCAGCAACACAGCCCATGCACGAGGCAGCTGGCAGCGGGGCGGGCCGCCTGCACTGGTGCACCGCATGGCTATGCGGCCTTGTCAGTGCACACAGGTAGCTTCCCCCGCACCCGCGTGCACCGTATCACCCTCCCCTCTTTTTCTGCCCCCACTTGTCCCCCTGCCTTTGTCCCACACTGCAGTTCTCCCATATCCCACACCCCCAACTATGCCCCGCCGGCAACAGGCGTCCACTTCTTCATCCACAAGACCATGGCACTCCTGTTTGTCCTTCCCACCTCCCACCCCGTCCTTCATCTTCCTTGATCGTCCCCATTTGAGGGTCCGTTTGTCTTTATGCTTGCTTGCGCCTCCCGCGCTCCCTTGATCCCATGCCCCAGATGCCCTGCTCCTCGCTCACACCGCCCCTCCGTTGCACTTCTGTCTTCCCCCACCCCACCCCCCCTCCGCACAGCCCCTCCCTCGAATTTCCCTGCCTCGCCCACTTCCAGTCTAGCTTTGTGCGCCCACCCACCCGGCGCTGGGCCGCACGGGCAGCACGGGCGTGCGCTCGGCGAACACGCCCGCGTTCTCCGACAGCCAGGAAAAGCACGGGTCATAGCACTGCAGAACGGAGATGTTGGACAGCGCCAGCGCCAGCACCTTGTCGCGCTCCTTGTCCTCTCCGCGCCGGTCTAGCTCACTCGCCTGCCCACGACGTGACACACGCAGATGCCATCCACGAATGCCATCCACAGGTGCCATCCACGAATGCCATCCGCAAATGTGCGAGGGAGGCGTGTGTGTGTTTGGGGGGGGGGGGGGGGGTGTTCTTTTAGAATCTACCTTGGAATCGTGGGAACATCGAACGACGCAACTACAACAGAAATAGATCCACGGGATGCCAGGGAGAATGAGAATGAAAGTTTCCACAGCAAGCCATTCCCGGCACACAAGCAAAGCACCACACGAGGTATTGTGACCAGTGTATGGCACACAGTGCAAACAAAGTAGCAACGTTTACTACTTTTTAACCGAATGGGCCCAGGGTTCGAGCGTGCAAGGATGCATGTACAGCCCTGACAGACGTCAACCAAGAAGGAAATGAGGGACGGATGCAAGCCAAGGCTACGGACACATGATGCAAGGTCCAACTTAAGGTCAGCCCTCTCCTACGGAGTCGGTAATCGGTATTCAATCGTGGCACCCTATCTACGATCATGGCACCCGCGGCCCCAGCCAGGCGGTGCCAATCATTTGGCCAGGGTCGTGCCATGTGTGGGGTGCCGCGCGTGTAGACAGGGTGCCACGACCATGACCAAGTCCCTAGTCCCTTTACGTCCAGGAACTCCTCCCAGTGATTCTTCACGATGTCTGCAGCATGCGTGTGCGTTTCACTGGCAATGGGCGAGTGTAACGAGTACCATGCACATAAACCTCTGTCCGAGCATACGCCAGGCAGGCATGCCCGCATAGAGCAAACCAAGCATAGAGAGTAAAGCATGTAGCACCGCGCACAAGGCAACAGAGCATGAAGCATGTCGCACCGTGGACAAGGAAAACCACGTTAATTAAAAGCTCACCAGCGCATGGGACCCGGCGCGAGAGATGCCGAGGGTGGGCGACCGCTGGTCAAAGATGGGCAGGGGGCTGTTCGATGTTGGGGACAGGGTGGCGGGCAGGGAGCCTGCCAGGGGGTGGTGATGGCCAACGGGCGGGGTCGGTGGTGGCGAGGGTGGCCACGCAGCGACGGACAGCGTCGTGAGTGTTCAGACGTTGTACCTTGTGGCATAAGTAGAATTCCAATGCATTGCGTGAACGTGTGAGGCTCAGCCAACGCACTGGGACAGGTAAGTTACAAGGGAAGCACAAGACATGCCCATGGGAAGCAAACCTGCCTGCATGACAGCCGCAGGGTTGTCGACAGCAGTTCTACACTGCTGCGTTATTTGGAAATGATTGAAACCTTTAACAGACAGCTACAGCTGGTGACCTCACAGCTCCCCTCAACTAGTACCCACAAGAACAAAGCATGTGTGCACGAAGTTGGGGTATCATTGTGAGGGCAGATAGGGACTCGCCAGTGCGCCACAATGTGACCCTTGAGTAACTTAGGCTTCGCAGCACAGAGTGAGCCAAAGGACGTTTGAGCAACAGAAAAAGGATTGCTGAAGTGCTGCCATTGGAAGCCATGGCTCACCTAGCAACATGCGCATCTTCCAAAGAACAGGCGAAATCATGGGCTACATCTTCCAAAGAACGGCCCTGCACCATGCACGAGGCAAAAGCAAGCCTCGAGAATTCTACCCGCAATAAAACTAAACACGGAGCCAGGACCTCGATCATGCAAGGCCATCGCTGCCCAAGCAAACAGAGCCATCGTTAATCCCCACCTAGCTGACGTGCCGTGATCTTTGGGTTCGTGTCCTCTCCAGGAAGCTCATAGATCTGCTCCGGAACGTCGATGCCGGAAATTTTCAAGCGTTCATAGCGCCCATACTTCCCGTCCACGACCAGCCAGTTGTTCGAATATGTCGACAGTAGCTCCAACACGGATGGGGCATTCTTGGCCGACCCTTTAATCTGTTGTGCAGCCAGAGAAAAAGCAAAAGTGGTAGTGCAGGGGCACACGCCGTTCCAGCGGATACCTTCATTATACGTCGAAGACCAAAATCCACTGCATATTCTGTGGTCGACACAATCCTATAACACCATCTCCGGTCTGCCTGCATTCGTGCACCAAAATGCCCAATTCCGCCTGGAATGAAACATGGATTGTGGTACTTACGGACGAATACAGGGCATCCGAGTCGTCACTGGACTCGAATATCGACTCAGGGCGAGGCACCCATGAAATAACACCCTCGTTATCCTCAACCTCACCTTCCAGCATTCTTAAATGCTGGAAATTAGATCGTGCATAATTGCAAATGAAGTCCCGCACGAACCATGGACCACGCTAACTGAACAAACAACTAGAAGGTGCTTTTATATTTCTCCAATTGCTAACTCAGGCTCATCTGATATATGAAGCTTCCGTAAGTGAGCCTGTTTAAAAGCCACCCTTCCAACGGGCGCCATAGTCCTCTTGACATGCAGCAATAACGCAGCGTTGCAGTTTTGCTCGTGCATGGTGCTTTATGTGACAGGTAACTTGGAGGACGCGTTGGCGTGATCGAGTGGGTGCTACTACCATTTCGTATCCAAATTACTAAACAACGTGCAGGCAGCTCTTGCTCGAATTGGGTCTAGTTCGCAGTAACCTGTTCCTTATGGGTACTAGCCCACAGAAGGCCCCTGGCGCCGTATGAGGGCCACATGAGAACATCGCAAAAAGCTGTATGGGACCGTCCGTACAGTACTGTACATGAGGGCTGAGGCAATATTGTACGACTGGCAGCAGGATAAAATGTTTTAAAACTGTAGCTTCAGTAGGCCTGAGTCCTGACCGCCTGACTGCCTGAGCTGTAGGTGGTATGTGCTACAGCTTGTGCTACAGTGTTACTATGCACGAACGATCTGGCCTGACATATCCAAGCAGATTACGTTGGCACGGCCACGTTTGACGTTGGCATGGTAGGTAATCTCTTGCCCACATTCCACCCCATTATTGCAGCTCGTAATTTTGCAGGCGGGTCCTCGATTAGCTTTCTTAGAAAATGCAAATGTCATTGTTAAGGGTGGCTGCAAGCAGCTGTCGTCCGGCAGTCGCCGCCGCGGCTGGATGCAGTTTTATTCGGGAGAGACACAGCCCTTTGCCCGCTGTCAGGGGGAGGACAACGTTTAACCGGCCTGAGAAACTCCTGGCAAGTCGGCTCACCACGCGAGCTTCAGCCGATGACAAGAGCAACGCCCCAAAAGAAGGAGCTCCTAACGTAGATTCTGCTTCTCCCAAAGGATTCGGTGCACCAGCTAAGAATGCTACTTCTAAGCGTAGAGAAAGGCCTGAGGAACCCCTATTGAAAACGGATGCGACCAGCGACGCTGCTAAAACGGAAGCTCTCGTGCTTCTTGTCCTGGCATCGCTATTTTCCTTGATCATCTTCGAAGGTGTCCTGCTTGCTATTTCAGGTCGGTAATAGATTTACATTGCCAAAGAAAGCTGCGTTGTTTACTTTGTTTGCAGCGCGTTTGTGCTGCCTGCTTCTTCATGCCGCACAAGAATTCCTACATCTTGCGCATGCATGCGTATCTCACCATTACCCTTTTCCAAAATCTACGCATCTCGTTTGGCAATGCAGGCTTTTTGCCGGAAGCAATCGACAACTGGGTTACAAACACGCTATATCCTACCTACACTGGACAGCTGGGTATCTTCTTCGCCGGATCAGCTGGATACGGCCTCCTCAAGTACCTTGGCATCGGTATTCCCCAGAACAAGGGCAATTAGACAACCAACTCGCTGCTAAATATGTGCTGGATGGTCCACTTCCTAGGATCATACGGATCATGCACATTTCTACCCAAATCATGGCATTCCCCAAGCACAATTCGTTACCCTGCTGACATCTGGTAGGATGACCGGTATGCCCGTCCAATAGCTCACCTGGGCCAGGAAGCCGCTTTGCAGCAGAATAGAGTATTTCAGCCTGTACATCCTTGTGACTTTTGTCGCCCTGTTGTGCGAATAATCTTCTGGGGGAAGTGGATGGACAACCCCCATTGAAAGGAACGGCATACTCAAAGCTTAGAGAAGCAAGGACGGCACTTGGCGGACAGTAGGGCCAAACAATTGGTAAAATGAATATCAGGTGGTACAAAACAATTCCATATCAATGGATTTTTTTTTCATGGTTACCCTGTAGTGTAGTGTGATGGTTCGTAGGCAGCAACAAATAGTATACTAAGTGCCATTGTTGAAATACTTCATTCAGTGGTAACGTAATACATACACACGCATGTGCATATGTCCACATTATTGTCTCATCAAGGTGCATGCACGTGCGCAGGTATCTATCATATATTTTCCTCAATCTCAGACAACTACCCTAGTCCTTCCACGGCGTTGGATCGCCATGCGTCCAGGAATAGTTGCCGCACGATGGTCTAGAGGATCTCAGCATAAGAATATTTCCCTGTGCATGGACTGGCGGGGCGGGGATCTTTATGTCAACAACAAACTGTGGAAGCCCCCTCCGGATTGAGCATTCAAGCTTGTTGACTATGCAATCTAGATATGTGGGCAACATGACAATAACGGGGTAGCTTAGGCATTACAGCACTTGGAAGGATATGAGCTCGATCAGCTAGCGTTTACTAGTACGTCGATCGTTTTGTAGATTAAGCTTTAATTGGCTAGCTCCTAGGTGGCCATCAGCTATTCAGCTTGCGCGCCTTAGCCGACGTCTTGAGCCCACGTACCTTACCTTTTTATTTAGGACATAAGCTAGCTATCAAAGAGACAACCAGCGCAGGCCAGAAATCGGTATAAGTCAGCGCAGGCCAGAAATCAGCTATGCGTATAAGTTGATCAGCCTAGGCCTAGTATGGAATATTCTGATCAGACACTCCGCAAAGGTGAAAACCTTTGCGTTCAGTGCCGGGCCGCGGAAAACGCGTATGGAATATTGCATGAAGCACTTGAGACAACTAATCCTGGTACGAATATGGCTGTATTGCACCCACTGTGTTGCATGCGACATACCCGGCACCATGCTGTGGATAGAGCGCTCTGTGGCCTGCCCACTTGTGGCAGTGCAGAGAGAAGCTAGCTAGGGCGCCGGCCCTCAATCGATTCCTCCTTATCGTTGTCTAGAGGGGTTAATTAATTAATTAATTAGACTTGTGCTCCCATTGGGGAGTCACGGAGCATTACCCCGATGGGTGGATGGATGCCGTGCAAACAGTCCTACTGGTCTAATCTGGCCCAGGGGAATCTATCAAGGAGACAACCAGCGCAGGCCAGAAATCGGGAGAATCCGGACCATGGTACAGCTCGAGCCTGCCGTTATCTTGTCCGCGTGTTCGAGTCGTTCAGGATTATGAAGATGAATGGTGATGGAAATGTGTATCCTTGTGCATTGAAATTATGGCTGGCTTACGTGTAGAGCGACTAGATGACCTAGACGGTGGGGTCGGAAACAGCATGCTTGATCAGGGCGCGTGTGTTTCGAGCCTAACTGGCCGGGAGTGTCTCTAACTTGGTGAGCACCATTGCTGCGATCGCTCTCCCACCATTTACGAGGAAATACCCGCAAATGGAAAACCACTGAAAAGGTAGCTAGTCAGTCATCACGTTAGCCATGCCATGATTCCAAACGTCCAAGAACTGCACACGGTGCAAAGGCAAAAAGCCGGAGGACAGCACTTTCAAATGTGCGGCGGGAACCAAAAGCCCGCGGATGCCAGAAAACATCGTGTTGCTGCTGCGACGCGACGATGTGGACAACGAATCCAGCACTTGCCAAGCTCGGAACGGCCGCAAAAGAGATCTGGCATCACAGGGTTCAGATGTGCGGAGATACTATGCGATCCAGCCGGTCCACGACCTGTTTGTAGAGCTTGTGCCAAGGGGCAGCACCGAACAGATGTGGGTGACGTTGCAAAAAACATCGGACTTGACGGAGCATAATGTCTCGGTCATAGTCTTTTCAAGACCAATAAACGCTGCAAGAGTTCAACATGCAAGAGTCGTGATGAAACTGATCAACACGATAAGAACAAAGACGGGAAAAACGATGTAACTGAGAAAGAACAACACCATATTTTGCTGTGTGGGAAAGGAGACTGTGAATATCGGGGTAAGGAATAAAAGGAATTTGCTGGTATTTAGGATCCTTGCGCTTATCATAGACAGCCACGTACGCCAGCCCTTCTTGTTATGGGTAATGTTAAGTCTATATCAGCTACCTACTACCACTATCTAACAGCATGACTACCACGTCTATCTAAACAGCGTTGTCTAGAGGGGTTGAATTAAGGTTCGATCCTTTACTTTGTATTGGTGCACCCACGTGCCGCAGTAAGGAAATAATTGTGCATGGACAACTTGACCTATAGCTAGCTGTGTCCGCATTCTCCAGATTTCTGGCCTGCGCTGTTTGTCTCTGCATGGATCTAGCTGTATGCAGTAGGTAGTGTCCAGGCTCAGTATATACATCATGGACCTATAGCTCGGCAAGCAGCGGATAGTAGTTAATTAATTAATTAATTAATTAATAGCTCGGCAAGCAGCGGATAGTAGTTAATTACAGCATTGGCTTATATTATTTATGGAGTAGTACAATTTTGTTTATCAAGTGTGTCTGCACAGTACTACGTGCAATGGCTCACATGCCCTTGGAATTTGTCACAGGCTAGTAGCCTTAACTTGGCATCATACGTCCAGGAGTAGTCGTCTTACTTAGCATTAATTAATAATTAATTAGTAGACACGTGACTGCGTCGATCACGTGAGCATAAGTCCTCAGTGGGAGGGGAACATGCATGGGATGGAATGGATGGTATAAGCTATCTAGGTCCTAGTTACAGGGGTGTGGGCACCGCGGCCCGAATCGCTATGAATGCCATACTTGGTCACACGCGGAGCCCCCACAGGCTTGGGGGTGGTCTCCTTCATCACTACTTGCCATCTATCCTTGCGCACCATCTGCCTCCGAAGTTATCACGTGACAAGCAGCTATGACGACCCCTAAAACGGGGTTTGGAAAAGGAGCTTACCGGCTCCCAGCCCAACCCTCTTGCCATCGTTCTTGCCCAGCCGCCTGGGCTCGCCAACTCACCGCCAGCAGACCCATCGCCAAGCGCCTCGCCTGAGCCCAAGAAACCATGCCACGATCGCCACAAATGGAGCAAATTCTTGCCCGGCGACCAAATGTTCACCCTCCTCGAGTGGCAGAAGCTGTCGCCGCAGGAAGTCGTCGAAGTTCTCCAGTTCCTCACACAGGAGCGGAAGCTCTTTGTGGCCTGGAGAGGGGGGACGGCTATCGACTACCGCGACACGTCCTGGCTCTACACCTGTGACGAATCCCGCCAACGCACGGTTATCTTGACCAGCTACTACCAGAGCAGCTTCGGCGACATCACCAGAGCACTTTGGAACGCACTCAACGCCCCAGGCCCCGCACAGCCGGCAGCCCCATCCTCCCTCTGCAAGGATGACATCCGCGCAGTGCTGGAGGAGCACGTGACCTGGCCGCTGGCCGAAAAGATGACCTCGCTGAACACCACGCTCAACACGGTCGAGGCCCGGGTCTCCAACGTGGAAACCAAGGTCGTCCACATGCAAGCTACAACCACAGTTCACGGCGCTACACACCGCGGCGCAGGCTTCGGAAACGCATGCTGCACTTGTCTCTCGCCTTAACCAGGTGGAGGGCAAGTGCGGCGTGCTCATGAAGAAGCTTGAGGCCATCACCGCCCACACCGAGGCCCTGGCCACACAGGTCCCAAAGCTAGCGGAGCAGACGGCCACCATTGCCTCCCAGCCACCCCGGCAGGATGCTGGTGACCTCCCGCTCTCCTATGCGGACCTTCTGCGGTCAGCGACCGCCTCCACCACCGACGCCATCGCCACGAAGCTCCAGGAGCTGGAGGACCACCGCCAGGCCCAGCAACGGGAGGTCACCGATCGCGCTCGCCGCGAGTGCCGAGTGGTGCTACGTCGCTTCCCCCAGAAGCCAGGTGAGACGTCAACCTCCCTTGCTGACGAGCTCAAGAACCAGCTTCTTACCCTCATGGGCCTGGTAGGTGAGGTAGAACTGCGTGGGTGCCCCCGCCTTCCCCACTCACGGGACAAGGCGGCCACCCCACCAGTCCTGCTCACCTTCCTCTCCCCTGAGGATAAGCAGCGGTTCCTCTCTCGTCGCAAGCGGTTGCACGACCTCACCTGGACGCTGGATGACGACCTAACCCCCGCTCAGCAACAGCAGCGACGCGACCTGTGGCCGGAATACCTCCGCCATAAGCAGACCCCCAGAAGCCCAAGGTGTACTGGAGGGGCGGGGACCTGATGATCAACCACAACTAGATGTGGACGCCCCCAGCGGGCTATCTAGAATAGCAATAGCCCTAGCTTGTAACCATTGGAGTCACTGCCGCTACGGCAGCCATGCCTAGAATGTTTGCCTAGCTGTGCCAACACACCTAGTCACGTGCCGCCAACGCACAGTACACAACCAGCCATAGCCTTAGCCTAGTCCTAGTACAGCCATGCTACGCCCTGGCTATGTTCAGATTACTTGCCCACGCTATATACTTGTTATGCTACGCTTACATGGGTCTTATTGCACCCACAGTTTGCCGGATCGTTAGCGTGTCAGTTTAGCTAGCGCGCCTGATTGCGGCTGTGGCATGCCTTTGGCATGAAGGAGACTGGAGGTCTCTGCCCTTTCTCCTGTAGTGCACACACAGGGATTAAAAGCACTCCGGTGCTCCGTGACTCCCCAACGGGAGCACGAGTTTAATTAATTAACTAATTAATCTGCCTCCATATTACAGACAAACCAGGAGGCTGCTCGGGGGTGAGCCCTTCACGTCTAGTGTAGCACATGTCCATGCCGAGTCTATCACGAAAAGTCCACGGGTGGCGGCCCTGCCGCGCGCGGCCGGGGGCACGCCAGGTGAGGACATATCGCCCAGGCTGGGCGGGCTTGGTGCCAGCTAGTCTATCTGATGTATCTACCTGATCTCACTTAGCATGACATAAACCGATTGTGTGTCCAGATGAATACACGTAAGGAAAAGGTAAGGAAAAGCTGTGGCCACACACACTTGCAAAGATCTTTCCATTTGGTTGCAAACTCCTTGCATGGGAGTTCCCACAAATGGCGCCATGCCAGTCTACTGTGCTCGCAAGCGGGCCAGGTCTTGAAAATCAACCTGTTTCACGAGGTTGCTGCCCACCAAGACATTGCCTTTGGACACGCCGTTTACATCCTCAATGGTTAGCAACGTCCCAGTCTGGTGACGCAGACTCCCGGCAAGGATGATCACCTTGTCATTTTTCTTGGGAATAGCAGGCTCTAGCATGCTTGGCAGCACCGTCATTTCATGGCCCGGGGAGAAGCGACACACCGCATACCCATCCTGCATACAGAACATGCCGACAAGCAGGAGTCATATTTACGCAGCAACCGTAAGTTCAACAAAACTTGAAATTAAATTTCCAAAAAAAAAGCAGGAGTTATATTTACTCAGCAACGGTGAGCTAAAAAAGAACTTGAACTTTGCATTCAGCGACGTATTTGAAATGCATGCAACATAATGTATGTCCATGAGACAACCAGCGCAGGCAAGACATCTGGAGAATCTGGACTATGGCAGTTCGAGCCTGCTGCTAACTTATCCACGTTTGTCGTCTGTCGAGTCGTTCAGGAAGATGGAAATGAATGAAGGTGGAAATGTGACAGCATGTATATACTTGCCCTGCTGTGTGGATATATTTAAGGGCCGTTTGCCAGAAAGGGCTGATGGCATAAAAATATTGGGTATCACTAAAAGGCCTTAAATTCTTCTAAACATACCACGAGATTGGCAAGCATCGATCAGGGTTAACCTCACCAAGAGTTCCTCATTCCTTGCCAACAAAACGGCTGAAAAAAGGATGTGGGAGTTGGAGAAAGCCAGGCAACACTTTTCCCTTCGATACCCTTGAATAAAAAAGGTAAATTAATTGTAAATGTGTTGAACCTAACAAGCGCGTGTGCATTACGATACAAAACTGGGCCATGCTGCCACCATACTCCAACTTCAACAGTTCAACTTTCTCAATGACTCTTTCTCTTATACGTGTTAGCCATATCACCTTCCTTCTCCAACAAAGGGAAAGGGAGTGCAAGGGGAGCTGCAACCTGCTCGCGGTCTCTGGTGGGGAAATGTCGAGCAAAACAGCCACGGGTTTCTACTTACATAATGGCGCGCCGCCTCAGTGGTATCCCCCCGCTCAACATTATTCGTAATCTCCCCATACCACTCACACAACAAGACATCGCCCGACACGGAATGGCTACTACAAAAGCAACGCATGCCTAGCTGATGTTGGTGGGTCGGCACTCGGTATGGGTGGACTAGGCAGCGTGCACATGACAAACAGGGCAGGGACAAAACTGGTCCGCTAGTAGCGCCGGACGATGGTGATCCCTGCCTCACCGGTGTCCTTGAGAGGATCGATGAGACAACCAGCGCAGCTCAGAAAGGATAGCCATGCACAACACAAAGGAGGGAACCGCCAGGAGCCCGGGACCATCACTCACCAGCGTCATGCGCAGTATGACACCTGGCTGGGTCCCAGCGGTGCGGTGGACCACCTCCACACCAGGGCGCGCCCATGGATAGCTCGTGGCCCCTGCAGTGCCGAGAACAAGAATTGGTGAAAAGTCAACTGAGGACCACAATCAGTACCAGCCGCCCCAACGGGCAAGCCAGCCATGAGCACATTAGGTAGCAGTAGGTAGAGTAGGTACAGTAGGTAGTAGTAGGTAGAGTGGGTACAGTAGGTAGTAGGTAGAGTAGGTACAGTAGGTAGTAGTAGGGTGAGACGCGAGAATCACGCATGCCTACCCGGCTTCCCTGTTAGGCTGATACTGAGAAAAAAACAAGACAGTGTTGGGCCGGTCATAATCTGTGCTCAGAACCCAGCACCACAGTTGTCAGAGTATAGGCAGAACCGGCAGCAAATGTGGCCCGTAATAACTGATGACACTCTGCTACGAATGCCCTCCAGTGGCGACCGGGGAAGTGCTTCCCAGGAACCTTCAAAACGCAATGATACTACACAGGTGAGACACCTGGCAGCACACACCAATATGTGTTATACGCGTAATAAAAACCAATAAGTCCACCATATGGCCCACAAAAGCCAGGTGGCGCTCACCTGCCCCTGGAACATCCTGCCCCGCCGCACCACGGTCCAGTGTGGCTCCTCCCACTGGTCGCGTGGCTGGCATGCCCGCCCCCGCGGGCGGCTCTCCCCCCCCTACCCGCGCTGCCACCCCCCTCGCACATCTGCCGCGCCCCACGCCTCCATGGGCTGCGTCTCGCTCTGCTGTGCGCTGTCCAATCGCGGCGCATCGGATATCAAGCTCTCCAACCCCGGGGCATCAAACCACTGAGTCTCCGTGTCCGCGTCCAACCGCTGCGTCTCCATATTCGAGTCAAGCCTTCCTGTTTCCACCGCCCCCACGACCTCCGACGGAAACGCTTCAAGGCTCTGAGTTTCCGCGTCCCTGCCGGCGTCCAGTGCCTGAGTATTGACCTCTCGCAAACTTCCCGCCGCCAACTCCTCAAGCCTCTGCGTCTCCAAACCCAGTTCTCCCGTTCCCAGGCCCTGATCTCCCACCACCGCCGGCGCCACCCTCTCTCCCAGGGTATTCCGTACATCCTGCGGAGTCGTCTCCACGACCGCAGCCTCGAGGCGCTGCGTCTCTTCCTGCTCCACCTCCTCCCCTACTTCCATCGCCTGCGTCTCGATCTCCTCCGTGGGCTCAAGCCCCTGCGTCGCCACGTCATCAGAAGCCACGTCCATCGCCTGGGTCTCCTGACAAGGTGCCTCGGACGCATGAGAAGAATGGGCACCCTCCCCTGGGACCTGCGACGAGAGCCTGGCTCCGACCGCGTCCACCTGTGTGGCGTCATCGCCAGATTCAGCACGGCTAGACATGCCACCGTCCTGTACGGATGCGCCGTGGGGCCCGTCACGAGCCTGGACCAGGCCTCTCTGACCCGACATCGGGTCACTGCCTACAACCGGGTTTCGTACGGGCCCGCTGCCATCCAAGGACGCATCGCCGGTCTGTTGACCCGACTGTTTTTGCCCACCCCTCTGATCCGGCATGGCCACCATGCTTGCCCTGGAATCATCCCGGGAATGACCTTCTGATGCCCGCATGGGTGATGCTGCCACCGGATTACCCCCAGGCGTCCACACGGGTCCCACGGCACCCTCCCCGGCATCCCCTTGACGGTTGTCGGCCTGCCCGGCGACAGGCAAGGGGGCATCGCCTCGACCATGCACCGATTCTGCCAGGCGGGTAGGCTCTGGCACCTGGTCGCCAATGGGGCGACCTCTCTGCCGTTTTGCTGGCGGTGGGGACTCACCCCTCGGGATGTGCCTCGCAGCCGGTGGGGATTCTGTGGGGACAGGGCCAGCCCCGCCGACCATGAGCTCGACCGCACGGTTGGCCGTGGGTAGCCCCGGTTGAAGGACACTTGTGACTCGAGTTACAATTTCATGAGCTGCATCCTCCCGGCGCGCTGTCGACCCACTGGGTTCTGACACTCCCGGCCCGGCAAGGGCACCCGCTCCGGCTGGCATGGCACCGGCACCTGCCGATGCGGGGACCACGGCCACAGGGACTGAGGGAGGGACCAAGAGGGGGCCAGGGTCAACTCCTGGACAATGTCTTCCAGGCTCCAGGGCAAGTGATGGCAAACTTGAAGGTGGGACTGCTCGTGCAAGGGGATGGGCAACGACAGCGCCATCATGGTTTTCGACGCAGGTAAAGCATCCGCTGCGGACCTTGGTGATGTCAGCAGGACCCACCATCGTGCGCACGAGCTTGGAAATCACTGCCGTGATCCGCGATATGCTGGCATCCGCCACGACCGCCTTGGACAGCGCATCTGCCACAGCACGCTTCGCGGCCGCACGATCTGCATCGCTCACCTGCCCTCCGTCAACAGCCGGCGGGGGGGAGTTCGCCCCGTCCCCGCCTTCCTCATTTGCCTGAGAGGGTGGCCCGTTACTGGACGTCAGCGCGTTCAGGCCGACCAATAGCATCGCTCGCTCTACGGCCAGGTTACGCTGCGCGTCGCTGGGGCAGGTGTCACCACCGGCGGGCCGCCACGTCCACTGGCCGACGTCAAAGCAGGGCTGCCCGGCATCGCAGCCACGGAGCATGGCAGCGATGCCATCCTTTAAGAGGGCCTTGAGGTGGACCAAAGGGTACGTGCCGGCAGACAGCATGGCAGATTGGGCGTGGCTGGGAGCCATGTTCCCAGCCACCGGGGCGGTGCCCCCACCAGCCTGCGGGCGCGCACCGGGGGCGGGTGACAGCGGGGCCGTGGGAGGCACGGCTGCATCGGCACGCGCCCTGGGCTCTCCCTGACAGGGGGGGGCGCGGGGACTCTGAGCATCGTAGTAGCCCGTCATAGACATGGGAAAGGGGACAGAGGCGGAAACGCAGGCAGACCAGGTCAATCAAACCGCACCGCGTACGTGTGCGAACGCTAGACCGAGCAGGCAAAGGAGCAGGATGCGTAAACATGAAGCAGAATGTTATGCTTGTGGCAAACAGAATCGGAACGTGCTGGAATGGGCTATCTTGACACGGCAGCGCCCAGCATAGTTTGAGATGCCAGTACACTGTCCTGCATTGCTGCATCCTGCCTTTCACGTCGCATCGAGGAAAGTGAACCCACTCTCATGCTGGCTACAGCTCCTTTGAGTGGAAGACACACTGATGAGTGGGAGACAAATCTAGCTGCACACAGCTGTCTGCATCGCATATGCCTCACTTTTGATTGTGGACCAAGCACGACAGCCAGGGATGTGCAGATGCATGAAAGCAAGGGAGAAAGTCACCAAGCTCCAAGAAAGCATGTCATATATTTTTATTTCTATCGCAGTGAGTTGTCAAAGGCCCCACAGGAATGCGAATGGATGTAAGCTATCGATGAGACAACCAGCGCATGCCAGTAAGGTAAGCTTCCAGTAAGAGCAGGGGAGAAAAAAAAAACAGAGATCTCGATTAGATCAAGGGGAGTTCTGTATTTTCCCACGAGTGCCTAGTCAACATGATTAACGATGAAGGTTCTTCGCGTTAATTATTTTATCTTTATATCTTAGTTTTGCGCGATCTAGGTTTGTGCAACCTGGCACAAGCTGAGCCACTCGGAGTTTGTCAGGTTAGCTTTCCATGCAAGTGACTGGGTGGTACAGTTGGCGCAAGCTCACGAAGCAGATTCACCACCCTGGTATCGATTGGGACTGCAGGATCCTAACAAGCATGATAGCCAACACTTGCGGATCCTAACAAGCATGATAGCCAACACTTGCGCATCCTACCAACCATGATAGCCAACACTTGCGGATCCTACCAACCATGATAGCCAACACTTGCGGGTCCTAACAAGCATGATAGCCAACACTTGCTCAGGCACAGGCGCAGGCACCAGACACCCTTGTCGCACGGTGTGGAAACACAGCATGTGTGGCAAACACCAGACAAACATTTCCAATTGCAGCTACCGGACAGACTACGGATGGTTGTGTGAACTAAACTAAACGTTTCGCTGCTAATGCAGCAATCAAACCACTGCGGGGTGGCGACTAGCACATGCATATGCATTGCAGCGGGGCCATTCAGAAACCCTGAGAATGCCATTTGCATAACCGGTCAGCAGCGAGCATTGTAAGCAACAACCGTGCTTACCCGAGAGGCGGCGTCTGTCGGCAAAGGATGTCCACTCTTGCCCGCCGCATCTGCCGTTGGCGGAGCGCTGGCCTGCAGGCTGGCGAGCGCGAGTGCTAGGTGCTCCTGGTAAGTTGTGGAGCACCCTTGGCGAAGCAATTCAACTGAAACTCCTTTCTTCGCCTTCAACTCCAGTTCCATCATTTCCAACGTGTAAGAAAGCTTCTCCGCATGCAGGTAGTTGGCCAAGATGGCAAGCATTGCCTCCCCGTCATAGGAAACAGATAACAAGTCTACCGACGCTCCCTTCAAAGGCGGAATCAGCCTGCTATGTCCAACCATGGCAACTTAGTCCACTATGACACGAACGAATATTTTATCTGACATAAACGCTGTCCAAAAGTGCCAGCGCACCCGCTGTAAGAACTAGCATGGCCGGGCAAGCAATAGCATACTAGCGAGTTGCATGTGCCATCGGAATGCGCACTCATTTGCGCATTCTATTGTAACAGGTTAACAAGAACTTGCCTGCTCCGAACATGTTGACGCTGCCACCAGCTCACAACCGTGTCCCAACGTACTAAGTGAATTGGGGTTCTAAACGTGCAGAAAACGCGCCAACAGAGACTCGCTATTCCCTTCAGAAAAACGGTGAATTCTTTATAGTGGTTTCTGCGATTTTGGAGTGCCCCGACATAACGCAGGTGCGCACCCGTGCAGAACCAGCGAAATAACGGAGGCAGCCCGACAAATTAGTAAAAACAGGCAGTGAAGAAAATACGCCCTGGAAAGACTTCGACCATGAGTCGTGTACTGGCAATTAGTTTAGAATTAGCGAGTGCTTTGGTATCCATGATTAATCAGAGATGTTGTGAGTGTCTGAGTGAACGTATTCAGCTGATCAGCATTAACTAATGATCTATGAAAATTGATAATGTGGGCCAGTGACAAGTGACAACTGACGACTACAGTACATGTATTACAGATGACGTCCGGGAGGCGGGAATACCTGACGGGAATCATCAGGCCCGCCTCCCGGACGTCACTGGCCCACGTTGTTAATTTTTTATGCTGCGTGCTGGCGGGAAGTACGGCTTGGAGGTATGGACGCCAGGATACCAAGGCGCGCCATGACATCAATGTTACCTTCTTCGTACAAATGCTTGGAATCTTGAACGAAACAGAGTCAGCTAATCAAACCTGGAATTTGTCCACGTGGATGGGTGCCGTACAGTAGCTCCGAAGATATTCTTTGTCTAGACCTGGTCCAGGCCATCAATTCGGCCTGAACTTGGGAAGTTGGGATGCATATTGCCAGTACGCGATTCCCGCACAGTACGCGGCGAGCGGCTGTTGTTATTCCCGGCAGGACGTTTATATCATTCCGTATCATTCCTTCGGAACGTTCGGCTCTAGAAGCTTTATTTAGGGATCTGAGGTCAACCCCCGGAGCTCAGACACCGCTACGGCGCTGCGCACAAGATCGCCTGGCGGGAGATACAATCGTCACATCAGAAGCTTTATTTCGGTGCGTCCCGCGCTGCCTGCCAGTCACACAACCACATGACCACACCCAAGAACAAAATAATAATTGACGTCGGACACGACCCTTGAAACGAGCAGCAGACCGATGTTTGCTTACCTTGGTATCTCCCAGAAGTAAAATACTTGTTTTGTCGGTTGATTGCTCCTGCCACTTTTCCCATTGTTTGTGCACGGGGGTTCAGCGTTTCTCATAAGCTGCGTGTGGATCGAAGGAACGCTTCATACCTGGCTCGGCTTTTACGAGGATCAATGAGCTTACGGCACTGCGCTGCTACGTACGTGCGTTTTTTGTGGTGAGCATTCCCGCTATGAAGGGCGCATAACCTTAGTTTGTAACACTGGCAATATCGGTTATTATCGGGGGTATCGTAGATGCTGCTTTTTTCCTAACAGTTTGATGACGCAAACGAGTTGCAATGAACGGTTGAACTGCAGTTTCCCAGTTATTCTGCAGCACTCGGTGGTCTGCTCAATGATCGATTATTTTCAGAAAGGCCTGGCTTTGCCGAGTCATGGTTGACAACGTGTTTAGGATATTGCTGCCGAGGCGGGGGGCTCATTTCGTATGTCGTGTAGGTAGCAAAGCAGGCGAAAAGTTTTTCGCATCTTACAGTAATGGGGCCAAGCTACGTTTCTGCGCACGTTCAGTCTCGCCACACCAGTGGCGTTCGAAACCCTGGCTTGCGGCCAGGTAGTAAGACTGGCTCGGTCGGGAGGATTGTCAAGGTTGAAGAGCAAGCGGTTGCTTTGCACCGAAGGAAACCGCCACAATGGTCTGGCAGGCGAGCACGAAATTCCCTGTGCCCCGTGCTATTGCCGGCTTTTTTACTCGTGCTGGGGCTGGCCGGGTGGATGGGCGTGATCTTTGCGGCACGGCACGAGGCCGGTCTGAGCAAAGCGGGTGCAACCAGGGACAGCCCAGGCGCCCAGCCCGTGCCGCAAAGTAGTTGTGACAGTGAGCATTCCCAGGGCTTGTCCGTTGGCTCCCCCTTGGATCAAGACGCAGCCAAGTACGCAAACTACACCGATGGGCATGCCCTGGATGCCCACCTTCCAGGGGCACATGTGGAAAATCTGGGTGGTGGCCAGGGTGTCGGGCACGCCTGTGCCGCCCAGCCCTCTCCAGGACTTTGTGACGACCAACCGGTCATGCCAGCCGGTCAGGGGTGCACAGATCGTTTGACGCCACTGTATGCTGGCGGCGGCTGCTCCCCCGTGCAGTACCCGGGGGACAAGGACCAGTACTTCAACGGCAGCGATGCCCCTCGCTCGCTGCGTCTCTGCCCCAACTGGGCGCTCCTTGACTTCTATCATTGGGAGTCAGGCCTGGCCACCACGAGCTGCACGCGCCAGGCATGCGGTGCGGAGCTGTCACAACCCCGCACGCTGCCGCAGCAGCAACCCCCGCCCTCGGCACATCACAGCCCCGGCAATGTCAGAGCGGGGCCGGGGCAGCATGATGGTAAGTTGAATGGGGCACATGCTGGGCTGGAGGGTGCGCCGCACGTGGCCCTCGAACCAGCGCATGCCGGGGGGCCGAGGGAGAACGGCAGCAGCCGCGCCCGCAGCAAGACACTTGGCGTGCTCTCGTTGGACGACTACAAGAAGACGGTCACCGCCAGGGTCCTTGGTGGCAGCGGGGGGGGAGACAAGGCAGCCGCAGTGGCGGGTGGAGCGGTGACGGCTGTCAGTGTAGAACGAAGGTAGGTTGAGATGACACTGTCGTCATGCTTGTAATGCCAGCATGGGAATATCAGCTCGGGGTGCGAGCATCGTGGTCATGGCGTCATTACAGTATGTACGCAGAGTCTCAGTAAAGCTAACCACCGCCACGCTTCTGATGGCGGTGCGGTGGAGCAGCCGGCACTGCTGTACAATGCACCCGGTGGCTATCTTGCTGGCAGCCGGCCTTTCCCCGTTGTCGCGACTCTCCCCCTTGCTCCTTCTGGCATTGAATGCTGCATCGGCCTAGACAAGTTATGTGTGAGGCATCACTGCCATGCATGGCTGTTCTAGTGAACCCCCCCATGTGTTTGGGACCCAGTCATTAGGTGGGCAGACATCCTTATTGAGGTTTGCCTCAATGGCCTGGGGGAGTGGGGGGGGGGGGGGGGGGGGGGGGGCTGTTGGGGTCATATAGATGCCTTTGGCCTTGGGGTATCCCATCGCACAAGCTTGCATCCTTGGATGTGCCTCCCGCTCCATCTCCCCCTGCCTCGTTTCCTTTCACCATTGCCTGCCCTTCTCCTTTTGTTACAACGTACCTTTTGGGGTGCTCCCCTTCCTCTTGAATGTTCTACCTTTTTTGCTCCTCTCTGCCTAGGGCCCTTTTTCCACTTAGGCTCGCACGTCGCTTTGGCTAGCAGTTGTCACAGGTCGTGTGTTGTGGAAGGTCCAACGTCCATCTGACACTTCACTCCTGACGGTTCGCATGGTCTATCATGCTGCCGGTGACATATGCATTGTTTCCAACACATGCCCCTGTGGTTGGAGAGAAACAGTGAGCAACATTACTGCATGTTACACAGTACATATTACGCATACATTGACTTGCTCGTGCGGAATACTCCTTGAAGGTTTGTACTCGTGGTCGCCCCGTTCACCTTGGACCTGCTGCTGTGAATGGTTGCTGCCTGTGCTTGGTGTGCATGCCTCCCAGCCAACACGCGCACAAGCCCGGCGGCACCCCTCCCCCAGCAGGCACCCCGACGCACATACCGCCTCACCACCACCACCCTCATCACGTCACCGAGTCTTCCGGCAGCCGGCCGGTGCACACGCATGCCCACGCCCAAGCCCAAGCCCACGCCCACGCCCACGGGCCATCCCACAACAAACAAGGCAGTGGGGTCGGGGATGAGCCCACCGCATCAGCGGAGCCGACGGCCAGCGCAGCATGTACTGCTGGCGCCACGCCCACGACCGCCGCGCCAGCCGGCGTGCCCAATGGTGCCAATGGACACGCCAACGGCCACTTCCATGACGCGCTGGGTGCCCACGTTGAGGGCAATAAGGGCGAGGTGGACCAGGGGCAGGGGGTGATGAGCACGGATGGCCACGTGGCAGCGTCCGGTGAGGCCGACCCTTGCACGATAAAGCTGGACGATGGCGTGCGCGCGTCCACAGGGCACAATGGAAGGCACGACAGCAGCACGGCCGGCGACAAGGCCAGCGGCGGGGAGCATGTGACGGTGGCAGCAGCGGAAAGCCGGGAGGCAGCGGCCAGCGAACATGTGGCCACTGCAGCGAGCGATGCGGCGCAGGAGGCAGCAGTCGCCGCGGAACCTGCGGGCGCTGCGACGCCTGCGGCAACATCATCAGCCGAGAAGGCGTTGCCTCCGGAGCTGATAGTCCCCGTGCTGACCGCGGTCACGGAGCCCGGCCTGTCCCGCGAGGATGCGCTCGAGGCAGCCAAGCTCAAGGAGGGCCGCTTCAACTACGCGTCCGCGGGGTTTGGCGCCAAGGTATGGGTTAAGATGAGAGCATAAGTCTGCATGATAGTGGTAGCAAACACGGAAGGCTTGTAGAATGGGCACTGCGATGCCAAATAAAGTAGCGTTGTTGGGATCAAAGAATGCCTGTGGCGTGGCTGGATTGTGCTGCGTGGGGCTGGGTGCGCCAGCAGGGTTCAGGCGCAGTTATCAGGGGCATAGCGTGTTTAGTACATCGTTTGGCTTTGATCCTTTTGTCTGTTGTTGTTCAAGTATGCTTGTTTCGGCTCCGCTCAAAAGCAGTATCCGTCGTGGTATTCATGTGAACGTTGTGCTCGCAGCCTTTGGCACCGTTCAGCTTGCGGTGGATAGTTGGATTTTGTTGGGCCGGCTGTACACATTTTTGCAAATGTGACATCGTAGTGGGTGCCTTTGTTTGACAGCCTCCGTGAGCTTGCCTACAGTGAACACTTGCGCCTCCCTGTCAGAGGCATCGGTTTTCTTTTCAATCCTGCATGCTGTCTCGGACCATGTTGCTGTGCACCTTACCTGCATGACCGCCAGGAGCTATACCTGGGCTAGCTTGGGCGGAAGCAACACAAACTTGCCCTGGGCACCTTCTCTGGGTGTTACAATCTACCTCTTGTCCAAACATTCGTATCAGGCTCCGGCGCCTCGTACAGATACTGGCTGCATGACCCCCGCTGCATGACACTCTGTCGCACGCCTCCCCATGTTACTGCCTCCGCCCGCAACGCCTAGTTAACATCCCGCATCCTCCGCCCGGGTCCCATGCACGCTCCTCTGCATTGATCATACCAAGTCGGTCGCCCTGCTTGACTCCGAGGCCTAATCTTTTTTTTGTTGGTTGCATTTGGACTGTGTTATTGCCCTGCACCTGCTCATGCATGCCACGTGTGCAACGCTTCTTGCATCCCTTTCACCCCCTGGATCTGTGGGCGCTGAGTAGTACTCCTAATCAAATTCGCCCCCGTGGGTCTAGCAGTGAGATTCGATCCAATGGTTCATATTGGAGAATTTCAGACGCACTTGCACCTCTCTCCGGTTACAATCTTTTTCGCAGTTGGGCTATCGCTTGGGATGCCTTCGGATCAGGAGACCCGTATAGCCGCGAAATCATGCAAGAGGTCCTGTGTTGGGATCCGGAATCGTTCCAAACTATGTCGCTGATGTGGGTCATGCGCGCGCCCATCACCAACCTTCATGCGGGCCACGCCTGCACGCACATCATCACATGGAGCACGCGTCGCATCATCGCCTCAACCTAAACATCTCTATCGCTGTCACTGCCTTGTATCATGACCACGCCTGTCCTGTGACCACACTTGTCATGTAACCACGCCTATCATGTGGCCAGGTGATCTCCCACAACCCGGAGCTCAAGTCGGCCAGCGCCGTGCTTAAGGAGGACCCCGACCGCTACATGAACAACCCGTGCAGGTGCGCAAGCTCACCATACAGGGTGGCTTTTACCTTAGGGGGGTGATCGGTTGCCGCAGAACTGCTACGCACGCATACCTGGCCTGTTTTACCCTCAGTCCACATGACTGGACCATGTATCTGATAATTCTCTCGTCTGCTGGCACATCATCGGTCATTCGTTATGTTTTCTCCTGCTGACGTCAGTTGTTCCCATGCTCGCACACTTGTTATGGATGCCCCTGTTTTCATGACCACCACTCCCCCCACTGCCAGTGCACCGGACAAGTGGCTGGTGGTGGAGTTGACGGATGAGGTGCTGGTAGACACCATCGCGCTTGCTCACTACGAGTTCTACTCGTCCACCACCAAGGACTTTGAGGTGAGTTGAGGAGATAAGGTGTAAGTTTTTGCCCACTAGCTGAGATAAGGCCCTGTTAGCCAAGAAATCGTTTAGGTAATGAAGTTTGCTCGTGAGTGGTTATGCATGACTTGGGGCCCTTGAGGCAAATGGAGGAGATAAGAAGTTTTGTCACGACTGGGACATCAAGCTGCTAAGTCAAGCAGATAGGAGGGAATGGACAGCCAGGCTCAGCCGAGGAAACAGTGTGTGTACGATGGTCCAGGTATCTCGGGGCTACGCATTCTGGCCATTCTGCCAATGGTGTTGTTCTGCTACGGTTTGACAGACTTGTCGCCAACCAGTCGGGCACGCATGTCTATCCCTCGTGGACAACGTCTCGTTGTCATCATCCCATCCTCATCCTCCCCCCCTTACACCACTGTCTCGACCCTCGCTGCCCCCCCCACACACCAGGTCTGGTCGAGCAAGGAGGTTTCTGCTCCTGAGCCCACCAGCTCATCGTGGCACCTCCTCGGCAAGTTCCGCGCGCGCAACAAGGTGCGGGGGAAGCAGCTCTTCCGCATCCCCCCCGCGCAGGCCTCGTGGGCGCGCTACCTGCGCGTGCGCCTGCTCTCGCACTACGGCGACGAGGCCTACTGCACGCTGTCGGGCATCGAGGTGTACGGCGTGGACGCGATCGAGTCGTTCAAAGAGGAGATGCAGATCATGAGCAAGGAGCTCGAAGAGGCCAAAGAGAAGGTGGCCGAGTTCAAGCCCAGCGGGGCCGAGATGCTGGCACACGCGCCGGGGGCAGCCACCGCCACAGCGACAGTCCCAGCCGACGTTGCGCTGCCTTCGAGCGCGGCCATGGGCCCCCAGGCGCCAGGGACCACCGGCATGCAAGCGGGGGCGAGCGCGCATGGGGCGGCTGATGCGGACGCTGGCAGCGGCGTGCATGAGAGCGGGAGGGGCGTCGCGGGAGGCGAGGGCTGCCGTGGGGGCGATATACAGGTAATGGGCGGAGGACGGGACGGGCACGCGGGCGAGGGCGAGGTGGCGGGGGAGCCCCACGCGGTCACCTTTGAGTCGGAGGGCGTGCTGTTCAAGACGCCCTGGCCGCGCTTCTTCCGCGCATCCGCGGGCGAGGGGTCGCTCGAAGGGGAGGAAGCGGGCGGGGATGGGGACGCGCCTCACCTGCCAGCCGCCGCGGTGGCCCCGGGGGAGGCCTGCGTGGGCGATGGCGATAAGGGTTCCAGGGAGGGGGTGCGTGCGGAAGGGGACGTGGCGGCAGGGGTGGCAGGGGGTGACCCCTCTGGCGAGCCGAGCAGTCCCGTGGTGCCACCTGGTGGTGCGGCCCATCATGGCGAAAATGGGCATCTGGTGGCTGGTGCAAGCATCAGCAGCAGTCGTCACCACACGGCGGCTGCTACTGTGCATGCCGCGGCAAACCCTCCGCGTCAGCCCCTCCCTTCGGACCGCACGGCGCCCCACCCTAGTGGCGGCGGCATGGAACCAGCGGGGGCAAGCGGTGGCGTGGGCTCTGGGGCGGCACCGGCCCCCCCTGGCGTGCACCTGAATGGTGCCTCTGTGCACGCGCCAGTGGATGGGGCGCACGTGCACGGCGCCAACGGGGTGGCCGTAGGCAGCGGCAGTGCACCATCTGCCAAGCCTGGGACGGGGTTTAGGGGTGGGCTGGACGCGCCCGTGGCTGCGGGTGCCAGTGGCACGGATTCCAGCACTAGGCAGCATGGGGCGACCGAGGACGAGAGCGCCCGGGTCAAGGTCGCGGCGGCCAATGGCGCGCATGTGCACGGTGGACCATCTGTCACCATGGCGACCGGCACGGCATCGCACAGCGCTGGCAAGAAGGCAGCTGGGGTCGATGGGCCAGAGCGAGGTCCTGTGGCCGCGACCGGTGCTGGCGCACACGAGGCAGCCGCGGCTGTTGGGGGGAAAGCCGAGGGGGAACTGCCGGTGGGTGGGCTCGCCAAGGGGGCCGCCAGCGTGTCCGCCACCAAGCTGGGAGCTATGGGCGGGGAGGAGGTGGGGGCGAGTCACCCTGGCCCCCTGCCCGCGGCGACAGGGGTTGGGCGAGGGGCCAGCGGCAGTGCCGCGGGTGCTAGCAGTGGTGGGCATGTGGCGAGCGGCGGCGGTGGCGGTGGCAGCGGGGGCGTAAGTAGTGGGGGTGTGAGTGGGGGGGGCATCATGGCGGGCCGCCAGGCGGCGCGGACAACATCTTCTCTCTGTTCGTCCAGCGCATCAAGTCGCTGGAGCTCAACCAGTCGCTCTTTGACAGCTACCTGGGCGACATGAGCCGCCGCTTTGTGCTGGCGATCGATGACCTGGCGGGGGAGCTGGACGAGGCGCGGGCGCGGCTGGAGAACGTCACAGGGGCGCTGGCAGCCGCCGAGGCGAGGGCGCGGGTGCAGCGGGAGGAGCACGGGCGCCAGATGGCGGCGCTGGAGGCCGCGGTGGGCACGCGCATGCGGCAGCAGGACGAGCGTATACAGGAGAAGCTGGAGGCACTCGGGTGAGAAAGCGGGGGAGGGCAGGGGCGGGGCTGGGGGCGTTTTTGTTTGGGTGCTGCTGGTAGTAAGGTAGGTGACGAGCCGGCACTAACTCGCTACTTGATAGTACCACTGTCCACCTGTGATACTGATTTATGGGACAAGGATGGTGCTAATAGTGTTTGTGGCGGCAGGTGGGGATGTCAAGTGGTTTTTCCGTCGATTGGCGGACATGTGTAATAAGTATTTTACGGCTGTGTGGGGCAAACAAGGCTAGCTTCATAGGGCTCCACAGAAGGGCGAAAGATGCAGTGGTGGAGTCTGACAAGGCAGACCGACTGAAGAAGCTGAACGCAGCCGCCCCCCTACACATTGTGCCTATCATGGGTGTGGCTGTGGATGCCCTGGTATGTGGCGGGCGCAAGCAGATGCTGCTGATGTCAGGGTACCATCGTCCATGATTGGAAGTCCCTTGGAATCTTGTCATGTTACTTGTACCAAGGCACACCCACGCGTAGTCTCCGTATTAAGTATGTTTTGCTCCAAACCGCGCCATGATTTTTGCATCCTCGTGTGCCGTGCAGTGGGATGCAGTGGTGGGTGGTCATCGCGGCGCTTATCTTTGGCGCCGTATCATCCTCCCTGCTGACTGCGTTCCTGCTGCTGCTGGGAAGCACAGCGGCATTCTGGGCCGTGGAGCCCCGGCAGCTGCTGCTTATGCTGGCGGCGCTGGCAACGGGCGTGACCGCAGTGACCTACTTCCTGGCATTTGACCGGCTGGCATGATGTTGCCACATTTTTGAACAATTGTTGCCGATGATGCTCGACTATTTCCACAAACGGTAGACCTTGGCTAGAATACGCTCCCACTTGGGAATGTCCAGGGTTTCTTCATTTCTTTGGGCTTGGGGGCTGCATACGCAGCGGAGTCCAGTGTTCTCAAACTTGTATTTTGGGGGGGGGCACCTGGAATGTTGCTCAGGCAGAATGTACTATGGCATGATGTCCATGCTTGCTGGGCGCTGCTGTCCAAGCATGGACATGCGTTGATATCGCACGGCAGCAAGGCAGCCGGGATGGCTGTGTTATCACAGTGCTGTTGCTGTTGTCATCCTGAGCTATCGCTCTTGAGCACGCAATTATTTATTTTTAGCTATTTTGTGCATCTAGCAATTGAATTGCTAAGCTAACCGCAGCCACCTGCCTGTTTTTTTTACTGCCCTCCATGTTGAGAAAGGGAGCGGGTTTGTACGTATGAATGACGTATGAATGACGTATGAATGAGGCCAAACGTATTATTGACGTATGAATGGTCAGACCTATAATACTCATGTACCGTACATAACAGCTTGGACTACAGGTAGTGACAGAAGAGAGCCTAAATGTCACAAGCCCGATTCTTGCCAGACTCAGTCTGTGCACGGTGGAGGGTAGAACGTAGCCATGCAATTGCCCATAGCCCAACTAACGTATACTGGCCAACGGACATCAGCCAGCCTAGCTAGCTATGCGCCTCGCCTAGCTAGCACTGCTTGTTTGCTCACGTCTCCATAGCAATGCAATGCTCACGTACACGGGACATATTGCACCCACAGTGCAGGGCATGCCCCGGATCGTTTAGTTAGACGGGTCCGCTTGAGCACCCTGTGCATGGCATGCCTGTGGCGTGCATGAGGGAAGGGGGAGGTCTCTGCCCTCCTACTGCGCACATGTTGCCCACACTAGCTCAGGGATTGAAAGCACTTAGGTGCTCCGTGCATGACTCCCTGCAACGGGAGCACGTGTTAAATTAATTAATAAATTAATTAATGGCACAATGATTAATTAATTAGGAACATAAAGTTCTCCGTTGGGAGTATGTGTTGCACATATCCCAGAGAAGGGGCATATGGCACATTCTCTATGGTACATTCTAAGCTACTTCCTGCAAGGGTGGGAATGTAAACGACACTTGCATGCTCTAGGTGCACCAAGGGCACCTGCAGCACCAGAGTCTCAGATCGAGCTCAACCCAACTAAGGGGAGCCTGTCATGCCAGGGGGGGAAGATCACCATAGCTATACAAGAGCTAGGGCATGGCTTCTCACCAGATAGTGACTCTCTGTATAGGCAGGGCTGAGCTTATTCTTAATGCATCATCATCCATCATGGGGGTCCATTTTCAGAGTAGGATATGCTGCTCATGTCCGCAATGAGGACCTGTACCAGGGCATGCCCTATATCACCAGCACCATTAAGCAGCGTCGTGTGAGAGATCTCGGCACTTCTATGAGCCAAATTCCGGCCACGAGGTAGCCATGGCTGTCGGAGCTCATAACTTTCACGTTTGAGCACCGAATTTAGCCGTGAATATCACAATCGCTTCGTCTTTCTAAGACGCACATGCTGATATAATTTCCCGACGCTATTACGCAATATATGGCGAATAAACGCGCCTCTACGCAACGCAGCCTGGCGGCTGCGCTCGGCAATGAAAATACGTCTGCAGCTCCGGCTGCAGCTTCGCCATCAGGTCCGGCAGGCGGCGATGACACTAGTCGTGCACTGGTGGTCGTCCAGCAACCTCCCGGCCTTAACGCCTCGCCATCTGCATCGCCTGACCCCAAGCGCACCCGCTCAGCCGACCAAACAGGAGGGTCTTCAAGCCCCTCAGAACCGCGCTTTCGGCCCCGGCCTTTCAAGGTCGCAGATTACGACTGGGCCACCATTTCTCCGACCGATGCTATGCGCTGCATCTTCTTCGGGGATTACGCTTCGCTTCACGACCTGTGCCACCATCTCCACTCCAACCGTCGCCTCCTCCTCCCGGACGGCCGCCGATGGCTCCCCCTCCCGCTGCCCGGAAACATCCCCCGCCCCGAACTCCAGCACGCCATCCTCAACTCCCTTCTCCAGCGCTCCGACGGCGAGATCTGGGCTGCAACCGTCACCGCCCCCACCCTTCGTTCCATCCTCGCGGAAGCCTTTCAGCAGCACGTGACCCCCCTTGCTGCCGACATTTCAGCAATCGGCGGCACGCTGACTGCTGAACTTCCTCACATTTCCACCGCCGCCGCCTCCACCTCCACCGCCGTTTCCGCCTTCACTGCCGACATCAAAGCCCAGCTCCTCGACCTCGACCAACGCCTTCAAGCCACCGCCACCGCCCTTGAGAGCTTGCATGACACCGCCGGCCTCACCGCCCAAGCGGTGCAGGAAATCGCTGCCCAGCCGGCACCTGCTGGCCCGGCCAGTGATGTTCCCTCCACCTGGGCGGACTTGCTTAAGCATCATACCACCTCCACCACCTCCACCATCGCGGCACAACTCAAGCAACAAGCCCTCGACCTTCGCGAGGCGGCCGAGCTCGACAAGCGCAGCCACAATGTCATCGTCAAGCACTTCGACCAGCCGGCAGGTGAGACCTCCACGAGTCTCCTTGAGGCAGTTAAGCGCGCCATTCTTGCCCCCATGTTACTCACTGGTGAGCTGGACATGTCGGCTGTCCGCCTCCCCCGCGCGCGGGGGAAGGCTGGCCCGGCACCCGTGCTCCTCACCTTTAAGTACATGACGGACAAGCTGGCGTTCCTTAAATGCCGCAAGAAGCTCGCGGAGACTCGCTTCACGCTGGACGACGACTTGACCCTGGCCCAGCAACAGCGGCGACGCGAGCTATGGCCGACCTACCTTCAGCTCCGGCAGCGTGCAGGGGGGAAGCCGGTATACTGGAGGGGGGCGGTCATCCACGTTGACCACAAGCCCTGGCAGGCCCCTCCTGCCACCCCAGACTAGGGAATATACCAGTAGTGTAGATTAGATAGGCTTAGCCTTTGCAAGTGGCCCACGCGCATGTGCGCCCATAATGGCCCCCATGGATGTTGCTTTCAGTATTTAGCCGCGCCCAGCCTACAATGGGACCTCCCATGGATGATGCATTAAGAATTTAGCCATGCGATGCCTATGCAGGGAGTTACTCTCTGCTGAGATGCCATGTGTACACCAGCTATAGCCTAGCCACATACCCTCCACCCCATATGTCATGCAGGCCTTCTAGGCCCTCTCCTCAAGCCCCCCCTGGGTGCCTGTGCTTGATAAGGAGGCATGAACCATCATGGCGGTGCAGGTGCACCTTGTGCACCCAGAGCAGGTGACAGTTGTACATCCTCCACCTGCAGGTTGTAGCCCTGATTGTATTACAAACCCATAGATGCCCCTTTCTCAGGGCTATGTGTTACATATGCTCCCAACGGAGCTATGATTTTAATTAATTAATTAATTAATTAAGCAGCGACGCCTGCAGCTAGTAGGGCACCTAGCTCGCACCAACCAGGTAGACACCTCACGTGGCCCCCCCGCAGGACTGCGCTCAGCCCAGCCTGGCCGGCACCTCCTGACGTGGGCCGGGCCCAGTGACGTTAGACGCCGCAAGGCCCGCACCTTCAAAGAACAGCTAGTAGAGGACATGGGGGGCCTAGGCCTCTCCGTGATTTGGAAGAAGATTATGGACAAGGCCAATTAAGTGGGCCCAGGTCATAGAGGACAACGAGCCCCCCCCAGTGGGGAAGCGCCCGCGTGTGCAATCCCGTGGGAGGCACGTGCGCCAGACAGCCGTCCCGTGCATGATCCTTATGTCCTAAAAATTTAATAACCCTAGCCATGGGAGGTTTGGAGATGCGTAGATGGGTCTCGGGGTGCTGGTCGGGCGCAGCAAATGATGTTAGCGGCCAGTCAGTGATGGTGCGAGTGCTGCATGTTGCTAGGCCGAATTTTCCCAGACATCTGCGCATCGATCAATTAAGTACGTTGTTCCCAACAAGATTTATTAGCATTGGCAGCCAGTAAAGGCTCGAGGCTACGTCCATTACTCTGGCGTGCTGGCTCGCGCAAGAAAGGTAATCTGCTGTACCGACCTGGTACGTTCTAGCCTCCAAGCGTGTTCTATTAGCCGTATATAGTTGTATTATCGTTTAAGGCTAATATCAGAGTTATTACCGAGGGGTTGTGATTGTCTTTTTGTTGTTTTGCTGCCTCTACGCATCGGCTTGTCATGGTTGGGGAATACCATCAGGTCAAGCAGATTTCGGACCATGTTTGGTCACCGTTAGCTGATGCTGCAACGGAAATAGCGAGGTAACGATTGTTATCGGTCACTAATATGGTAACGTTGATTACCCAATGCTTTTCCTTGGTCAAGCACCCCGAGACAAGTTCTTTTTCTGACCAGTGTTAGGCGTGGCTTCTTGTTTTGCTGGCCAACGCCCACCTTCTTGTTTTGCATCCATTGCATGTGAAAATCGTGGAGATACCCATAACCTGTTTGCATGGGAGCATTATACCAACTTATTCCTATTGTTTTATTCATTGTTTCCAAGAACACAGAGGTGTTTTGTCGTTCATTGGGTGTGTTAGTGATGTAGCTCCTTGCCACCCTTTGTACGCGCGCTTTAGGCCTTGATATGAGCCTTACACCTATTGTATAGCATGAGCTTGTGTCTTATATGCTGGACATGGTGTTGGCATTGCTTTTGTGGCCATCTAGTTGTTGTTTTGTGCCACTTTGGGATAGGAAACCTATACGGCAGTTCTAGCAACCGTCCCAAAATAGCTTGCACCGTTATAACGGTCTGAGCTATTTTGGGCTGTTTGCTAGCTAGCATGTGCAGTTCTGTGACATTTCATGCTGTGAATGCATTGATGGCATGCCTGTGATCCTAATAAACTGCCTTTAAAAGGCCAGGGCCACCTGATTTGTGTAAATGGTCTATAATGCATTATATATGTCTCCAACCCCATGTGCACCGTACCCCCCTGGGGGGGGTGCTATTTATAGCACGCATGGGGCATGGATATGTGACCAACCACATTACCCAAACTTTATTCAACATAAAAGCATGCTTGGTTCCAAGGGTGGGCCAGAAAATGTTTTTAGGCTAGATATACTCTCAGGCGCACAAAGATACCCAAACTCAGTCCGTTATGGTGGTTCCAGTCCAGACGGTTGAAGAGTTAAGGAGGGCTGAGGGCGCCCTAGCTCAGTTCTCTCACTGCCGCAAGTGGGAAGGCCACAGCTCTAGCCGCTCTCGATCCACAGCATATGGTGCCGGGGCGCAACACTGTGGGCCGGCCGGTGCAATACAACCATGCAATACCATATAATAGGTAGGCTGACGCATAGCTTATATGCTACAAAGGTGAGGTGGGCTCAAGACGTCGATCGGCTAAGGTGTGCAATTAATATTTGCCGGATCGTCTATCGTGGACATCCGATTGCTGCTGTACCAGCATGCCTCTGGCATGAAGGAGAAAGGGGGTCTCTGCCCTTCCTAGTTCCTGTTCTAGTGCATATACAGGGATTAAAAGCACTTCGGTGCTCCGTGACTCCCCGACGGGAGCACGTGTTGCAAGCTGATGGCCACAAGGTGCCGGAGCTATAACTAAAACGCTGTGCGCTAATATCATTTCAAGTGCTGTAATATATGCCTGAGCTATCCCATTATTGTCGATTGCCCCCATTTAGACAACTGTGCTCTATCCCGGGGGATCGAGCTTGGGGGGGCTTCCAGCCTTCCACAGTATCTTGTTGACATATAAAGGTTCCCGCCCCGCCAGTACAATTGGGGCTTCTCGGGGTTGCATGGGGTCTAATGCATGGTACGTGGCGAATGTAGTCGGGCCACTGGTTGCGGCGTTGCTGCTGCTGGGCTGGCGTCAGGTCGTCGTCAAGCGACCAGGGGGTGTTCACCATGCAGCTTCTTGCGGCGAGATCTGAGGAACCGAACTTGGGCTGGGATGTCGCTGAAGGTAAGGACCACTGGAGGGGGCCCAGCCTTGTTCCGGCCGTGCCGGATGGGGCAGGCGGTAGGCCTGCATGCGCCCTGCAGGGTCGCACCTGGAAGCTCCATGCATGCCAAGAGCTGGTTCCTGAGCTCGTCGAGAAGAGAGTCTGGGGTCTCCCCGCGGGCCCTTGTCGAAGCGCCTGATGATGATTCGACCTGGCAGCGGCGACGGTGGTGGTCAGCGGCCTCGCGACGCGTGTCTTCCAGCTCCTGGAGCTTGGTGGTGATGGCAGTGGTGGAATATCGAGGTTGCCTGGCTCTTGAGCAGGCCAGTCCCACCAGGCGCAAGTCGAGGGGTCATCCCTGGCCCCACTGGCAGGTTGGGCGGCGCGATGGTGGCTGTTCGCTCGGCGATCTTGGGGATCTGCGTGGCCAGGGCGTCTACCTAGGTAGCAACTGCCTCAAGTTTCACGGGTGTTACATCATGTACCCCCTGCGCAGGAGGGGGGAAGAACTCCCTCCTATAGGCCGCTGTCACTATAGAGTGACTATAGGGGGTGACAGATGCCAAAGAGGTTTACGTTTAGCCTCTTCAAAATGGGGTTCAGGGCCGATTAGATTACCACTCCACGTGGCAGTGGTGGCACCCCCGCACCCAGGGCTCCCACTGGAAAAATATGAGGGGTAATCGAACGATCCTGTCGATCCAGCATAAGGGTGGTACACTTTTGCTAGTTGCGATGATGGCATGATGATGGAAGTGAATTAATCAAATATGCATGTTTCAACATGCTCATGTCTATGAAAATAGACATGCAGCTATAATTTTACTGGCTTGAGCGTACTTCTATTATACCATGCCTAGCGCCTATAGCTTTGACACATGGCTCCATGCTAATTAATGATTACGTAGTGTTTGCCAAGGCTCCGGACATGCCAATGCTACGTACGCGTCCGCTGACGCCAGGCCTTAGTGTCCGCCCACAGTAGATGCTTATTAAGCTCTCCTCGTGAGCAGTTTTTTTATTGCACGTACCTGAGGCATGCATGCTCTTGGCAGTGAGAGATGGATGGGTGTCTCTGCCCTCCTTGCTGTGTAGTGGAATCACCACAAGCACAGATCAGACTATTCAGTGTAAATCTAGTTCCAGCATCGCTTCATATGGTACGTGCATGTCTCATAACTCGTTGGGTACATAGGCCCCACTGTGCTCAGAGTGGCCGCCGAGAAAGGCAAAATTGTGCCAAAGGCCGAGTCTTATACAACTCCTGACGTGGGCCGGGCCCCGTGATGTTAGACGCCGCAAGGCCCGCACCTTCAAAGAAAGCTAGTTCTGGACATGGGGGGCCTTTCCGTTCCATCCTCACGGAAGCCTTCCAGCAGCACGTGACCCCCCTTGCTGCTGACGTCGCAGCAATGGGTGGCCCGCTGGCTGCTGAACTAATTCCTCACCTCACCGCCACCTCCACTGCCATTTCCACCTCCACTGCCGACATCAAAGCCCAGCTCCTCGACCTCGACCAACGCCTTCAAGCCACCGCCAACGCCCTTGAGAGCTTGCATGACACCGCCGGCCTCACCGCCCAGGCGGCCGTGAAGGACATCGCCGCGCCCAGCCGGCGCCTACTGGCCCGGCCGGCGATGCTCCCTCCACCTGGGCGGACTTGCTTAAGCAGCACACCACCTCCACCACCTCCACCATCTCGGCACAACTCAAGCAACAAGCCCTCGACCTTCGCGAAGAAGCCGACATCGCCCGGCGCAGCCACAATGTCATCGTCAAGCACTTCGACCAGCCGGCAGGTGAGACCTCCACGAGCCTTCTTGAGGACATTTTTGCCCCCATGCTACTCACTGGTGAGCTGGACATGTCGGCTGTCCGCCTCCCCCGCGCGCGGGGGAAGGCTGGCCCGGCACCCGTGCTCCTCACCTTTAAGTGTACATAGCGGACAAGCTGGCGTTCCTTAATGTCATGCCGCAAGAAGCTCTCGGAGACTCGCTTCACGCTGGACGACGACTTGACCCTGGCCCAGCAACAGCGGCGACGCGAGCTATGGCCGACCTACCTCCAGCTCCGGCAGAGCGCACGGGGGAAGCCGGTATACTGGAGGGGGGCGGTCATCCACGTTGACCACAAGCCCTGGCAGCCCCCTCCTGCCACCTCAGACTAGGAATATATATACCAGTAGTGTAGATTAGTAAGGCTTAGCCTAGCATGTGGCCCCCGCGCATATGCGCCCATAATGGCCCCCATGGATGATGCCTTCAACATTTAGCCACGCTATGTCTATAATGGGACCCCATGGATGTTGCATTAAGAATTTAGCCATGCTATGCCTATGCAGAGAGATGCTCTCTGTCGAGAAGCCCTGCCCTAGCCCTTGTATTGCCCTGATGATCTTCCTCCCCCGTGCCAGGATCCCCCCCTTAGGCGGGTTGAACCTGAGACAGCATGGTGGTGCCGGTGCCCTGGTGCACCTAGAGCAAGGGTAGCTTACATTCCCACCCTTGCATGAAGTAGCCTAGGATGTATTAAAAGCCATATGCCCAGGGCTTCTCAGGGATATGTGCTACATTGACTCCCAACGGAGTGATGTTCCTAATTAATTAATTAATTAATGGGGGGCCTAGGCCTCTCCGTGATTTGGAAGAAGATGATGGACAAGGCCAAGTGGGCCCAGGTCATAGAGGACAACGAGCCCCACCCTGTGGGGAAGCGCCCGCGTGTGCAAACCCGCGGGAGGCACGCCAGACAGCTCCCCTAGGGTAGCATGATGTTGTTTAGATCGATGTTGTAGTTAGTGATGTTGTTTAGATAGACGTTGTAGGTAGATGATGTAGATAGATTAGACCGGTAGGACTTGCACCCACCCATCCATCCATCCATCCCATGTAACTAGGACTTAGATAGCTTATACCATCCATTCCATCCCATGTTCCCCTCCCACTGAGGACTTATGCTCATGTGACGCAGTCACGTGTCTATTAATTAATTAATTAATCCATCCATCCATCCATCCATCCATCCATCCATCCATCCATCCATCCATCCATCCATCCATCCATCCATCCATCCATCCATCCATCCATCCATCCATCCATCCATCCATCCATCCATCCATCCATCCATCCATCCATCCATCCATCCATCCATCCATCCATCCATCCATCCATCCATCGGGGTTAATGCTCCGTGACTCCCCAACGGGAGCACGAGTCTAATTAATTAACTAATTAATTATACAACTGCCAACTTATGGAGGAAGATGGCATGGTTGCTTGTTTGTCCTTGCATGAACTACTATGGATGTTCAAAGCATGCAACCTGGGGCCTGCAGCCGAGAATAGTCGAGCTAAGGATACTGGCTGTGCATGTTGCTTGCACTGATCAAGTGGCATGGATGTGTGGGCTCAGCCTGGGCACTCACTCTGTTGGCTCACTATAACACTGTTCAGTCGCATCAGAAACTGGCAAAATGTTTTGGAACATTACTAGTACATGAACGACACCACCATGAGATGAGCAGCGCTTGCTTGAAGGCAGGCAGTGATTTCATACGGTGCCCAATCATGCCATCATGGTAGCAGAGGGCTAGCCCCCTGCCAGGATCCCATGCTTGGGAAGTTTGATAAGGAAGAAGTACCATCATGGTAGCAGAGGGCTAGCCCCCTGCCAGGATCCCATGCTTGGGAAGTTTGATAAGGAAGAAGTAGCCACGCAATGCTCCAACACTTCGGCGGTTGAAAGCAGGACCTGTTCATGAAACTGTGGTGCTATCATCTGACAAAAGCAGTGAATGGGCAAGGCCACCATTTGAACACAGGCGATAGAGAGGGCAAGGCAGGATCAAACAGATTGCAGTCAGAAAGGATTTTCACGAAGAGTTAACACGATAGATCGGAGATCAGCAGATGTTCGCAGAAACGACAGCAGTAACTATAGTACTACGATCGACTTATACATTTTTGCGCTATAATTGAAAAGGACTCACATATACCCGGATCAATGCAAGTTGACTCGCAACAGCTGAGCACACATTGGAGATCCCTGAGGTGCACATTTAATCTAGGTTGGAAAACTAGCTGACTATGGCAAATTACATCCTAGTTGTTAGCACAGCAGTGGAAAATAATCATGATGGAAATGAGCATCAAGCCACCCAGGTTGTGCAGTCTTGCCTGTCTCGGTTATGTTGCGTGTTATCTCGAAGCTCGTCGTGGTGCCCCGAGGCAACGATGCTGTACACTAAGTAAAATGCTGTACCAGAGCCGTGGACGCTTCTTTTCATGGCCCTATCGGAGCGAGTGATGCACTTGAACAGCCTGCCTCGGCAGCATTGTGCGGCAGGTCTCTCACCTGGATCGATAGAGGCATGCCAGTATCCAGCTCCATGCCGACGGGCAAGGAGATGGCAGGGAGGCCCGCCAAGCTGGCAGGGACCTGCACAGGGACAACAAGCACCCAGAAGTTTCAAGAGAATGATGCGCACGAAGGCACACTGCTCAGGATACCAGAACCTCCTGCTCCAGGAATTACATCTCAACGTTCTCTTGGCACACATCCCATGGTTGCTCTTGACTGCATGGCTGGTGTTACGTCGTCGAGTAAATATGGACAGCCCACCGAGAACCATAGCATCCAGTTTGGAGGACGCAAACGATAAGAGAAACCAGGCAAAGAAACATCATGCCTCATGGGCAGTCGCAAGGTGATGCAATTGCAAGTGACCACACTACTGCCAACTCTGTCAATCAGTATCTGTTATGCGCGTGTCTGTGCTAGCATCCCTCCCGACAGAGACGAGTGGGCAGCGCGGAGCGACTGGCACTGAAATCATGAATACGAACGCGTGCATGCCATCCTCCAATAGATGCCACAAATAAGACGATCCCAGCTAGCAATCTTTGGGGAACAATCAGCGATGGCACAGCTAGGAAACCCTCATGGTCCGAGATACCCGAGCGCAGAGCCGGTGCCACCCCTTGAATGACACAACATGCACCATCAACACGAGGTTGGTGTATAAACCCATTGGCTGGATGGTAATGTAGGAACTACAACCCAAGGATCCCCTCCGCAGAGGTGAACAATATGAGAGTAGCACCATCTGCTATCAAGGATGAGGGTTGTGATGATAGGACCATGAAGACAGAGAAAGTGGTTGGAAGCTGTGGAAAACGAGCATCATATGACAGGTAATGAAAATTCAATGAGACCCAAACACGCCTACCCCCCCCCCCCCCCCCCCTCCCTGGTAGTCAAGTGCGTCCGCTAGGCCTAAAAGGTGAGGAGGGTATGCCCCACAGTGCCGCACGTGTAGGTCATATTTAATGCGTAGAACATCTAGGATAGGCAACACAGTAGTGCTCGGGATCCTGGGGAGCTCATTTCGCCCTATTTCATGTCCATACACCACAAGTACACATAACAGAAACAGATGACATCTTGTGTCGTCTGCCAGAAAAAACGTTTGCTATAAGCTTGTTGGGTCTGATAATAGATCACAAGCGTGCTGGTTCTCGATAGAATGTGTGAAGACACACGCAGCACACTCACCGTCATGAGGTCATTGGCATACGCGGCTGCTGGGTTGGCCTGGGCCAGTATCTGCGGGCAAGGGTTCCCATGGAAAGGCAAAAGGCATCCAATTCATGGCGACGAATGTCACCACTGGCATCCACCACAACTGTTCATCGGCCTCATTGCGTCTACAATGGAAAAGACTCACCACAGTCAGCGATGGCAGTTACACTGCACGACTGCTGCAGCAGGCTACACTTCGGTGCCAAAGGCTAGACTGAACTGCTATCCAAGCCATAACCCAAGAGGAATACGTAGAGGTCATCTTGTCAACTAAGGACTGTTGCATTTCTGCAATAGTTGTCACTACCTATACATAGTACACATAATGCTGCAAAACATGTTAAGAGTGATCAAAGACCAGGCAGGCAAGATATTCACGTGCGATACAGATTGCATCTCACCTAACCCAACAAGAAGTATAGGTACCTTCTTGTTTTTGGTAGCAAGATACATCCGCATCACCCACCAGGCATGCATCCATGCATGCAGATGGGGCACCATTGCGGGGCTTTAAATAAATGAACCAGGGGGGGGGGCAGGATGATGGAACATGGAGAGCCCTTGCCTCCTAATGACGCCTGGTCTTGAACATGCCGAACGTGCACCACTTTGCAAGAATTTAAAGCGCCCAACTACCTTGTCGGCGAAAGATCCAGCAGGGGGCACCCTGAATCCTGAAACAATTCTCACTATATCAAGCCAAAAAGAAAATCGACATCGATGCACAGCAACGCCTTCCAAGAACGCGGCCGCCATGACCTGGGAGCAACGAGTTTCCCACTCTAATTGGTCAAGCACAACCAGCCAGTGCAGCTAAGCCCAACATGCTCGATACTCAGCCCGCTTTCAGCCCCCATCGTCCTGCCTTATTATCCCCTTGGAGCACACCCGGGAAGCCAAGAAAGCGATGCAACCACCACATCTCTCCCCATGATCGTGCACACCATGGTAGTCAGTGAATGTAAGAAAGCAAGGGTACGCATCTCGAGGCACACTGTACCCCCAACGGCAGAGGCCATAAAAGATGGCACACCTCGGACAACAGCGGAGCCGTGGTGGGCGTGGTGGGCGCCAGGATAAGGTCCACCTCACGGAAGGCGGCCGTGAAGTCTTGCGCAACCAGCTGGCGTACCTGAGGACACATGGGCAGGCGTAACGATGGGTCCCCATCAAGGGCCATCCCCAGTCGATCCCGGCAAGACCCCCAAGAACCCGACTTTGTTGCACCGGTCAGCAATAACACCGGTCAGCAACAACCACGGGGAGATGCCGAGGAGGGGGCATCACATTACTAGGTCGGCCCATGACCAGTGAACTAGATGGATCGATCCCTGAGCGACCCCAGGTTACCTACCTTGCCCCCGCCTTGCTGTGACCATAATACCAACAGACACTACGAAATGCCCACCAAGACTAGTATGATGAGCAACAGGTATTGTTCATGGCAACCCAACAAAAGTGGTGTGCACCGCTTCGGCAGTGCCAAAAGAGACAGCATACGTAGGCAGGCATGCACACGCGCGACTAGACCAGGGAACCATACGTTTCAAAGTGAGATGTAAGACACGGGGCGTCAACAGCCACCCCTGTCGCAGAAATGTTGCTCATTTGCGTGCTTTGTGAGGCCTAGAAATTGCAAAGGCCGGACGCAACTGCAGCAACAAGTAGAGTACAAGAATTCACGCATAAGCTTCTCTTCAGCAGTCCGTCAGGCCAAACAAGGGCTGACTTGCTTGGGAATGGTCTTCACATTAGGACGCGACTCAACTGAGTAACAACGAGTTTCAATTGTGTATTGATCATGCTACAAGGCACCACATTACCTGCATGGCTTTCTGGAAGTAGTCCCTGGCACGAGCACTGCTTGCCACAAAGGTGCCCAGCAGGACGCGGCGGCGCACCTGCCACGGAGGCCCCCGAGAAGAGTGCATGGAAGGAGGCAAAGGGGGTTAGGTGCAGTTGCCGACTCTGTTTCATGACATTGTGAATAAAGACAGCAACTAGAGGCTGGTCGGAGCCGAAGATTGTCTGCTGCCATTCCAGACCAGAGATAGAGGGAGATGGGAACATCGTATTGCCTGACATCCGCCACGCATGCGACAGCTCCGCGGGAATGCCCACATCCACTGGAGGATTTTCCGCTCGGATTCAACAAGTGGAAAACCGAGACGTCTATGGACTCACCGCTATGCCGTTGACCTGGGATGGCATGACACCCCGCCAGCTGGCATGTCGCCACAATATGCCACAGCCACACCACTTGCTGGAAGCAAACATGCATTTAGGGCAGTGCCCCTACAAGTACAAGGGGTCCCATGTGTGGTGTCGCGAACTTCTGAAGGTCGACCCATACGTCAGAAGTAAGTACTACGATATACATAACATGTTGTGCATGACAAGTACAATATATATTTATTGAGAATGATAAATTACGGAGGTGAGATTGGCATGCAGCGTACGGTAAACTCCGAAAAGAAGAAGAACCCTAAAGAAAATAGTACAATATATGTACTACTACGTATGGAATCCAGTATAGTACAATTCCCCCAAGCGCTGTACTTGACAAATATAAGCAATGCACCTCTGGGCCAAACCGCCTCGACCGGCTGGCCTCCAGCTGCTCCCGGTAACTCCTGTGATGGCCCACCGCGGTGGAGGCTGCGGCATCAGGCAGCTCTGTGGCAGATGGCTCCCCCTCACGGCCCGCCTGCCCAAAAGGAGGAAAAGTTTGAAGCAAGGCAACAAGAGCACCCCACATTGAGCCGTGCTCAAAGTGGTTCCTGAAGCCTGCGCAGTGCACCACACTGGGTGCGATGTAACACACCTATCGTAAAACTAGACAGGAAAAAAAGCCTAAAAGTAGACCGACACTTTGCCCAATGCAAGGCGACTTTTCTTCTCTCAAGGTTGTCTGTTACAAAAGTCACGTCTTCAGCGTTGACGGTCGTTTTATGCCTGAATCTCGATTACCCTAGGTCATGACGCGGCCCAGGAAGCCGGAGTCGTAGTTATGAGGCCCAGGGGGGGCGGGGGCGTAATTTCGAGGCCAGGGGGGCTGGGGGCGTAATTAGTCTGCGGGGGGGGCTCTGGTAAATCGTGCGCGCGCAGGGTAGCAGCGGGAGCGAGCGAGCCATTCCCTTCCCGTGTGTCAAGTTTATGGTAGGTGAATAGCCGGGCTACTCCATTTTATACGTCGAATGTTCACTTGGACTACGCGCGCGCAAGTAGTCAAAGTGAACCTTTGCCATATAAAAGTAAATAGCCGGGCTATTCACCTAACAAACAGACAAGCTTTCCCCAAACAAACACTCCTACATCCAGAATACCCTTTTTTCTAAATTGGAGCAAACATCCACTAGTATCGTAGGCCATGGTATTGGACGGAAGTTCTGCTGAGAGCTCAACATTCCCCCTGCATGCTCCGCTGCTATCACGCACACAGTCCACTCAAGCATGCATCCAACAAGTCGCATACCTTGGCCACAGGACGGCCAACGTCCCAGCACATCCGCCTCCACATCCCACCTAATGGGGAGATGTGAACCTTGGAATGGTTGACTTGGGGTGTCAGCTGCTGCGTTGAAACTCCATGGCCGTTGGGACAACGGCGGCGTTGTCACAGCTCTAGTCATAATCCTACCATGGTGATGCTGACAAATGAAGTCGGTGCCGACATGGTCTACTGCTGATGTTGAAAGCTGACTTAACACGACGGTTTCATGCGGACATGGAAAGCTGACTTGACATTGCAGCTTCATGCGGACATGGAACGCTGACTTAACACCGCAGTTTCATGCGGACATGGAAAGCGGACGTAACACCACGGTTTCAGGCATGGACATGGAAAGCGGACTTCGCACCAAGGGCCTATTAATTAATTAATTGAACTCGTGCTCCCGTTGGGGAGTCACGGATCGAGCACCGAAGTGCTTTTAATCCCTGTACGTGCACAGCAGGAAGAAAGGGCATATGGTCACATGAACAAGCAATAAAGGATGCTGACAGGTCCAGATAATAAGACATGGCATGCACTTGTTACTCACAGATAGGCCGTAGCTCAACCCGTCATATCGCGCCAAGTTGCTGGCGGCTTCTGCCGCCGCCACCACATAGTACGCTGCCAGGGCCGCCCGTGTGTGTGGGAGTCTGATGGGTTGCTGTGGGAGGATGCAGAGCCCAAGAGAGGCATTGGCAGACAGACGACAGTCCGTTTGGCACGAGGTGCCAGTACATGGTTTCAAGAGACATTTGTGAGCACAATTAAACTGGTCAGGCAGAGAGCCAGTGCAAAGGTAGGCAGCTGCTATTCACAAGAATATTAAGATTATTCATATTGCATGTCCATCACCCACCACCGTTATATATAAATTCAAGAGAATTATGCAGGCGTTGGTGGTCCTGTGTGACCCCAAACTGTCGACCACATCTCCGCAGTAATGTCCATACCAAACAAGGCATTTAAGAGTAAACCCTTTGCGTGGAATAAAAAGGGTTGCAGTTTTGTCTAGCCCCGTTACTACTACATTCGCAGCCACAACCTGGTCATGCGGAAGCCATTCTACCACAAGAAGCTGCTAGAAAACCTTCCTGGGAAGAGTTGTCTGTGCATCACTACCAAGCAGCTCATGCCATTCGATCGCCAGCTGATATTGGGGCTACATGGTGCCTATTAAAAAGGGCATGACACTCAGGTGCAGTACTGTGTTAAACGATCAAGCATCCGTCCATACCAATGAGATGATCATTTACTTACGATGCGGGCGCCTCGCTCCTTCATCCAGTCGACGCCCGCTCGCCACGCCTCCCGTACTGTCGGGCTTAGCTCCCGCACCCGGTACTCATCCGGGATGCCGACCCTCACTCCCGCCAGAGAAGCATCTCCGAAATCCCTGGACGGAGATGGCGTAGGAACTTCCCCACCCAGCACAGCGGTGCCTGGTTCCTGGGCTTGCTCGCCGCCGAAACGTTTACGGTGAGAAGGAGAGGGTGCAGCGGGGAGGAACTTCTGTCCGACGCAGGTGGAGTCGTTCGGATCTGGCCCCGATAGAACCTGCGGTGCCATGGGAGCGGGAGATGCACTGGCAGGCAGGTGACAGGTTACAGAAGAAGAAGAGGCTGTTTGGGCTTGGTGGGTGCACGCGGTGGTATACAGTGCCACCCGTGATAAGGCTAAGTGAGCGCTATCTCATAAAAGGATAGGATTCCCTTGTCCCGGGGGTGAGGGTATACTACGTATGTGCCCCCCCCCATGGGTGCGACTCAGTACGAACTGTGAGGATATGCAGCATGGGTGCATCGTCTAGCATAGGCAAGGTCAGCGAGCGCGTCATGGGGCAGGGTGAGCACTGCTTACTTCATCCACCGAAAAGGGGCAATTAACGGTACATGGGCCATTAGCAGTAGATACAGCCGAGGATGACAAAGCAGCCAACACGCTACGTGCAACCGCCGCGTCTGGTATGCCAAGTTATCGGCCCGTTGAATTGACGCGGATAGGGTTATTGCGAGTGTTTCTGGTTTCAATAGCATCTACACATGGCCAAGCCTCCGCAGTCACAAACACAATCACATGTGAAATATGATAAGGAGGGCATCCAGAATCAGCGCAAAGCCTTGTCACAGATGGCTTTGGCTCGCCCACACGATCGGGAAAAACCCATGGGCTCAGCAAGCAATGTGGGTGGGAGGCCGATCCGCCTCACCTGCAACAACAGCGACGCATCCTGCACATTTCTTGCAAATATGCCGGGGCAGTCCAACGAGCTGGCGTAGGATATGAGTCCCCAGCGGGAGAGCATGCCATAGGAAGGCTGCCACAGGAAGTAGCCATAACCACCAATGGCCGACGAGTGTGCATGAGGGGCAAGTATGACAGTTAGCAGCAAAAGCTGGCATGACAAGCTAGCAAATGGCCAGTTTAAACCACAACTCAAGGAAGATAACGACTTATAACTCGGCCACACACGGAGCCAGCAAAAGAAGCAGATCTGTCGAGCAATGCCATCATGCAATCCTGAACACTGGTCACCATGCAATAAACAGAGTGACCATAGAGTGACCACTTGCTTATGTCGTCCAAGGAGAGCATCAGCAACGAGCAGTCAACAGCAGCCAGATGGCCAGCAGGCACCCTGAAACGGGCGGAGTACGGGCGGACGTGTGAACAGGCACAACCTACGCACAGATAGCGGTAGCGCTGCATGCCCGAGCTGTAAGCTCTGATCAATCCCTGGGCATCTGCATGGGCACGCGCTTAAAGCCGATGGACACGGATCTGCATCCAAACCATCCATTTCCGTCTCCAAACTTGTTCGTGTGGTGGGAAGGCAGGTAACTCCTCCAACGTGGCCAGGGCCAGAAACAACTCAAGGCTTGGCCAAGATACATGGATTTCCCAAACGCACACGGGCCGTGCTCGACTGAGAGGTATTCCTTTACCTGTTCATGCGATGCTTGTAAAAAAAACTACAAATAAAAATTGGCATGATCTTCTAGTCCGGTGGAAGCCCTCACCTTTAGGCCCACAACGCCGCAGTACGCCGCCGGCATGCGCACGGATCCTCCCGTGTCAGAGCCGATGGCGCACGCGGCCATGCCGGTGGCCACAGCGACCGCGCTGCCACCGCTGCTGCCGCCCGCAACACGGGGTGCGTCGGTGCTGCCCCACGGGTTGAGGACGGCGCCATGGGGGGAGAATCTGCTGAAGGAGCCCATGCCTGGTGGTGCACACGCGTGAGCACGCATCATGGAACTCAGGAAAGGGCAGGGTGAGTGAAGCAGGGTGAGATGAGATGAGAAGAACTGTGGGATGCAACAAGGGTTGTCGTTGCGATGGATGCATCGAAAGAGAGACAGAGGCGTCAATAGAGAAACAAAGGCGTCCCAGTGCCAAAGTAAGAAGGCCTACTCGGAAGGCACGCGGGCACGGATGAAGCGGTGCATATTCTAGACAGATGCAGGGTGGAAGAGAGGGTTGACGAGGCACATCCGCAACAATCCCCTGGATAAGCAGGCAGGAGCTGACATGTCACGTTGGTATCCACACTCATCTCAACCGCCTCCATGGGACATTATGAGCATGACCCGACCTCCCCTATTTTTCTCCCAGGAATCCCACCAACGGTACGTCTGTGGTTGCATCGTATAGCCTCACCCAGTTGGCTGGAATCAAACGTGCAAAACTATGCAGCCTACACGCATGCCATCCAAGTGCACTGCGGATGCAACCACGGGCAGCATGGCGCCAGGCTTCCCCTATCCCAGAGGCCAAGGTGCACAACGGGGAAGCCAACCAAAGCTGCGATTCCATAAAACATGATCGGTCACAGAACCGTTCTGTTGATGGCTGAAAGAATGGCACAGCTAGACCAAATGACCAAGTGTATGCATCGGCAATTAGTGTTGAGGGCAAAGGCTGCTCTAGACGTCCTGCTTGGCCGTGAGCGCACATCGCTACCTTCTTTGGGTCATAAATCATGATAAACATGTCGAAACTATTTTTGCAGAGCAGCCCACCCCAAAATCTGCACTTATCGTTGTGACGTCAAGAGAATAAGAATTAACGCGGGCATTCACGGTGCGCGGGAGTGCTGCAGATTCCGGGACGCAAGCATACAAGAATCAGGAATTGGGAGACAGTTCCCACCTGCTGGTAGGGCAATTGCACACCCGTATTTACCAATGGCATGTGCCATCCCGACATTTCCCCTCGACACGGCGTTGCGAGCCATCCCTTACCGAGTCCCGGGCACATCCCCCCCACCTACCAAACTCATCCATGTTGGTTTTCCCGACCACAACCGCACCCGCGTTCTTGAGCCTGGACGTGACGGTGGACTGCAACCAAGGATGGGGGACGAACACATGAGGGTTGTCTCCTTGACATGAGGGGGGTGGACGAAGCCGGGTCATGGCCACGCTTGCCCGCACGTCAGACGAACATCGCCCATGGCATTGTGGAATCTCCCTGAAAATGAACGGGATAAACGGGCTCCACCGCTACCCAAAAGACTTACTGCTGCCCGCCCTAGGCTCACAGCTTGGTGCCAAAGCAGCGATTACTCACGGGCACGATGCCGGCCAGCCGGCCAGCATTTGGAGGCTAGCCGGCCGGCATGTTAGTGCTGCGTGCAAGGCCTGGCCACCCATCCACTTACCTGTCCATTTACCCATCCATTTATCCATCCATCCACTCATCTGCATACATAGCCATCCCCAGCTAGCTTCCTAGAGGAGCCTGTCACCCCATGCAGAGCCCGTCCCCCATGGTAGTACAGGTAAACTACTATAGCTACTACCGTACGATACACAAGCTGTCGGATGAGGTATTCTGAGCGCTCACGGTCAAGCTGTTCCTCCCTTGATGCGGCCCCGCTCACGCTCTAGCAGGTTTTTATGCATGTTCTTTCTTGATGTGGTCCCCCTGTGCTCGCGGTGCTGTGTGCACTTCATCCTTCCTAACTAACAGACATCGCTATACAGCCAGGAATAACCATTTGCGCCTGAGGTTATGTATAGCATCACCTCGTACGGCGGCTCGAAGCGCTCCAGCATGCGCGACGCGGCGGTGGCAGGGAACCCTCGGACGCAGAAATTGTCCTGCACAAACGGGTGGGTGGGCACGGGGACAGATGACATGTAGTAGCATATATATCTATAAGTGGATATTATATAGTAGTATATATTCATTGCGAATGATAAATAGTAATCTGACACGGATATATATGTCTTTACTCTGATGTAAGTAATTATATATAGGTGGCATCCCACCTGGTGGCATGTAAACTAGACAGCCATGCACACAAGGAGTTTCTTCATGAAGGTGGGGGTGGCAGGGAGAGCTATTGCAAGGTGGCCCGCACATGTGGGCGATTTGTGGCAAGCAGTGTGTACTTGTCCAAAGGGTACCATGCGTTTATTCAAGGAAGGGAGACTACCCATGCCAAGAACGGCTGACGACCTCCAAGCAAGGTTTTTCTTTCATTTATGCTTCCAGACTCCATTTGTCCGTTTCAGCCAGTCCTGGACGGCGAAGTACCATGGCCACCAGGGACAAGGTTCATAACAAGGCCCAACGGAACACACACTAGGCAAGGAAAACAAGTGGGGTGACTAATACAGGGACAAGGTTCATAACAAGGCCCAACGGAACACACACTAGGCAAGGAAAACAAGTGGGGTGACTAATACAGGGACAAGGTTCATAACAAGGCCCAACGGAACACACACTAGGCAAGGAAAACAAGTGGGGTGACTAATACAGGGACAAGGTTCATAACAAGGCCCAACAGAACACACACTAGGCAAGGAAAACAAGTGGGGTGACTAATACAGGGACAAGGTTCATAGCAAGGCCCAACAGAACACACACTAGGCAAGGAAAACAAGTGGGGTGACTAATACAGGGACAAGGTTCATAGCAAGGCCCAACGGAACACACACTAGGCAAGGAAAACAAGTGGGGTGACTAATACAGGGACAAGGTTCATAGCAAGGCCCAACGGAACACACACTAGGCAAGGAAAACAAGTGGGGTGACTAATACAGGGACAAGGTTCATAACAAGGCCCAACGGAACACACACTAGGCAAGGAAAACAAGTGGGGTGACTAATACAGGGACAAGGTTCATAGCAAGGCCCAACGGAACACACACTAGGCAAGGAAAACAAGTGGGGTGACTAATACAGGGACAAGGTTCATAACAAGGCCCAACGGAACACAAACTAGGCAAGGAAAACAAGTGGGGTGACTAATACAGGGACAAGGTTCATAACAAGGCCCAACGGAACACACACTAGGCAAGGAAAACAAGTGGGGTGACTAATACAGGGACAAGGTTCATAGCAAGGCCCAACGGAACACACACTAGGCAAGGAAAACAAGTGGGGTGACTAATACAGGGACAAGGTTCATAACAAGGCCCAACGGAACACACACTAGGCAAGGAAAACAAGTGGGGTGACTAATACAGGGACAAGGTTCATAGCAAGGCCCAACGGAACACAAACTAGGCAAGGAAAACAAGTGGGGTGACTAATACATCAGAGGCAGAAACAGAAAGAAACCAAAGGTATATACTCCTCGGCTCCTCTCAGCCAATGGAGAACAGTTAACAGGTTTGTCCAAAATACGAGGGCGCATCACATGGTGCCAGGCATCCTGTTTTCCCTGACAGGTTGCAGCGGGTTGCGCCTGCACATGACCGGTTCTATCTTCCCCTTTCGGCACCGCCACAAGGAACAGGCATACAACCTGGGTCTCCTGTTTCGAGTACCCTGCAGCTTAGATGAACAGCTCTGGCGGTATCGAGAACCAGACATTATGGAACCGGGGCTGGACTAGTGCAGCTGTGCAAGTGCTTTTGGAGTTTGGAAACAGAATCAAGTCTAAGCCTGACATCCTCTCCTCCTTCATGCCTGACATCCTCTGTGGTTTGATTTAGCCTTTACATGGTCTATCCTCGATGAACATCCTCCCATGTTCGAAAGCCACACCCTTGCTCATGATCATGCCACTGTCATGCTGAACACAGCGAGCATAAAAGCTAAATGCTTGCAGAAGCGACCAGACATGACGTGCGCAGCACCACGCACTCACGCAGCCCCCCCCCCCCCCGGCCACGCCCACGCCCACGCCCACGCCCACGCCCACGCCCACGCCCACGCCCACGCCCACGCCCACGCCCACGCCCACGCCCACGCCCACGCCCACGCCCACGCCCACGCCCACGCCCACACCCACGCCCACGCCCACGCCCACGCCCACGCCCACGCCCACGCCCACGCCCACGCCCACGCCCACGCCCACGCCCACGCCCACGCCCACGCCCACGCCCACGCCCACGCCCACGCCCACGCCCACGCCCACGCCCACGCCCACGCCCACGCCCACGCCCACGCCCACGCCCACGCCCACGCCCACGCCCACGCCCACGCCCACGCCCACGCCCAAGCCCACGCCCACGCCCACGCCCACGCCCACGCCCACGCCCACGCCCACGCCCACGCCCACGCACACGCACACGCACGAACGTATGCATACAAGTCCACAAACACATGAAAGCACGTGGCGGCACAGGCCCGAGCATAATGACACATGCAGTATCTCTGGCGATGCGGCATATTGTGCAGTTTTTCTTTTAACGTGGAGGGATACAACGAAGGCGTCGCTAGTGCCCAGGTGCGGCTCCCAACCTGGAAATATCTATGTTCTGAAACCTGGTGCGCAGGTAGCTTGGAAATCGCAATGAATGCAAGTGCGATGGCAAGTGCCCTCGGGGCTGCTTTCCTCCGAATTCTCCCCGCTCCCCGCTCCCCCCCCATTCCAAACTGAGCCCAACCCCTTTCATCCATTCCTGCCTTAGCGTAACATGCGCATAGGGTAATTCGATAGTCTCTAGATTAGGCAAAACGGCCTCTCGCAGCCATAGAAACATGCAAGGTAGACATGCAAATAGGGTTACCATACCTTGACTGCGACCGGAACAGCCTCCAATGGCTGTTCCGTCGACATATCGCCGGTCTTCGCGCAAGCAATGGCCGCAACGGCCTTGCTGATTTCATCATCTTGCAATGAGGATATGAAGGCATTTAGGTTTCTTTGCTTCAAGATACGGCTTGTGCAGACCTGTCATTGCAGGCATTGACGCAGTGGACAATTTACCAAGACGTTAGCCGGCGCATTACAGTCACACGGACAAGCCATGAACAGCTTTCCAGCTCCACAGCTGCCAATGTTCATCGGAGGAAAAATTAAGATTGATACCTGCAGCAATTTTTCTGGGGTAAACAACCCAGTGCGAATGCCGGCCGTCAGCTCGTGAATTCCCTGCATTTTATCTAGCTACCACTACAACATACGCATTGATAGCTGCCACGGTGAATACGTGGTTGCGCCAACAAGTTAGAGTAGGAGACCCTGTTCTTTAGCTTGAAGTATGGCGGACAATAATCTCCATGACTTGTGCTTTTAGCCTTGTATTGGTTTAACATTATTTTTTCTCCGCCATAGCAATAAGCACACATGCAGCAATATGCCACTTTCTAATTCGTCAGCCGAAAGTCGACGGAATAGTAATGCTGCCATTCCGTTGTCTAGGACCCTCCAATTTGGCGCCAAGGATTTCCCGCCAAGAATGCGGCAGGCCAACACGCAGCAGTGTTGTTGACATCATGAAGCATATTATTGAGAGCAGAGTCAGCAGACTACTGGAGTACCAAATGATTGGTGCAATCAGGGTGCAATCCTTGCTACACTGTGTGCAGCCATGGCAGTGTCGCGATTATGGTCGCTGAGAAATTATACAAAGCACGGGCCGGGGACCGTGGGTAGCGCGTAGCAGATTGGCTCCCCTCCGCTCTGCCAACATTGTTGCTAACGCCGGGTAGTGGGTCCCCGGCCCGAGAATACGCACCCCCCTCGACAATATCCCCCCATCATGAGCTCGCCATTGACAGGTGTGACCGCTCCCGTGACTAGGCATCGCCAAGCGTTCTTCGAAAACGGCCCTCCAAGTGTTGAACAACGTCTAGCTAGAGTAAGGCATGGCTCGGCGATGAAGCCAGGCTGTACATGTCTCCTAGCCGGGTCGGAGTAGTTGTCGGCATGGCAAGCGGCCTGTTCACGCTGTCTCGTGACTATTGGGAATGAAATCAAGTAACTAAACGGAACACATTGGCATGCATTTGGTATTACGCCTACTAACATGGTAACGTTGTTTTTGGGTTTGTAGCATGAGGGGTGTACTCGGTGTACCACACCATCCTAAGAAGGCCGATCTGGACAAGAGGGTAGCATCTGACAACAGTAAACCTTCAAGTACTGTCAGCATAATAATTACTGCCTTATGCTGACTGGTATAAAGTCCCTGGGCTTAAATTGCATTGCCCTTCTCTCTCTATGACTTGGTTCTGCCCAAACCATTACTCCTATGGTATTATTAACCTGGGTTAATTTTGTCAGCAATGCTATCCTACCTGTTTGCTTTTCCAGTATAATACTGTATTACCCATTGACTCTGTAAGACTTTGGTTGTCTCACAGATGTATAGGCCTAGATAGGCATGCACTCAAAGGGATGTGCGTAGTGGCTACGTACCCGCACATGTAACCACATGTGACACCGGCACCACACTTGTAATCATTCACGACCTGAATTCATATGTACTACAACAGTGTTTTGCAAATCAAGTATCCTAGACACCAGCCACTGACACCGTGACATGCCATATATCGTGCCACGTCTTATACGCCCTATATGCGAACCGCAAGATCGCACATTTTCCCAGCCGTTTGGCCCGCCATCCCAAAGAAAATGCTTAGCTACCTGCCCTCTGTCATGTATGGTACGCGCCACACTGTTGTTGCCTGCCGTGCTCCTGCTGCCAGCGGCAGATGATGTACACGTGGTCCAGGCTGGCCCGTTTCAACCACGTGTTAGGCTGTCAATAGAAAGTCACGTATGAACGTCAATGCAACACACACTGCACTTGTCATTACTGCACCTTGCTTGCGTAGGTCACTACTCTGCCACTCTTGCTGCAACTGCTGTCGGCATGTTCATGCGCCACAGCCTGCACGTTGTGTACGAATTCGGAATGGCCTTGTCCATATCTTCAACGTAAACTGTTACTTCCTTGTGCGATAACCCACTGCCCTAAGCCCTTGCCAGTGCGCTGGTTGCTTTTATTTTTGGGAACTTGTCGTTAATTGCCCAGTTACCTGGCACCAGGCCATGCACTTAAGCTACAGCTAGCTAGGCGCTGGCGAATCTAAGACCTTTGATCCCCTGTGCACATGATCACATTGTGTGCACCCTAAATGTTCCTACTAGTGCCTTATTATCGATCGTACACGTAGTGTACGTGTTGCCCAGCACAATTAGCTAGATTATTGTCGTGTGAGTGCACTTTCCAAGCGTATTTCCTGGAAATACCAAGGAGACGACCATGCAGCGCATATGCCCATCATCTTCTTTATTTCCAAATAAAAGAGAGAGATAAAACGACGTATTTCGTCACTATAACAAAATAAGTGATTTTATGTATGTGTCAGTATATGCTTTGTGATGGCTTGGCAATATAGCGCCTGCCGCGTGACGTGACCTTCCATTCAAAAGTGCTCACTGTGAGTGCGCATGCAATTTGCTCGTGGCCAGGCCTGCATGTCATCTCCATGCATGCATAGTAGCTGCATACGGTGTTTGCAAGAGCAGCTGATCAATGTTCGCCGCGCAATAAGTGAAGTAACACACGTACCCGCGTTTATATGCATAATCAATGCAGGACCCAGGATATCAGACCTAATGTGTTTGCAGTTAATAATATATTCTGGAGGTTTTGGCCGGTTTTTGTGGGTGAACCCTGTAGGGTATACCCCTAAAATTAACCCTCATGCAGGCTCTGGGAGGGGCCTTTTATAAATTGATCCTCCCAAACCGGCGCCTCTTTAAATGATCGAGTTCCAAGCCTGCGGCCAGCCGGCCACTGAACCATGGCCGGGCAGCCCTACTACATACTAGTGTATCACGGTACCTAGTTCATGCATGTGCATTTTCGCGTATTTACTGAGATATTGTACTAAGGTGCACATATCACCCGTATTTCTACGTTGACCATTACCGTATTTTCAATCGCCATAGTTATGCCGCGTATTCACTGCCCAGACAGGCCAGACTTGTTGCCGTACCTGTACCGGGATCCGCTATGCTTTTGCTATGTCTTTTGCACCCATGGATGTAGTAGTTGCTAGACGTACTCTCCCAGTGAGCCTTATTAATTAGTAGTTTAATCGAACCTGTGGCCTGCCTTTCAAGGCAAGGAGAGAAAGGGCCGGGGTTCCCATGCCCCCTTCTTGCTGTGCATCAATTGTGCAATTAAGGATCATATGCCGGCAAGGCACGTTAGCTACTCAAAAGTTGGTACCCCGTGACTCTCCCTACGGATGATGCAGACAATATTTGAAACTTTCGTGTAATTGCAATTATTTTCTAATGCATGAGATTAGCATAGTACTCTGTGGCGCATGCCCATGCGCATGACACGCAAATACGAACTTAAACGCATTTGCGTGAAGCTTCCCAACGGAGGAGGTGCACGTGAACATGTTAAGTAATGAATCATGCAACATGCATGCAATAATAATATTCTGGCGCGCTGATGACAGTTGACTGACCATGCAGTGCCCCCCGGAATGCCCGCACTTGCAAGCTAGCGCCGCTTGGTGCCTGCTGAGCTATCCATAGTGTCTACCTGATGATCGTCTGTGCGTGCGAGGTGCCCGGCTACTAAGGCCCAGGTGGTCCTGTTGCATGGGGAGTCACTGTCTAATCACCAAGAAAATGTCCTCAAATGAGGACATTTTTCAGCATGGATACCATTTGTAATAACTAACACATGTCAACACATCCATGGGTACGGTATGGAACCATGTTCATTTATGATATGTTCAAGAGTTGCAATGCTTAACATCCATGAAATATGCTCATTGTATAATTGTTTACGATTTTTGAATGCAGGGGGGTCGCTACGCGAGTGACCAAATAGCACTCAAGCCAACAATATGCCAAGAAAGAAGGCATGGCCAGGTCATGGCTGGTCCTGAAAATGCACCCAAGGTGCCCACAACATGTCTATGTTACACCCTGGCGGTCCTAGACCCTGCAGCCTGCCAGGGGGGGGCACAAAATGTAACTGGAAGCCAGGGACCATGGTGCAGGCCAAACAGCAGGTGTAAAGCTAGCTCAGTCCAAAGAGAGAAATATGAAGCAAATACTTGCCAAGGTTAGGTCCATGATCGTTAGTAGAGGCTCGGCTGCCACCACGGTGCTAAACCATGATGCTGAACCCTTCGTTATATATGAAACATATACTGCAAAGAGGCACAAGTTGTAACACAAGCACAATATTAACATGACAAGCTCAAGTTTCCAAGCCAGTCTTGATCACTTGGACATGAGTTGAAGCATTAGAAACATATGGGCAACATACCAGCAAGCCTTGAAAAACTTCTCAGCAACAAGGCAGTATATGTGTTGAACCAAACTACCACATCGCAATTAAGCACAGCGACTCTTACTTGTTGCTGTTTTGATAACGCAAGGCCGTTTACCTTTTCAGTGACGCAACGGGAAAAGAAAGTACCGCCCAGCAAACTTCCGTTATTCCCCGGACATAAACGTAATCAAGACCACGAAGTTGGGCGTTGAAAGCAACCGGAATAATCACGTCTGCGGGAGTTATAGGTTACAATCCGGTTAACACGCTTACTTAGAACGATGCGGTTGAGAATGACAGTCGGAACCTTGTTCTTGACGTGCGCCCAGGCCGCCAGCTGCGCGGGCCAGCTCAAGAAATATATTTTAAAGGACGGTGACTCGTGGGAAGCACCCAGCCTTGCGGCAAAAGAAAAATATGGCTCGCGCTCGCCCTGGTTTTCGCCAGGCGCGACTGCGACATCACGACGAAAAAATAGAGACTCTTTGACGCATGCAACTGCCCAGGTCCCTCTTCTCCCCATGTCGCCCATAAGCCCAGAAGCGTACCATAACCCATACTCGCGATATCCGCAGCGCCTGGGCGGAAAAAGAAATTGTAAAACCGAACTGCGAAGTGACCTATCATGCGATCTACTTAGCTCTCAGATTTTCTTCAACAATGCCAAAATCCATTCATGAACAAAATTTTCGACGTATACAAAGCACCTGCACGTGAAGAAGAGCATCTTCGAAATCACTAGATGACGGTCTAAAATGCTGTCTTCGTCCGGGGCAAAATAATGCCCTATAACATTCAGGCAAGCCTCGGAACTGGCACGACCCCATAGCCGCCACTCGACAAAACACTCGATTGCATTGCGATGTTCTTGCTATTGTAGGTACTTTTCGTCGCCTCATATTTTCCAGGTACGGTCGACCCCTGTCGACCCCAGGGGCTTGGCGCGCTCAGGACCTATCCCAGTTTCGCGCCAAAACCCACCAAGTGACCCTGGGACCAAATTTGGCGCCAAAACCGCGCCCCTGACCCCCCCCGTCTCAAACGAGGACTATGTCCTCAAATGAGGACATTTGGTTTTTGGACATCACGGAGCGCCGTAGTAGTGCTATTAATAGTTGTACAAGCTAACGCTTATACTTTTTATGCGCAAACCTTTTAGCTAAGGTTAACGCATATTCTTACATCCTGCGCAGGATGTAAGAATATGCGTTAACCTTAGCTAAAAGGTTTGCGCATAAAAAGTATAAGCGTTAGCTTGTACAACTTAAATACCTGTGATAATATACACAACAACAGCTAGGGAGAAGAAAGGGCAGAGACCCCCTTTCTCCTTGCATGCCCCCTTTCTCCTTTCATGCCAGAGGCACGCCACAGCAGCAATCGGACACGATAGGTCTACGTTCCGGCAAATACAGTCTGTGGGTGCAATAAGACGGTGTAAGCATATCATGGCAAACAGCGTGGGCAATTAGCAAACGGCCAGCATAGCTAGGGCGTAGCGTGGCTGGCTGTACTAATGCTATAATAAGCTACTAACTAAGCTAAGCCGGGCTACTACGGAGCTGGTTGTATGTGTACCGTGCGTTAATTAGCGAGTTAATTAGCGGTGCACGTGACTAGGTATATACTGGCAAGGCTAGGCATTGCTAACATTCTAGGCATGGCTGCCATGGCGGCAGTGCATGACTACCAATTATTACCCCTTGGGCTAATCAAGCTAGCCCGCAGGCGGCCGGCGTCCACATCTTGTGCATGGCCGGTACGTTGATCATCCATAGTATGAGTGGTCGATCCGTTCCGGCCCGCCCCTCCAGTACACCTAATTGGGCTTCTGGGGATCCTGCTTGTGGCGGAGGTATTCCGGCCACAGGTCGCGTCGCTGCATGCTGCTGCTGAGCGGCGGTCATGCAGGTCGTCGTCCAGCGTCCAGGTGCATGAGGTCGATCGATCGTGCATGCAACCGTCTTAATTGCGACGAGAAAGGAGCCGCTGCTTGTCCTCATCAGGGGAGGGGAAGGTGAGCTAGCAGGACTGCATGGTGGGGGAGCCGCCTTAATTGTCCCGTGAGTGGGGAAGGCGGTTAATCCCTAATTTATTATAATATGGGAAGCAAATGGTAAATCAGCATACAAATCCTCATGGCAAATGTGCATGCTGAATCGAATATTAATTGAGCGCACTACGTAGCATCTTGGTGACCGCGCCGCGTCGAGTTGCTGCTCCAGCTCCTGCGTAAGGCTGCGTCCACGTCTCGGCTCCATCATAGGTCGATCACGATCGTCAAGCCAGATGACGAGTCACCTTGAAGAGGTACGTGGCATTTAATTGAAAGTCCGGGTCAGGGCGGGGGTGCTCAAATGGTCAGGGACGGCCGGTGATTGTGCCGGAGCTATAGTGTGCCCAGCTATACCATACCATGCATGCAAGGCTGGGTCGTCATGTCGTCCTCTCAGTCCGGGAGCCGCTGAGCTGCCTGTAGCAGCTTGATCGAAGCGACCGGAAGCAGGAATTAAAGGGAACTGGGGTATCGTCTAAGCTAGGCGGAGCTCGGGGGGCCGGGGGGGGGGGGGGGCGGTGACAGTGCACACCCATATGTGCATAGATGTAAATATAACGTGTAATTGCCGGCTCTGGGAGGACCGCCTGGACCTGGAGGGCACGCGGGCCCCAGTGTAAAATCATACGCAATACGCTATCGTACGCGGCCCAGGTGTATAATAATGTATAATACGCTTCATACGGTGTATTATACGCTAATCGTACGCTAACCTCTTAAAAGTCTGTTTTTGCATGGTTTTCATGATCATTCATCAATCTGACCAACCCAACATGTTCTCCAGCATATATCACAAGTTTGGCTTTATATGCCACATTATCACATGGCCTTTTTGCCATGTCGTCACTACCTAGAACAACAAGCGCTGTCCCTAATGAATAGTTACTCAATGAAAGCACGACAAAACGTCAAGTTTATATTCAACTAGGGCCGGGTACTGAATAAGACATTTTGCCAGAAATATAAGACACATTGCCTACTCATCGTAGGCCGGCCATTGATTACTAATGGTTCTGCATGAAGCAAGGATACAAAAGGCTTTATGGCTGGCATGCAGGCTAACAAAGTCATTCATATGCAACCTGCATGCCCTATTGCTGGCACTTCCGTGAAAACTGATCACATGTGGTAAGGTGGCCACTGACTGGCTAGCTGCATTGACCTGCATGGCCTAATAAGGCACTAGTGCATCGTGCTTCACATCACGAAACAGCTGCAATAACCGTCACCGCATGTCGGGCAAGGGTCCTTTAGTCATCATACGCAAGATGAGCCTTGATCTTGTTCAGGGCACGCAGGTTGTGGCAGACATAGACCATCTTGTTTAGGGTCTCATCAGTCATCCTGTTGCGTCTGAGGGACTTGAGCCACCCAGCCGTGCTGTTCACGTACCCGCTCCACGGCTGAATTGGATACTGGCTGGGCCAGCACCCTGACAGCCACGCGCTGCAACTCAGGAACATCCCCCCCCCACCACCACTGGTAGTAGGGCTCGATCTTGAATTAAAACCCCCGGTTGGTCCTCGACTTCAACGTCGCACAACTTGGCTCGCCTCTAGCTGGGCACCCTCGTCGTCAAAGTCGCCCTGCTTGCCGAGGTACATTTCCAGCTGTTATTTGTCTGCTGCCCATCCTTGAAGACACGCTCTTTGCTAACATATGTCCAAACATCCTCAGAATCAGCCCCTGACTCGTCGGCCCCATCATCATCATGGTCCATCTCCTCACTCTCCGTAGCCATGGCGCCTGTTGATATGCTACGATAGGTGACCACCGCGATCTTGCTGGCAGACGAATTATCTTGGCACATTTTGTCTTCTAGATCAGTGGCCCGACTACATCCGCCACAAGACCAACCCCGAGAAGCCCCAAGTGTACTGGCGGGGCGGGGACCTCTATGTCAACAAGAAACTGCGGAAGCCCCCCCGGGCTTCCCCGGGATAGAGCACTCCAGCTAGTTGTCTAGATGGGGGCAACCGATTATGGGATAGCTTAGGCATTACAGCACTTGAAACGATATTAGCGCACAGCGTTATAGTACCTTCAATTAGCTCTGGCACCTTGTGGCCATCAGCTTGCGCCTTAATTAGCCGACGTCTTGAGCCCACCTCACATTTGTAGCACAAGCTATGCGTCAGCCTACCTATGGTATTGCACTGGTTGTATTGCACCCACAGCGTTGCGCCCCGGCACCATGCCGTGGAGAGAGCGCTCTGTGAGTTAACGTTCTTATGAAACGCAATGTGAAGGATATGGTTGCAATGCAGCAATGTGTGAATATGGTTGGAAACGGAGCTTTGTTTAAATTGGATAATGTTACAGCGCTCACACACTTGAGGCTTGTACACGCGTTTGCCAAGTCAAGGCAACACACGTGAGGCGGGCTCGCAAGAGATGCCCAATTGGCACTGGCCTATTCTTTATATACTTGTGCACTGTGCTTGCTAGTCCTGAGCAGCCTAGGAGGCCTGCTCAGTAATAACACTCCCGGTACAGTATTCACTACCTGTACAGCGCCCAGATCCTATACAGTAGGTCTGCCATACAGGCACAGTGACCACAGAGTACAGTCACCACAGTGATTATTGCATCTGCACCTAGAAGTCCAGGACTAAGCCTGCGGTACCAACAGACCACAGGTTAAGGTTCCTATTTCCTGCGTACGACGTATTAATCCAATACCGTCGTAGGTACAGCACCTAATTCCTGTCAGCCCAGGAATTACTGTCGACCCCATATGTCGTCGGCAAATATTCACGTCCGACTTAGAAGAACAGCCGGCTCGCGCTCGCGCGCGACCGGGAAGTCGGAACGCCATAACTTTCTTGATACTTGTCGGAATGAACTCGTTCCGGTGCCGCTGGAATCGCAGAGATATGCCGAATCAGGATCACGCCAATGCGCTTGGCGTTAACTCCAATCCTTTCTTTTCTTGAGCTGTAGCAGCTCACACAAGTCTACATACAAACACACACAATGGGTACTGGACATCCTCCCCGACTACAAGTCACAACCCGCTGGGCATGACAGTCAGCTTGGATTCCTTATTATATGTACATAGCACCCATACTGGCTCAGGAGCACAAACAAATTACAATGAGTCCCTATCCCTTCACGGGAGGCTCGTTGTGTTACCCATGTACAAGAGGTTGGCCAACTGTGGCAGCCCATAGGTGTTCAGTAAGAACTTGAGAAGTATGTACAACCTTCAGGACCTTAGGCGAAACCCCACAGATCACCCACAACAGCTCATCAGAAAACATTGCTGACCCCCAGACGGGAGTCGGCGCCGGTCTGCTGCCCCTTATCGAACCAGACACAACATCTACGCGAAGCACATGCAAAACACAAGCTCCTATACTCGTTCCAACCGTGGAAAATCAGGGGACCTGTCGCCACCTCACCAGCATGGTGGATGGGTCAGCCAGTCCGTGAAACTCCGCCTTAAGACGGCACCAGGGAATCGAACCCCGCCCACAAACCACAGATCTGGGGAAACCTCAGACTGAGATGAAAACCCCAGATAGACATCTCTCCATCAGAGACAATGTCAGACATTCCCACACCAGAGACATGTCTCACCCCTCAAGGTGTGCTCAGGATTATGTACAATCAAGCTCCCAGCCTGATATCCAGAGACTTAAGCACCCAGCTCTCAGCTTTTAGACAGATAGACCGACTTGACAGTCAGCATTCATGAGCTTCCTCAGTACATTGTACTGGGCTGGGGCCTTGTGTGGCAGCTTTGTCAATGCATCAGCAGGGTTCTCCTCGCCAGGGATATGCTTCAAGTCAACCAAACTGGCCAACTCCTTCAGCAACAAATAATCCAGGTCCCGGCTTCTGGCCAGCTGCTTGTGAACAAACTGGACCATACCCATGCTGTCTGTTAGCAACAACGTCTCCATCTGCAAGGTCCAAGGGGTAACTGAAGCCAGCTCCAGCATTAACTCCTTTATGTACAGGCTGGACTGGATCCCCTCGCATATGGCCCTGCATTCTGCCACATCTGAACTGATACAGACCCTCTTCTGCAGTCTGCTGTACCAGCTGAACAAACTTGCCCTGCTCTGATAAAAAGCAAACAGAGCAGCAGATCTCCCCCTGACCTTGGTAACCTGGCGAGCATCCATGGAACTGTCAACAAAGATCTCCAAGGTGATAGGCTGGGCAAAGTCAATCCCAGACAAAATCAGATCAGGGGTACTCTCCACCAACCGGGCTATGACTCGAGGCTTCTCATCCTCAAGCACCTCATCAGGCATTCTGCTATGGACCATCAAAGACGGACCACAGATGCTGGCAAACCAGGCCCACATGCCTCTCAACTCAGGTCCTGCAGCCTGGGTGATCTTCTCTGGCAAGGCCTTCACAATGGTCTGTTTATAATCTCCTCCAGCCTGAAGCCTGATACTCCACTCCCCGTCCCTCCTGAACAGGGTAGCCTGCATTCCACAGAACACTACAGGCTTGTTGGGCTCCTGCCACAGCTCCTTGCCCAGTGAAAACTTGCCACTGATGACAGGAATAAACTTCTTCAGCCAGGTCGTGGGGGCTAGCAAATGCAGATCATCTCCATGCAAACTAGCATACACTGGCAGACCCTCCCATTGGGCCAGCAGCAAACAGGGATCAACTGAAGACACTCTCAAGCCACACTCACTGATCAGAGCTTCCTGCAGCGTGAGTCTCCAGATGATTGGGCTCGACCTGAGTCCTTCCAGGCCCTTCAGAATAACCAGGAATTGTTGATGCAGCTCCAGCTTCCAGATGGCAGGCACCTCAACACAGTAAGGCTCATCCTGCTTCCACACCCTCCTGGCCACTTCTGGATCAGATTTTAAAAATGCCCTCTTGAAGTCCAGCAGCACTGATGACATAGCTGCTCCCCTGTTCAGCAACCCCACGTAGAGACATAGCAAAATTCTCCATGTGTCGTGTAGCATCCCTGGCGTGTATAGCTCCTCTCCTGGCAGACTCCCCGTGCCGTGATACTCATTCAGGACAGGCCTGACATGGGGCACTGATACCTCATCCACAACCTTCCTCTTCAGCACAAATCTCAAAGCAAGCTTCCTTGATGCTGGGGGACGTCTGTCTGTTGGTGCAGCACACTCAAACTGCAACCACTCCTCCAATGCCTTGGAGAAGGCGAGCTTCCAAGCCTCAAACAAAGTAGGCGAGCTCATCTCTTGGACCAGCTGGTCATATGTCAAAGGAGAGTGTGCAGCAAGGCTCCTGTGAGTTATGCCAATACTGCTGGGGTGCAACACAGCTGGAATCACCAAACTGGCCGCTGGGGGCACCTCCCCTTCATCCCATTTTACACCCTTGACCGGCTTGGCCCTGCACCTGACTGGAAATGTTGTCCTGAAATTTTCTAGGGGAATCATCCCCCAGCCATCTCTTCTCAGAGCTGTAGCTCTGATAGAAATCCCAGGATTGCCCAGAAAATTCTGACCCAAAATCACAGGGCCATCATAGTCCTCTAGGACAAGGAAGGTCACATCCACACCCATGACAGGGGCAGTAACCTCTCCCAACACCCTTAGATGCGTCCTACCACTGAAATCAGACACCCAGGGGCAACTTGGTTCTCCGACCAGCAGTTCTCCTGTATGCTGAGGTCCCATGACAGAAACCTGTGCATTGGTATCTATCTCCATGGCAGCTACCTCAGGTTCATCCAACTGGACAAGCTTGGACACCTTAGGCTCCTTCTTGGCTCTTTGCAAAGCCTGTACAATATCTGATAGACGCACACCCCTAGGCCTGGTGTCGGGCCGTTCCGGAGGTGCAGCCTGTCCGCCTGCTTGCCCAACCACCGTATGTGAAGGTACCCCAGGGGCCGGGCCAGGGTCACCCTGAGGGCTCGATACAGCTGTAGCACCCTGATCAGGAAGCTCCACGTCACCCCCGCCTTGTACACCAGCGGGCACCTGGAAGAGGTCTCCTTGATTACCTCCCCGGGGACGGATCTTTGACCAGGACAGACGGTGCACTGCTTGGGAGCCATCAATGGCCACCCAGCACTTATGGCCAGCGGCTTCTACTCGGGTCACCACCCCATCATGCCAGCTGCCACGTTTCCCTGGAAAGCTTGGTTCCTTCCACACAACAACCTGTTGTCCAACGTTAGGTTCTAGGACACTCCAGCCCTTGTCTTTCTGCCTCAGCTTGAGGAACTTGGCCTCTAGCTTCTCCTTCCATGCCTGCTCAGCATCAGCTGGCAGCATCCTGGTATGCAGCATAAGAGGATTGATGGCAATGTCACCAAAGAACATGGGAGTCCTCAGGTTCAGCCTGTCCTCCACAGAACGTAGCCATGCAGATGTCACAATGGCAGATGACGTCCTTGGAATCCTCTCCACCAGCAGCACAGTCTTGATCTCTTGGATGGCTCTCTCCACCACCCCTTGCTGGCCGTGGCTCTCCCTGGGTGTAATCAGCAACTCTGGAAACTCTGGCAGGTTCTCACAGCACTCAAACTGAATGTCACACTGCAACAACTCCAACCCAGGGTACCTGCTCCTTGTCAACTTCAGAGCAGCAATCAATGTAGGCTTCTCCATGTCAGGCAGGATCTCTAGGGTCTTGTACTTGGTATATCTGTCCACTGCCACCAGCAGCTTCAAACCCCTGATTCTCTGAATATCTACCTGCACATGGCCTGGCTGCAAAATAGGAGTCCTGGCATGAGACTGCTTGGGCTTTCTAGCAACTAGCCTGCACTTGCAAGCTTGAGCAACCTGTTGGCAGATGGAGTACAACTCACTTCCTCCCAGCCGTCTAGCAACTTGCAAAGACTGAGCTGCATGGCCAAACATGGTATGCAACCTTGAGGCAATGTCATACAAGAGAGAAAATCTTTTATTGTCATTATTAGCACTCAAGGTATGTACAGATCCCTTATGTACAGGAGGCACCAGGGTCGTGCCTGTCAGACTGTCTCCAGCCCTATCCTCATCCTGACCATCCTGTGCCAGTCCTGCACGGTCAGAATGCTTCTGAGATCCACCTGGGTCCACATCACCAGGTCCTACCTCAGGCTCAGCACCGCCATGGCGGGCACGTTGGCGAGTAACCACTGCAGCTACAGCTGGCATACTCTCTGTGGTAACCAAGCTTGCCCCATCGTGTCCAATAGGCTCTTTCACTAGAGCATGGGGCTGCCCCTCACTGCCGTCACTAGCAGCTACATTACACACCCCTGGGGGCACCCTCCAGGGTTCAGGGATGTGTGCAGGCTCAAGTCAATGATCAGCAGCCTTGCCCTTGCCCTTATCCTGGGATGGACCAGCCTTGTCCTTGCTGCCACCCTGAGCTGGCTTGCTCTGACCTTCCTGCCTCAGGTACGAGGGACACTCATTCCTGAAGTGACCCTTCCCCTGGCAGAAATAACATTCCACCTGACTGATGTCCCGTGAGGTCCCACTGCTGGGCCCAGCCTTGGGAGGACCACCCACCCTCTTGAAGTCAAACTGGGACTGTGGATGTCCCGACTTCGGCGGGGTCCCCCGTCCAGCCCTTCTGTCACGCCCCCTCCTGGACCTTCCTCGACCCCTTGAAGAGGTCTCAGGCCCTCTCGAGGGCGCTGGGCCCCCGTGGCCCGATCCCCTCATGGACTTAACCGGGTTCAGCGGCCTCCTCGTCCCCTGACGAGGGCGCTTACCACCACGTACTTGCCGCTGAAACACTCATACAACTGGTCCGTCATGGCTGCCCAGCCATGGACCTGTCGCATGTGGATGGTCACATTATCCATGGTGACCGGATCCAGCTGCAGCGACTTGAGAAAGTCGCCCATGGCCATCCGATCTGCGACGAAGAAGCCCTTGGCCATGGCGTCCTCCCTCAGCTTGACGAAGTCTTCAAAGGCGTGGACCACTAGCTGCCCCTTGATGGGCTTGTAGTCCAGGTATTCTTGCTTCAGGTGGGACCCATCTATGGTCCTCTTGTCACTCAGGAACACCCTGAGTCGCGTCATAAACGCCGCCCAGGTGTCCCCCGCCGCGTGTCGCTCCCGAACAAACTTGAACAGCCGCCTCGCCGACTGCCTTATGTAGGCACTAGACGCCAGGATGCGAAGCTTGTCACCGGTGTATATCTCCGTGTACAAGTTCATGTCCTCTAACATCCTCTCAGCGTCCCGGGGCTGCCAATTGTCCTTGATGGACTGAAACTGGCCTAGCACCGCGTACCCCTCAGCCACGGTCGGTCGCTTAGGTGCCGCTTGATCTGCGGCTGGCGCGTTCTGACCGCCCTGCGATCCTTGGCTCTGATCATCTGGCAGCGCAGCCTGGTCTCCCAGCGCCTGGCCGTCACCGCGTCCATCGCGTCCATCGCGTCCATCCATCCCAGCGCCGCGCCGCGCAAAGCCCATAAGGCGCGCTTGTTGGTCAATAGCTCCCTCACTCATGATGGCCTCTGTTCAGATCTGCTACAGCCAGCCAAGTGGCCAAGCAGCAATTAAAGCAATATAAGCTACTGAACAAGAAAGGAAAATGCCAAGTGTTACCACTCAGCAAGACCACCACGGTCGCCCCAGGCGCGTCCTGGTTCTCCTTGTCGCTGTCGCTGTCGCTGTCGCTCACCACAATCAGCTCTGGCACCCTGCTACCCGCTGCGCCGTCGTCGACCCGCTGTCGGCCCGCGATGACAGAATCGTCACCGTTAGTATAGTAGACAGGTGACAACCCGTCGTTGGCACCCCGCGGATTGTATCTTGGCACCTCGTGGTCGCCAAGCGCCTCGTCGCCTAGCCCAGCGACGCCCACTGCTCCCACCTCAAGGTCACTATCGTACCAAGAGGGGCAAACTCTTCCCAACGCGTCACACGAACGCGAAGGGGTTGGGGCAGTTCCTGAAAAGGAACCCTTGCTCGCTCCGGAAACCTGCCGACTCGTGCCGCACGCTGTCCTCCGGTGATGGCTTCCGCTGCCGCCCCGACCTCTGCAAGCCGCCTGTAGTGCTCCGCTCCGCGTCGTTCACGTCGAACTGGTCCCGCTGCAACACCCTCGTCGCCGATTACGCCTGCGAAAGTACGTGGTACACCCGCACCCGCTGCTGCCGGCACGAACTCGTGTCGCACTGCACCAGCTGCCTCCGCAGCCTCTCCTCGCCTAGCCGCCAACTCCGCACGCACCCGCTCAGCTAATGCTGTAATCACCGTCTGGATGCCGACCAAACCGTGAAGCTCTTGCTCGATGTCGTCGATGCTCCGGTGCTCCGGAATGACGATGGTTTGGACGTGCCGCAGAATTCGCTCCCAATCTCGACCTGGTCGTCGACGAATTGCACGAAGCTGCGATTAACAGGTGGACGATCTGCAAGCAATAAAGATAAATCTCGAACGACACGACGCAATTCAGGCGAAATTGAACCCCCAGCAGACTGCCGAAACCGGAAATTCTGCTGCCGTTGTTCTTCCTGCACCATTCACCACCGGACGAGCTTCTCGCGTCGTCAACGCTGCACATGCACCGCAACCAGCAACGACCCTCCTGGCCGTTCCGTCGAGACTGCTTGTAATTTGAGTTAACGTTCTTATGAAACGCAATGTGAAGGATATGGTTGCAATGCAGCAATGTGTGAATATGGTTGGAAACGGAGCTTTGTTTAAATTGGATAATGTTACAGCGCTCACACACTTGAGGCTTGTACACGCGTTTGCCAAGTCAAGGCAACACACGTGAGGCGGGCTCGCAAGAGATGCCCAATTGGCACTGGCCTATTCTTTATATACTTGTGCACTGTGCTTTGCTAGTCCTGAGCAGCCTAAGAGGCCTGCTCAGTATTAACACTCCCAGTACAGTATTCACAACCTGTACAGCGCCCAGATCGATCCTATACAGTAGGTCTGCCATACAGGCACAGTGACCATGCACAGAGTACAGTCACCACAGTGATTATTGCATCTGCACCTAGAAGTCCAGGACTAGGCCTGCGGTACCAACAGACCACAGGTTAAGGTTCCTATTTCCTGCGTACGACGTATTAATCCAATACCGTCGTAGGTTCAACACCTAATTCCTGTCAGCCCAGGAATTACTGTCGACCCCATATGTCGTCGGCAAATATTCACGTCCGACTTAGAAGAACAGCCGGCTCGCGCTCGCGCGCGACCGGGAAGTCGGAACGCCATAACTTTCTTGATACTTGTCGGAATGAACTCGTTCCGGTGCCGCTGGAATCGCAGAGAAATGCCGAATCAGGATCACGCCAATGCGCTTGGCGTTAACTCTGTGGCCTGCCCACCTGCGGCAGTGAGAGAAGCTAGGGCGCCCTCCCTACTTCTCGCTGCATGTGTATATAGGGTTGAAGGTTCCTTTACTCTGTATTGGCACCCACGTGACGCAGTCACGTGCTTATTAATTAATTAATTAACGGTGCCTTCCTGTCCTGCCAATACACGCAGCCATATGCATTGATCTTGGCCAAGTTGGCACCTTGATGCTCACTTGTTTCTACTACTCGGCGCGCCGCAGCCTAGTCTAGAAACTTCCGCTTCACCCGAGCTGTAAACTGATGCCGGAGCCAAAAATACGCAATAAAATACGCGATACGCAAGAAATACCCTAAAAATACGCGGCGCGTACGAAAGTACCCCGTTTTCGTACGCGCTGCTCGCGTATCGCGTATAATACGCGCGATACGGCGTATAATACGGCGTATGATTTTACACTGGCGGGCCCCTAGTTGGTACGTCGGCGCGGACGTGGACATCGTACTCGCGCCAACGCCTTTTTAATTCGGTAGCTCTTACCCAGGCTATGGCTGACATCCTGCTAGCTGCCGCGCACGCAGGTCAGCTGACTTTGCGACGCAGCACGGATATTATATAGGCAGTTACTTCGTTCCGCGGTGCATGTGGAGTGGCGTCCCATGCATGCCGGCTACGTCCTGGCTATGCTTACCTTCCTTGCCCACGCTCCTTGTTTTGATATGTGATCACACGGGTCTTATTGCACCGGCCCACCTAGACCTTGCAGGATCGTCTATCGTGTCCGATTGCTACTGACAGTACGTGGCCGGCATGCCTTAGGCATGAAGGAGAAAGGGGCCGGTCTCTGCCCTTTCTTCCTGTTGTGCCGACACACAGGGATTAAATTAAGCACTTCGGTGCTCGATCCGTGACTCCCCAACGGGAGCACGAGTTTAATTGCCGGCTTGTATATTCATTTTGTAGTGGTATCAATTGTTAGCGATGGTTGGCTTTGGTTATGTTTGGCACGTGCCTTCACCCTGACATATTAAAGTAGTCACAGTTTTTAATATCACGTACGTCACAGATGCTATACAAGCATCCGGATGCCATGAAAGAGTGTACCTGAACTGATCGAAGCCGTGCCAGGTTGGTAATATCGCTTTGGATGCTTTGCATGATATATTATCAATGTACCTCTTCGGATCTGTACGCTGATGACACGACGCGCTCGCGTGGTGGAGACCCCGCCGAGTCCGGCCAACTCTGGCTAGCTAGTCAATACTCTTGTCACTGCATGGAAGCGCGGGGCGGTGGGGCTTACGGATCAGCAAGAAAACGGAGGTCACTGTGGCTATCGGCTTCGACCCGGCGCTGGGACCACCCCACCCACCCGGCCTCTTCAATTCTGGCCGACGGAAGCCCCGCCCCCCCAGTGCAGCGTGACTCGCCTCAATTGCTCCTTGGCTGCCAGCTGCATGGCTCCCTTAATTCCACGGCCGACGACATCAACCCCCGCAATGATTTGCCAGGCCTGCCATATGCATGCACAATGCGGACGACATCAGTGCATCTGAACACCGGCCGCATTGCCCAGGGCGCCCAGCCCTCCGCCGCCTGGACAGGTTCTGGACATGTCGCTATATGACGCGCTACGTACCTAGCTGAGCGAGCGGCGCTAGCGTATTCTACGTTCAAGGGGCCCAGTCACGCTAACTCGCTACTCATTGTAAGCAAGATGCAGCTTTACAGCATGCCGCGTCTGAGTCACTAGAATATCCTTCACATCCTCGGCGTCCGCTAAGTCCACTGGTCAAGAGCTCGCCGCATGCACCGGGCCGAGCTCTACTAGTGCACGAGCTCCCTCTAGCTAGTTGTCGTGAACGACCCCTGGCATACCATGATCGATTACTATCCAACATCGCCAGTCCTCCTCCGTCTTTGCCGGTCATCTTGCCCGCACATGCATATGGACCAGGTGAATGCCAATATGTGGGCCCTGCCGTGGGTGCGTGTAGTGGCCAGCCAGGTAGACACCATGATTGTCCTACAATAATTGGCAGGGTCCCCATAGTCCCGTCGCAATCCACTGGCCTCCTTTCTCGCCGCAAGAGCTAGGTTGCACGACCTCACCTGGACGCTGGACTGATGACCTGACCCCGCTCAGCAGCAGCAGCGACGCGACCTGTGGCCGGCCGGAATACCTCCGCCACAAGCCGGATCCCCAGCTAGAAGCCCAAGGTGTACTGGAGGGGCGGGGCCGGGTGGGGACCTGATGATGATCAGCCACAGGATCAGTGTGGACGCCCCCTGCAGGCTTGATTAGCCCTTGTAATCATTCATTGGTCAGTCACTGTCACCATGCATGGCAGCCATGCCTATAGCTAGAATGTTAGCTATAGAATGTCAGCAATACCTAGCCTTGCCACCATATACCTATAGTCACGTGCACCGCTAACGCACGGTACACAACCAGCCATAGCGTTCGAAATGATCCAGCATCCCCTGTGGGTGCAATATGACCCGCGGTGAGCATTACATTGCTATGTGAAGACGTGGGCAAACAAGCAGTGCTAGGCGAGGCACCTAGCTGGGCTGGCTGATTTCTCGAGGTTGGCTACTGGTTAGGCTAGAGGTAAGCATGGCTACGTTCTACCCTGCATGCATCATGCATGCAGGGCGACACATTCTGACAGGTCTGGCCTGGCCCCAAGGGCATTCCCAAAAGGGTAGGGAAACCTGTCACGAAACTACATCCAGATGTTGCTGGACGACCTAGTGGTCCCAGCCCAGTTTGAACACCGTATCCACTCTCTCTCCCGTCTTTGGACTGCATTCATGCAGGACAAGACGCGGTGGCAGAAGATTGTCAAGGCCCACACGCCCGACCCTGTGGGCAAGGCCCCTCCCCCCAAGAGGAGGAGGCGTTTTGATGAGTAGTGTAGTCAGGATTTTCTAGATCGACTAGATAGCTTAGAGTTAGGTTAGTCGATTACGCGGCTTCCTCCACTCCCCCCATCCATCATGGAATATGTGCTACATGATCTCCCAACGGAGACATGTTATAATTTAATTTAATTTAATGCATCATGCAGCGTTGCATGCGGGATGGCTGGTGATGTCCAGGTGGCATCACCCAATTGATGCACATTTTTATGTGTGACTACATTATACCTTAAGGAGACAACATTATATGGCTAGCTAGTCTATATTCCGTGGGGGGCTTCCACAGCTGGTTGTGGACGATCAACTACGTCCCCGCCCCTAGCCTCCAGAACACCGCCTTGGGCTTCTTGGCCGGGGTCTTGCTTGTGACGGAGGTACTCCGGCCACAGGTCGCGTCGCTACTGCTGCTGAGCGGGGCCGGTTAGGTCGTCGCCCGCATGATTAATGAATCAATTAACTTGTAATGTTCAGCGCCCGCATCATATGTAGTAGAGAAGGAGAAATGGGCTGCCATCTGCGATAAGCACGTCTTCCTAGCTGAGGGGCATTGCCTGCATTGCTATAGCCAGGGTAGAAGTCCGCAGGTGGAGGTTATTGCCCCTGAGGATAGCCGCTACACTACCGCCTTGTCTGCCATTACATGCAGTATCTAGAAGACAGGTCGGATGAGGATTATATATCCCCCTCCAGTGACTATAAATGGTTGCATGGGGCATGATGCAGGCGCTAGTATAATAACTTTCGTGTATAATTACTTTTCTAATATGAGATTAGCATTATTAGTACTCCACGGTGGCATGCCCATGCGCATGACACACAAGTACTTACTCACTATTCAAAACAATTCTAAATCAAACTACATAAGGATTCACAAAGCCTAGTTGACCTGTATGTTGCCAGTCTGACCACACAAGATGGTGTCCCTGAAAATAACAATCGGAGTCTCTCTGATTCTTGGTGACTCGGGAGGCAAGATACGACTGCTCACTAATGCGACGACTACCTGGGTAACCACCAGCTGCTTGCCATGGACCAAGTTCAGGCTGTTAGTTTGACCCTGGAGGAGCCCAGGGAGATTACAGAAAAAGTTCCTCCCAAGGTTCCGCACACGAGATGGCAGCCTGAGAACCTCCTCATCACGCCAGAGGTGAAAAATAATTCTTTCCCACCAGTAGCTCCGGTAGAAACCGTGGGTCCATGCCACACTTTCTGACAATAATGCTTCCAGGCTATGTGCCAGAGGTTGCCATAGTATGCCAGCCTTTTTTACCATAGCTTTACATCCGCAGACGTCGCCGCCACTTGACCCTTCCTCAGTATTTAAAATTGACTGGAGCTTACCTTCCGATTGGCATCCACCCCAGTCGAGCGCCTCTTGGGCACATGTGCGGGTTAGAAAGCACCACACATCCATTAGCAGGCTTTTGTGTGCACCCTTCAGCACACTAAGAAGATCCACATCCCACTGGCAAGTGCGGGAGTTTTGGGCCTGATGACTTTGGCTGGGGCGAGGTATGGGCTCCTGCCGTTGCGGTGCCGGTGGCAATGGTGACAACTCCTGTTGCCGTTGTTCTTCCTTGTCATGAAGCTGCTGCAGCTGCAGCTGCAGCTGTTGGTGTCGTTGCCGCCGTTGTCGCCGCCGCTGCTGCTGCGGTTGCAGCAACCGATGTGGCTCCACCTGTGGTGGTTGTCGTTGCTGCTTCTTCTGTTGCTCCACTTGATGCAGAAACAGCTGCCACCGCAGCTGCCGCTGCCGTTGCTGTCGATGCAAGTGCTCGAGTTCCCGCACTTTCTGCGGGTCCTGCTCCTGCAGCTGGCGCAGATGTTGCTCCCAGCGCTGCTTCTGCCGCGCCTGCAGTTGCTGTATGAGTTGCCGCTCCTTCTCCCGCCGTTGCTGTTGCAGTCGCAGTCGCTGTTGCTGTTGCGGTTGCGGTTGCGGTTGCGGTTGCGGTTGCGGTTGCGGTTGCGGTTGCGGTTGCGGTTGCGGTTGCTGTTGCTGTTGCTGTTGCTGTTGCTGTTGCTGTTGCTGTTGCTGTAGCTGTAGCTGTAGCTGTAGCTGTTGCTGTTGCTGTTGCTGTTGCTGTTGCTGTTGCTGTTGCTGTTGCTGTTGCTGTTGCTGTTGCTGTTGCTGTTGCTGTTGCTGTTGCTGTTGCTGTTGCTGTTGCTGTTGCTGTTGCTGTTGCTGTTGCTGTTGCTGACCCCGCCACAAAATGCTGCGGCCATGTTTTGACGCTAAGCTTTCCTCCGCAGCCACACTGGCATGATCCGACCTCAAACTTTCCTTTGCAGGTACAACGACATTCCACCCCCCCGCGCCGACCACCCTCACGCTGCCCACCGCTACCAGCCATCGCACACTACGGCCAGGGGGGCTGTTGACCCTAAATCCCTGGCCCAGATTCAGCACGCGACCCAGCTTGCCGCCATCCACCTTGTGCAGCAGCCCCAGGTTTCCTGCGTTGCCAAGCAGCATGTACGCGAGCCACGCCCACGCGAACGCCACCGCGAGCGACCGCAGGGTGTGCTGGCACACGACACGCAGCCGTCCTCGCCCGCGCTGTCCCCCTTGCTTCCCAGAATCAGCACCCACTGCCTGCCTGATCCTATCCCTTTGATGGTTCCCTGGTGTGACCGAGCCCATCCGTGGCCCATCTCCATCACCGGCGTGTTGAACACCCGTGCTTGGCATGGGGACCATTGCTGACGTTGACCAATCAAGTACCCACACGAGCCCTACTGCGAGCCGCTCATGGAGCACCCTGGAGCATACCTGCAGGAGGCGGCCCCCAGGGAGGAGCAACGCCACCTTTCGGGCGGCCGCTTGCCCTGTCAGCGTTTCCTTGCCATCATCGAGCCACCAGCGGGAATGAGTGGCCGCTCGCGCACGAGATGCACTGGTGATGCCAGTTGGCACCGTTTCAGTTCTCCGGCACATGCCACGGTGCCCGGCAGCTGACATCTGTTCCAGATGGCCTCTGCCACTGTCCAGATGGTGGATTCTGCGTGAATTCCCATGATGGTTTCTGTTGTCCAGGTCATCGTCTCTGCCTGTGTCCGGCACTCGCTGGGGACCGCTGCCACCCGGCACTCGCTGGGCACTGCTGCCACCCGGCACCTTGTTCCCCACCCATTCCTCCGTCCCATGTACTGCCCCATTGGCACACGATGCTTCAGGGGGGGCACGTGGAGTCATTGTAGGGCTCGATTTTGCGACACCCCCCCCCCCAGCCCTTCGCACTTCCAGTGACGCCCGATGCGTGCCACCTGTCAGGCCTCCATTGGCACTGACGCCCGCCGTTCCACGGCGCCGGCGGGTGCCATGAGCCTCCCCAGTTGCCTGAGTCTCCCAAGTGCTCTTGCTGCCAGGGAGCTTTTTGGCGTTGCCGCATTCATGGCCATTTTCGGACCGATCATGCCTGCACGCAGCTTGCACGTCCTGCCTTACTGTCTCCACATCTTTGTCCCAGCCCACACTGAGGCTGACTCGCCCCCGCGTGGCCGCACACACCAGGCGCGTCAGGAGCATCAATGGCCAAGTGCCCCACGCACGCCCTTCCCACTCCTGGCCACACCCTGCCTGGGTCCGCACCCGTACATAGAGGGTGAGAGGTGCCTGCGACAAGCCGCTGGACCCTCGATCAATAAAACACGATGATGATGATGATGATGATGATGATGATGATGATGATGATGATGATGATGATGATGATGATGATGATGATGATGATGATGATGATGATGATGATGATGATGATGATGATGATGATGATGATGATGATGATGATGATGATGATGACGATGATGATGACGATGATGATGGATGCGTGGGGCTCTCAGGACCAGGTCTCAGACTGGGCGCTCTCCGACAAGGATCAGTGTGCCGGCCAGGTGAGCTACGATCACCAATGCAGGGACCACGCTTGGCCAGCCCCCGCGGCGAGCCCAGCCAGTCCCAAAAGGGTGACGGCAGCAGCAGAATTGCGGACGCCACGCCCGCGTGCGGGAGCAGCCCCAGTGACGTCAGCGCGAGCATGAACGTGTGGAGCGACATCAGCAGCGCCGTGGGCAGTAGGCGAGACCACCGGTTCGCCCGCGTCGCCAGCAGTAGCAACGGCGCGACCACCTCTATGACCATCCCACAAGCGGTGAGGCACTGCAGAACATAGCGAGGGCGTCGCAGGAGCCACTCGGCGGGCCGTGGGCGGACGGCATGCCCGGACGCCAGCAGGTAGTAGAGCGTGTCGAGCGGCGGCGGCGCCCACTCCAGCGTGCGATGCGGGGACAGGTGGTTGGAGACCGCCGCGAGGTGGACCAGGGCCACCTGCAGGGTGATGCCCACGGTCGCTGCGCTGAAAAAGAGGCCATTGTTATGGCCACCGTTGCTCAAGCACAGGCCACCGCTCACGCTGCCACCGCCCCGTGTGGCCACGCCGTCGACGGCAGCAGAAATATCGGGGGCACTCGAATGTGCTCGTGCTCTTTGGCACTGGTTACCGGCGCCCCGCGGGTGCTGCCGCTTGCTCCCGCATGCAGCTCCATGGCAGCCAGCACTCGGCGCCCGATTGGCACCCAACTCTTGATTGCCACCCTGTACCCCTCGACGGGCCCTCGACCCTTGACCGGCATTTGTTGTGTGGTCCGCTTTCAGCGCTTGAACGGGACTTGACCCTCGCTCGGCACCCAACCCTTGTCTGCCTCGCGACCCACCACCGGCCCTCAGCCCTTGACCTGGACTTGACCCTCCATCGGCACCCAACCCTGCGCTGCCACCCCCATGTCGCAGACTCGAAGCGGCCGAGACGGCCGCGGTTGCATTGCTGTTTTCCAGCACGGCTGCCCCAGGGCCAGGCGCGCGCAGGGCGTCCAGGGACGCGCGGCGCCCCACTGGGAGGAACACGGTCCACAGCAGCAGCAGCTGGAGTAGCCGCTCGCCTGCACCGGTGGCCCAGGGGGCGCGCCTTACCGTGGCCCAGTGGAGGACGAACGCGGCAACGCAGGCCGCTTGTGTGTGCAGGCCAAGCGCGAGCGTTACAGATGCCAGAAGCTGGGCGGCCAGGAGCAGTGCATGCAGCCAGCAGGGCCCGCGAAAGAAGGCCGCCAGGTCGAGGCTGCGCTCGGCGGTGTGGCCGCGTGTGCCGGCATCAAGGACGTCGGTTGGGGCCAGCATTGCCCCCGTGCTGTTTGTGTGGAAGAGGAAGTCCATGCCGTCGGCCCACGTCCAGGACTCATAGGCCAGGAGCAGGCCGACGAGGACGCGCCAGGTGGCAAGCGCGCGGAGGTCGAGCGAGAGGGTCTCCCGCCACCGGGCTGCCAGGTGTCGCGCCGCCCAGCGCCCGCCGGTGAGAGAGCCGGGTACTGTCGGCCTTGGTAGCCGCGCAGGTCGACGAGCCATTCGGCTGTCAGGCATGCCTGCGCGTGGTGAGCTGTTGTTTCTCCCCGACTCAATCAAGGGAGGAGCCGCTCCTAGTTCCTTGAGTCAATCCTAGGTTTTAGGGAAGCTACTAGAGCTGTGCGAGGCGGCCCCTTTTGAAGTAACCGGTACCCGATTCTGACGATTCAGTCGCAAGCATGTAGAGCAGGGCTGCGGTGAAATTTCTCTTCCTCCCTGGCTGGATACGGCGATTACAGCGACCTTTCCGCCCGCTGGTGCCATGCCCATTCCCCAAGGACAGCAGGGATGATGGGCATACCGATGGGCGGCATGCATGCGCGGGGGCCCAGGCATGACCAACACGCGGAATCAGCGGCAGCGTCAGGAAGCTGTGTGAGCAGCCGCAAACCCATGCGTGAGCGGATCACCAGGGAACCGCTGGGGAGGCTAGGGAGGTCTGGGCCATCTGGCCCCCTATAATTAGTTTACCTCCATGGCGTGCCAAGCACACAGCCATCACGCGTGGGTACGTTTGCAGGTCGCAGGAGCACCTGGAATGCTAAAATAAATCCAACAAACTTTCCTTTCTGTCGAGAGGTAGTGAAAGGCCCAGTACGTACATGCATTACTGCACTGATATGCGTGCAGATCTAGACACTGCCCCAGGCACTAACACTCGAGGAGAACCCGCACTCATGAAGCCAGGCAAGCTGATTGTCAAAGGCTCTGCGTCTGCATTACCCACGACAATCTGTCTCTAGCCATGCTGTTCAATAGAAACCCACAAACGAGTTGATCACCGCGCAAGAGGGAGCACGAAACCCTTTGCACTGTCAGGGGTTGAGAGTACTTCTGGTATGCATGTCACTCGGCCTGTTGACTGCGGATGGCATAATAGAAGGAATGTAAAACCGGGGAAAGCACGCCGGTCATTGCCTGTAAGGCGAGCACTACGTCCCGGTAAAGCGACATGATGAAGACGCTCGAGGCCAAATATTAGTCCGCTGGGTATTCGCGCAATGAGAAATTAAAGTAAAGGCGGCGCGCGCGGCCGGCACGCGCGCTAGCTAGCATGCATGCATTGCAGGGCATGTCCGGCATGTTTCTAGCATACGTCCTTGATGTCCAATTAACAACCACGCTGACCCGATACATGCATCCTTCGGCAACCAGCATTTGGTTGCTAGACATAGGCCGGTTGCCGATCGCGACGTCTAGATCTGCGCCCGCGTGCATGCAGTATCAGGTGATCAGATGCTTGGAATGGGATCCGTAATATATAATATATATAAAAATTTCGAGAGGAGATTATGGGAACGAGAATCACATTTAAAAAAGTAAAAATGTGCAGTTGGGAGATGAAATCCAAACGATGGGATTTTGCTAACAGATAGTAAGGAAAGCCCTGACATTGACGTAGACCTCCCGGTGTAACAACAATATGTGCTGTCACTGCCGTCAGTGCCAGGTTGTCATCCGGTCAGGATGTGGTAGTAGTGCTCTTCGGTACCTTTCCAGAATGCTCATCTCTCCCACCCATTTACTCTCCCACCGATTTACGACCGTCAGATGGGTGAATCTGACGGACGGACGGACAGGTACACCCGAGAACGAGGGATCGAGTCACAGAGGGATTCGAATGGATATCTGCGGCGCCTTTCAATATATTTAACTTTTTCATTATATTTTTTTCTACGTATCGATCTCCAGATGCAGGGGCCGGGACACGGTGCATTTTGTGACAGCTAGAGTCGTCATCGATTGCGTGACGCATGTCACTCGCCACTTGGCAATTGGCATGCCATTCGTTCATGGTTGTTAAGTGTTGACTTGTTTGTTGTTGTCGTGTCCCACGCCGCACATAAGCAGCAGAGAATCTACGCTGCATAGCGGCCGAGGGCCGGACTTACTTACCGTCCCTGTTGTAGCACCGCATTCCATCGTAACTGACTGACGGAAGAAGATACACGAGGTCATGGAGTCACAACAAGCGTGACTCTACAGTAGAGTGAGTTGCGTCTGCGTAGCTGCGAAAACAATAAAAATATGTTGAAGGTCGCAGGATGTGGCTAGAATGCCGATTTCAGGCACGAGAAACTTTCGCTACGACCTGGAACGTGCTGATACGCACCAGCCGATTTGAACGTGTATTGAAGAGTGTAGCTGACGACGGTGTATTGAAGAGTGTAGCCTTGGTTTATGACGGGACTGTGCATGTCGGATTAAGCATTATGCATGACGCGCGAAGTCGATGACAATCTAGGTTTCTGACGCGTATAGGCAACATGATACCTGGGTTTACAATTTTCTTGCTGCCGTGTACGTGCCGTGAACCCTAGCATTCCGAAAAACATAGCATTATTTTCTCTCTGTCGCGGATCCCTGAAGTTCTATTGTGGCTGTCAAATATGAGCATCGGCGCCAGAGCAACGTTTGCTAAGCGGGCCATGTGGAAATGGCATGTAGCTGCACGCGGAGGTAGGTGTCTGCGTTTGCTTGCTCTTTCGTGGCATGCTGATTTGAGTTGCATACCGTTTCTTCAGTTTTCAGAACCGGTTGTAATAGAGGATGCGGAAGCCTCATGGTTGCCAGGCGGACCTCTCGCACGATTTTCGCGACTTAAGGGGTCTCCTGATCATAAGGCATCCCAAACTATAGCCCAGCTGCGATAAAACTCTTTACCGGAGAGCGCTGCAAGTGTGTCTGGAATGCCCCAATTGCTATACACCAGTGGATCGAATCTAACTGCTAGCCCCATGGGGGCGAAAGTGAGCAGGAGTCATACTGCTCACTGGGTCATGCCAATGGTATAGTGGATTATCGTACAATGTCGGCCAGTTATGAAACTCCGTGCAAGTTTGAGAGCTCTTTTTTAGGTTCGCGCTTTGTTATCACGATAAATGTGCTGGGGCACTTATATACTCTCATGATTTTTTACGCTCAGATAAGTTGTGCAGGTTGCCAAATGCCACCTAACTATGTCATATAATGCATGGATCAGTCGATCGACAACCGGGACATGCGTTGCATCGATCCGGCATTGGTACACTTAATTTGACTATATCGTGGCACCCCCTCGTAAAGGGTGGGAGAGCGATCGCAGCAATGGTGCTCACCACTAGACACTCCCGGCCAGTTAGGCTCGAAACACACGCCCTGATCAAGCAAGCTGTTTCCGGCGCCACCGTCTAGGTCATCTGGTCGCTCTACACGTAAGCCAGCCATATAATCTCAATGCACAAGGCTACACATTTCCATCTCCATTCATATTTATCATCCTGAACGACTCGAAAACGCGGACAAGATAACGGCAGGCTCGAGCTACCATGGTCCGGATTCTCCCGATTTCTATAGCTGGCCTGCGCTGGTTGTCTCCTTGATATCGTGGCACTGGCCATTAGGTCTGTTCTCCATTCATGCTGGTACTCCTTGACATTGAACCACTAGTCCATCAGCCGGCCACTCCATTAATTAATTAATTAATTAGGAACATAACTCCGTTGGGAGTATATGTAGCACATAGCCCAGAGAAGGGGCATATGAGCCTATAATACATTCTGAGCTACTTCCTGCAAGAGTGGGAATGTAAACAACACTTGCTCTAGGTGCGCCAGGGCACCTGCATCCCCATGATCAATCAAGCTATGCCCAGCTAAGGGGGAGCCTGTACGTCATGGGGGGGAAGATCAGCATAGCTAGACAAAAGCTAGAGCGTGACATCTCAGCAGAGAGCAGCTCTCTGCATGGGCACAACATAACTAAATAAAGCTAGGCGTCATCTGGAGTGTGGCACATCATAGGCACGCATGTACATGATTAAATAAAGCGCGTGGCTTAGCTGGTATAGTGCCTGTAGGAGGCGTACATGTACATGGCCACGGTCTATCTATTCTACACTACTACTGCTGTATTCTGATTTGGCACGCCGCAAAGGTGAAAACCATTTGCGTTCAGTGCCGGTCCGCGGAAAACGCGGAAAAACGCGATCTGCAAATGAATCCAGGCCGGAATCGAACTGGGGACCTCTCGCACCAATTTTGCTGACTATAAGTAAGTAAGTAAGTACTTGCGTGTCATGCGCAAAGGCATGCCACGGAGTACTATGCTAATCTCATTAGAAAAATAATTACACAAAAGTTTAAACAAATATCGTCTGCATCATCCCCCAACCGTTAAGCACTAGATGGGGATGTAATCCTCATCCGAGCTGTCCTCTACTGTAATGGCAGACGAGGCGGTAGTGTAGCGGCTATCCTCAGGACCAATAACCTCCACCTGCGGACTTCTACCCTGGCTAGCAACGGGCCGCGGGGCCCGTGGGGAGAAAACAGGAGCATACCCCTCGGGAAGGTGCTTGTCGCAGATGGCAGCCCATTTCTCCTTGTCAATCATGCGGGCGCGGAGTACGGATAGTCCCAGAAGCCCTGCATCTTCAAGCAGTTGTGTCACATAGGTCCGGGTCGCGCCGCGCCGGTGCCCGGCGCGCGCAAGTTTGCCAGTGGGTTGCGATGGGACAAGGGGACCCTGCCATAGGAGGAGGTGTCTACCTGGTTGGCCCGTCTTAAGCCCCCCGGCAGGGCCCACATCGGTATTCACCTGGTCTGTGCGGGCAAGATGGCCGGCAAAGAGGAGGCGGCGGTGTCGGATGGTATGGGTGACAAGAGGGAGCTCGCAGTAGAGCTCGGCCCGGGTGCGGCGTTCTTGGTAGCGGACGCCGAGGATATGACGGAGCATTCGAGTGACGGTGCCGTCAAGCTGCTGGCTCAGCGCCTGGTCCAGGGTCCACGCCTCGCAGCCATAAAGGAGGATGCTGAGGACAAGGGCCTTGAACAGAATGCGCTTGCGTCGCTCACTCAGGTAGCGACAGGTCCAGAACCTGTCGAGGCGGCGGAGGGCCGCCCAGGCCTGGCCAATGCGGGTGTTGATGTCGTCGGCCGTGGAGGGAAGCCAGCTGCCAAGGAGCTTGAAGCGAGTCGCCGGGGGGACGGGGCTGCCGTCCAGCAAGAGGAGGGTGGGTGGGGCTATCCCAGCAGGGAAGCCGATGGCCATGACCTCCGTTTTCTTGCTGATCATAAGCCCCACCGCCCGCGCTTCCAGTGATAAGCTGTCTAGCCACAGTTGGGCTGACTCTGGGGTTTCCACGAGTGTCGTGTCATCAGCGTAGATCAGATCGCTCAGGCGGTAGGGTGGGTCAACCCCGCCGTAGCTGGCGTACTCCGTGATCTCGATCCCCGGCGGGCGCCCCTCCACCCGGGCGAAGCGGGCTTGTGCACGCCGCATAATATAGTCCACCATAATGATGAATAGATATGGGGAGAGCACACAGCCCTGCCACACCCCGGTGTGCAGGGGGAACGCCGGAGTGACGCCGTCGGCGGTACGGACCTGGGCTTGGGACCCTTCATAGAACTGGCGGATGATCTCAACGATGTACGATGGGACACGGAACAGGTGAAGGACCACCCACAGGGCGTCCCATGTAACCGTATCGAATGCCTTGGTGTAATCCACGAAGATCAATAGCAATGGCAAGAGGCCGGGGGCCAGGCGGCCCACTTCCTCGATCAGGCGGCGCGCGGTAATAGTGACCATAACACAATTGCGACCAACACGGAAGCCCATCTGGGACTCACCTAGGTGGGGATCGAGGCTGGCGCGCATGCGGTTCAGCAGGAGACGCATGAAGACTTTCAGCACGCAGCTTTGGAGGCATACGCCGCGGTAGTTGCCGGTATCCGCGGCGGACCCCTTGCCCTTGTAGAGCATGACCCGTACAGCGGTCTTCCAATACGTCGGCGGGGGGAGGCCATCTCGTAGAATCCGGTTGCAAACACCCCGGAGGAAGGCTCAAGCTCAGGCATCTTAACCACCTCCGGTGAAATATTGTCCACTCCCATGGCAGCATCATTGCGGAGGGTGGAGATGGCAGCAGCCCATTCCTGGGGAGTCCACTCGTCGTGGGGGCCGTCCACCAGGGGGCCGGAGAGCGGTGGGACCAGGTAGTCCGTCTCTGGTGGGCGCCTGCGGGGGCTCGATGGGGCCGCCTCGGCTGGCCGCAGGGCGTGCAGCTGCAGCGGGGTCAAGCGGGGGGGCGGGCCAGGGGCCCCTGATAGTTTGGCCTGGGAGCTGAACCAAATCTCAAGGCGTTCACTGGGGGTGCCTGGGATGTCAGCCCGTTGCGTTTCCCGGCGTCCGGTGAGACGGTCGAGAGAGCGCCAGGCCGCCTTGTGCTGGTTGGCGGCCGTGTGGCGATTGATTTCGGCGGCAAGTGTCTCCACCTCCTCCGCATGTGCGGCAGTATATGCTTGAGTAAGCCGTTCCTGGTACGGGTACAGGTCCTCCCCGCGGCGGCGGGCCTGCGCTAGCGCCAGCCGGGCGGCAACTACCCGGGCGTCGCGCAGGTAGAGCGGGGCTGGTCGGGCGCGGGGTTGCTCGGGGAGAAGCTTAGAGCCAAGCTCCACCGATCGCATGAACAGTTCGTAGGGTGGCGTGAGATCTACACCGCGATCTGCGTCCAGGTACATCAAAGGTTGCGCGTCCACAAAGGCAGACCTGATTGCATCGCGGCGTATCTCATCCATCTCATTGCTGACTATACTATAGGACGGACGTCTCCGGATCCTAGGGCATCGCCAACTGACACCTACAGTCATCCGCAAAAGTTCTCCTTTCCGGGGAGTGATGCAAGCCTTTCGGATTTCGTACTAGATAAATCATTCGAGATCTGTGTGTAGGAGTACTACACACGTGTCTGCACGCGAGACTTGTTCAGTCTCGCACCGTGAGACGGGCTGAACACGGCTGGAACCTTCTTGAGAAGGGTGCGTAGCCGGTGCTATCGAAATCAGCCAAGCGTATATACTGCTGTATTCCCCTAAGCTGGGGCGTCTGGAGTCGCTGGCCGGGGCCGCGGGGGTCGCCTGCCAGGGCTTGTGGCCGACGTAGATGGCCGCCCCCTTCCAGTACACCGGCTGCCCCGCCTTGGTCTGCCGGAGCTGGAGGTAGGTCGGCCATAGCTCCCGTCGCCGTTGTTGCTGCGCCAGGGTCAAGTCGTCATCAAGGGTGAAGAGAGTACCTTCTCGAGCCGCTTGCGGCGTCTGAGAAAAGAAATCTTGTCCGCCGGGGTCTTAAAGGTGAGAAGGAGCGGGGGCGCCCCTGCCTTACCCCGCGCGCGGGGAAGGCGAAGGGCGACCAGGTCGATCTCACCAGTAAGGCCCATGCGACCAAGGATTTCTCTCTCAAAAGCACGCGCAAGCTTCTCGGAATTCTCACCTTCCTCCATGGTGAAGTTCTTGACAATGACGTTGAGGCTGCGCATGGCGAGCTCGGCCTCCTCGCGGAGGTCAAGCGTCTGCCGTTGGAGCTGGGCTGCGACGGCGGAGGTGGTGGAGGTGGCGTGCTGCTTAAGCATGTCCGCCCAGGTCGGGATGGGAGGAGCATCGCCGGCCAGGCCAGCCGGGGCTGGCTTGGCGGCAATGTCCTTCACCGTCTGGGCGGTGAGGCCTGCGGTGTTAATTCTGCAGAACCTCGATAGCAATGGCGTTGTCCTTAAGACGCTGGTCGATGTCACGGAGCTGGGCGGTGATGGCTTCGGAGGTGGGGGTGGTGGCGGTGGAGGAGGCGAGGAGAGTGGAGGTGGCGGTGGAAATGGTGGAGAGGAGGGGGAGCTCGGCAGCCATCGTGCGGCTGCCCACAGTGGCCGCCACATCTGCAGCGATGGGGGCCACGTGCCGCTCGAGGGCCTCCTTGAGGAGCCGGAGCAGATGGAGAATTCGGTTAAGGTATGTGGTGGTGAGGGGCTTTGGGGGCCAAAGCTCCTCGATGGAGCATCCAAGGAGGGAAAATAGAGCGAATTGCTGGAGGTGGGGGCGGCGGAGGCTGGGGAAGGGGTCGAAAGTGGAGGCACGCCTCTGGCGAGGATCAAAGAGGCGACCTTGGATGAAGAGCTGCTTGCACAGAACTCAAGAAGCGAGGCGTGCGATCCAAAAAACACGCAGGCCAGGATGCGTTCCTCGGTAAACGCGTCAAGGAAGCCGGGCTGGCTGGCTTCGGCGACAAAGTTGAGCTCTACCCAGCTCGGCTCGGTAGGGCGACTGCGCTTGGGTTCAGGCGACGCTGCTGGCGAGGCGGGCGCAGCTGCCAGGGGGCTGGATGACCACTAGAGCTTGGCTAGTGGCGCCGCTGCCTTCTGGGCCGGTTGGCGAAGCTGCAGCCGGAGCTGCAGACGTATAATTTTCATTGCTGAGCGCAGCCGCCAGGCTGCGTTGCGTCGAGAGGCGTTTGCTCATCGTATATTGCGTAATAGCTTCGGAAAATTATGTCAGCATGTGCGTCGTAGAAAGACGCGTCGATTGTGATATTCACGGCTAAATTCGGTGCTCAAACGTGAAAGTTATGAGCTCCGCCGTCAGCCATGGCTATCTCGTGGCCACTCCATCCGCCGGCCTTTCCTCACAGCTGTGCCGGTTTAGCTTTCTCCCAAATACAATATAGATCTAGGCCATTAATTATAATTAATTAAACTCGTGCTCCCGTTGGGGATCGGTCACGGATCATTAACCCCGATGGATGGATGGATGGATGGATGGGTACATGCAATCCTACCGGTCTAAGCTATCTACAAAAAAAAAAAAGCTAGGCCATGCACAGGCATTGACATCATGCAAGGAGACAACCAGCGCAGGCCAGAAATCTGGAGAGTCCGGACCATGGTAGCTCACATGCACAGGCATTGACATGGTTGCATGGGCATGCATGGTTGTCTTGCTTATGCTGCGTCTTCGACACCTATCCATTGAAACCCAACCTGGAACATGAAATATCAAGGAGACAACCAGCGCAGGCCAGAAATCGGGAGGATCCGGACCATGGTAGCTCGAGCCTGCCGTTATCTTGTCCGCGTGTTCGAGTCGTTCAGGATGATGAAGATGAATGGTGATGGAAATGTGTATCCTTGTGCATTGAAATTATGGCTGGCTTACGTGTAGAGCGACTAGATGACCTAGACGGTGGGGCCGGAAACAGCATGCTGGATCAGGGCGTGTGTTTCGAGCCTAACTGGCCGGGAGTGTCTAGTGGTGAGCACCATTGCTGCGATCGCTCTCCCACCATTTACGAGGAAATACCCGCCGGCAAATGGAAAACCACTGAAAAGGTAGCTAGTCAGTCATCACGTTAGCCATGCCATGATTCCAAAACGTCCAAGAACTGCACACGGTGCAAAGGCAAAAAGCCGGAGGACAGCACTTTCAAATGTGCAGCGGGAACCAAAAGCCCGCAGATGCCAGAAAACATCGTGTTGCTGCAGTGACGCGACGATGTGGACAACGAATCCAGTGCCAAGCTCGGAACGGCCGCAAAGGAGATCTGGCAGCACAGGGTTCAGATGTGCGGAGATACTATGCGATCCAGCCGGTCCACGACCTGTTTGTAGAGCTTGTGCCAAGGGGCAGCACCGAACAGATGTGGGTGACGTTGCAAAAAACATCGGACTTGACGGAGCATAATGTCTCGGTCATAGTCTTTGACCAATAAACGCTGCAAGAGTTCAACAAGAGTCGTGATGAAATCAACACGATAAGAACAAAGACGGGAAAAACGATGTAACTGAGAAAGAACAACACCATATTTTGCTGTGTGGGAAAGGAGACTGTGAATATCGGGGTAACGAATAAAAGGAATTTGCTGGTATTTAGGATCCTTGCGCTTATCATAGACAGCCGTACGCCAGCCCTTCTTGTTATGGGTAATGTTAAGATCGAGGTAATTGCAATGAGTATCCTCCGACGTGAGCTTTAATGTGAGGGACGCTTGCGGGTAGATGCCAGGCAGACCAGCGGTGATATACAAATGGGTTGCGAAATCAGGGTTGTCGAAAGCGATGACATCATCAATGTATCGACATGTATGGATAAAACGGCTGATGAGAACATCATCGTTTGAGGCAATGAGATTCTCCAAGGGAATACTTTCACGAGCAAGGGAATACGTTCACGAGCACTACATGATCTCCCAATGGAGCCATGTTATATAATTTAATTCAATTTAATACTCTTGCCCTGCAGAGACTCCCTGCTGAGATGCCATGCCCTAGCTATTGCCTAGCCATAATCATCTTCCACCAAATGTCCGCACCTTCGCTGTTGGGACACAAGGAGGTGCAGGTGCAACTTGTGCACCCAGAGTATGTGGCTGTTTACATCCCCCGCCTGCAGGTTGTAGCCTAGAATGTATTAAAAACCATATTACCCTTCTCAGGGATATGTGTTACATATGCTCCCCACGGAGATATGTAATAATCTAATTTAATTTAATTTAATACTCTTGGGCACCCATTAACACTGAACTTGGAACTCCAAGTTACCCTCCACTTGGATGCAACAGTTTACACGAAGTCATAATTAACTGTTACAATGTCCAGTTGCATTCGACAGTGACTCTCATGCATGCATCTGCATGGGATGCCTCATATCAGTCCTGCTGTCGCAAAAAGTAAACCCTTTGTGAGGGCTCCATATCATAACCGCCACGCTTGGACACGTGCCCTCTCATCCTACATCCCCACGAGCCAAGAACAGTGGCCCACATGTTCCTCGGCCATGCATGTGACATCAGCATCATGCAAACAAACTGCAGCTACGTCAGAGCCACCCGAAGTGAATCCCTATTAATAGCACAGGAAACGAAACGCTGGCACGCCGCCCTCTTCTCGCGCTCTCATCACCATGTTGCAACCCACACATGCACATGGAACTACATTACCCTGTCTCGAGCAAGGATACCAACTCCATCAGGGGCCTCCACCTATTAGGGTCTCCACCTATTAGGGTCTCCACCTATTATCTGCCTTTGACCGCGGGGAAAACCATTGCCCATCCAATCCCTGTAGAAGTGGTTGGGTTCCACGGTTCGAGTGACCCATGGAGAAATCCTCCCAACTGCTGCCTCACACGAGCACACCCACCACCATTAGGGAAGATCATCCTGACACGGGCCGACATGAATGCAATCTGGCCGACGTGAATGCAATCTGGCGCCTCACGCAGGGGCATCAAACCCAGGGATGGGAAACTGCTTGGCCATGGCCTCCACCTCCGCCCGCAGCGCCTCGATCGCCGCCTTCTCCTTGCACGCCGACGAGGCGCAGTACTCCTTGAACGCGCCGAGCTTGGCACCCGCAGTGCTCTCCTTGGCGTCGAGCGCGATGAGGACCGCGCGGTGGATGAGCTCCGCGACGCGCTCAAAGTCCTTCTCGATGAACCCCCGGCTGGTCAGCGCGGGCGTGCCCACGCGCAGGCCCCCAGGGACGAGCGCGCTCTTGTCCCCAGGGACGCTGTTCTTGTTCACCGTGATCAGCGCGAGGTCCATGATGTACTCGGCGCGCGCGCCGTCAATGCCCTTGGGCCGCAGGTCCATGAGCACCAGGTGGTTGTCAGTCCCCCCAGACACGAGCGTGTACCCGAGTGCCTGCAGCCGCGCGGCGAGCGCCTTGCAGTTGGCGACGACCTGCTTCTGGTAGCCCTTGAACTCGGGCGTCATGGCCATCTTGAGTGCGACCGCGAGGGCAGCGATCGTGTGGTTGTGGGGGCCACCCTGGAGGCCGGGGAACACCGCCTGGTCGATCGCGGCCTCGAGCGTGGTGCCCCACTTCTCGCCCCTGCCGGTGCACGTCACGCGCCGAAGTAAGCAAAAATATGACCATGTCATGAACAGATACATCCGGCGGCGTGCACGCATGGGGCCAAAAGATACGTCATGCGCAGCACGCACAGGGGGCGCGAGCAGACAGCAGCCGCATGCCACAGGCACAGAAGGCCAAGGGAGGGTGTCCGCGGGTGCCAGGGTACGAGGGGAAGCGAGGTGTCCTCCTGCACTCCCTTTCGACCAACCCACCACTACCCCAACAAGTCGAGCTCATCTATCCAGAAAGAAGCCCGGATGAAGAGGGAGGCAAGCAAGAGCGAAGAAACAGACACAAAGCGGGACATCACCAACTTTTGCATCGTAGAAATAGACGAGAAAGACAGAAAATTCGCGTTACAGGCCAGAGCCCACCTGATAAAACCTGCCGCAACACTCTGCACTCGGTAGGGAAAATAGAACTCAACGATAGAAACATGCTGGCGGAAGCGGGCAGGAGGAAGACGAAAAAGACCCCTCAAAATGAGAAACGAAACAGAGTGCTGATCTTTGCAGGAGCAAGCCCTCATTCGAATTCCATTTGTTCTAGTGACAACACGAGGAAGGACTCTGGTAACTAGACGAGGAAGGCCCAAAGTTCTATTTGACCACAAAACCACGCGCCACCTTCATCACGCACTTGCGGTAGAAGATCATGCCGCCGCGCGGCCCCCGCAGCGACTTGTGCGTGGTGGTGGTAACGATGTCCGAGTACTCAAACGGGCTCGCAGTGACCCCTGCGGCGACCAGCCCGCTGATGTGTGCCATGTCGGACATGAGGTAGGCCTCCACGCTGTCCGCGATCTCGCGCATACGCTTATAGTCGTAGTCACGCGGGTACGCGCTGGCGCCCGCAATGATCAGGTTCGGACGGAATAGGAGCGCGTTCTGGTCGGGTAGTGGGGGGGGCGGGGGGGGGGGGGGGAAGAGGGAGAAGCGGAGGAGAAGTACAAAGTGAGACAACTATTCCTGGAAGCACGGCGTTCCCACCTTGTGAAATGACTAGAATGTACAAGCGATGGGGGAGTAGCGGGGCCTTGCATGGGTATAGGTGTTGTGTGTACCTTTGTGTGATGAGCATTTTGCATGAGACAGCGAATAAAGCCAAGCCAAGAGACAGGGGGCGCATGCCATGCCAAACTCTGCTGCATGACCTCGACGTAATGTCTGGAAAGGAAGGCGTGAAAAATGTGGAGGCCGCGTGAATGTCTAGGTGTGCCGGCTTGGACAGAGGACGCGGACAACACATTGTGTGGGATCTCATGGGTGTGGAAGTATTTTCAACGGGGTGTTTCGCCAGGTGCCGTGAGAAGGCATGCAGCCCCTTCCTTCTGTACCTCTGACCCTGTACCTCTGTTGAGTTATGCTTACCTTCGCGAGCGTGTCGTAGTCGATGATGCCGGTCGACTCGTCCAGCCGGTAGGGCATGGACTCAAAGTAGAGCGAGGTGGCGGAGACGCGCCGCTTGGGGGTCATGAACCCGTGCGACAGGTGGCCGCCGTGGGGCAGGTCCAGGCCCTGGGAGTCGATGAGAATGCAGAGCAGTAATCGTAGAATCATAACACAGATGAATAATCAGAACACTACATATGATCATGATATACACGCAACCATTGGGCCAGGGGGGCAGGTAAAGGGCTCATGTTGGGAACTCGAGACATGCGAGACGCGGGGTGTCAGGGTAGAGGGCGTGTGAGCGTACACAGCGAATGCCAGGGGTGCAATGGAGCCTTTGGCCATGTGGGCCAATCACGAGGCAAGAACCAAGGCAATGAAGGCGATCATGTGCGTGTGGCCACCGCATGTGCGAGAATCCAGGACATGGTGCATGCGTCCATGGGTGAGCCAGACAGTGTGTGCTGGCGACGTACCATGATGCGGTCATGCGGTTTGAGCAGTGCCGTGTAGACGGCAAAGTTGGCGGGAGATCCTGACAAGGGCTGCGCGTGGTGTGTGGGGGGGGGAGAGCGAGGGGGGCGCACAATGACATGAAGCCAGGTGGAGCACAGGTAGCAACCAAAGGCAGCAGAACATCCAAGTCAGGCAAGCATGTTACAAGCACACAGGTTGAAGGCATGTGTGGATTCAGCCAGGACACCCCCGCCGTTCTCTGCCAGGCACCACCCCTCGTGGTTCCCCTTGATAGTCCTCGAACCTGGCATGCGCGTGGTTGCCATCGCCACCACGGCGACACGGACGATGGGAAGCAAGCAGAGAGACGTATACTTGCTTCCGTCACCATGCATCCGGCACAACACGGGCTGCCCCAGCCTCTGTTTCCACACGGAAATACGCGCTGTCCCGTGATCTGTGACATGGACGAGGGTCCGCGCTACGAAACCTCTGCTACCCAGTCCCGCAAACAATAAACTCAATGGATTACCTCGGCTATCCATGACACACACACGCTTGAGATGTTTAAGGATGCACCACAAACTAAACGGAGTAACGGTACCTCGGCAAGTCCGCCACATCGCTACATAACACGGCAAGTCTGCCGCATCACTATGGCTGCCTGCAAGCCGGTGGTTGCAGATCGCTGCAGGCAACCGGGTGCATGGCCAGCAGGCAGCGGTCGGCAGGTCACAGATCCCGCAAACGGATCATCTGCCTGGTGTCCAACACCCCACGACCCATGGGATGCCTTCCGCGCAGGAGCACACAGCAAGCTGCCACGTGGCCACCCGGGGTCTCCTGCTGCCATGCGACATGGGCAGCCGTGGCGTGCAGCCACCAAATCTGTATATTGACCCCCCCATCTGGCACGTGCCCTTGTGTGGCCCCACATGACGTTCACCCCCCACTCGGCGTGTTCACCCCCCACTACAAAAGTGTGCACCCTCACCTGCACGTTGACCCCCCACTCGGCCGGGTCGAGGCCAAACGCCGCCAGCGCGCGCTTCTGGCACAGCGTCTCGCTCTGGTCGATGTACTCGTTGCCGCCGTAATACCTGCCACACGCAACGGAGGACGACAGCCAGAGGGAAGCAGCATGCCAACAAGGGGGCCAATGGAGGAAGGGATTGATCATCGCGCCCTGAACGATTCAGCCCCGTACGGCAATACCACTGTGAACGATTCAGCCCTTCACGACTCAGCCCTCAGCACCTGCCGATTGGAGTGCCAGGCAACAGCACCCTTGGTTGACGCGGAAAGTACCGTGTTTGTTGACGCGCAAGTGTTTGTTGACACATGCGATCAAAGCTGGGGCCTTGGCGTGCCGCATACAGTGAGGGGTGCTCCAACTGTCTGTGTCTGCGCGGAGAATGTGGGTTGATGGTCGGACTACAAAAGTATCCCAACTCGTATCCCCTTCCTTCATCGCCTAGTTCCGGGCCAACTGCCCCCCTGGCAAGGGGTGGCCCTCGCGAAGCCTAGTCAATCTGAAGGCCGGCGGCAGGGTCGGCGGTGGGGTTGGCGGTGGGATCGGCCGTGGGTCGGCGCCATGCCAGTGAAAGCACGCAAGGCTTGCTCCCACGCAATAAGATTTGTGCGATGAGGAAGGGCGCACAGAGAAGCAAGCAGATAGCTAGGGACATTTATGGGCAAACCCTAAGCCTTAAACCATAAGCCCTAAAACAGTTAGGGGCATGCATGCGCCATCTGTGGCACGGTTTCAAATGCTGTCCAGGAGTAACATAATGGCCTTCAGCCAGCAGTGGCAAAGGTGCCTCATGCTTCTCTGTCGTGAGAGGGACGGACGATCAAGGAGAAACGGGGGGCGAATGATACCAGAAACAGGAGAAACTGATAGGAGAAACGGGGGGCGAAACGATAGGAGAAACGGGGGGCGAATGATAGGAGAAGCGGGGGGCAAATGACAGCATACACTATCACACAGGGCTCAACCTAGAAGCCAAAAGGGCATGAGCAGCAGGGAGCGAGAGTGGGGAAGGCCAATGAGGAGAGAGAGCAGCGCTGCAGACCGCTTGATATTCAACCCCAAGCGCCCAGAAGGAAGCCATTCATCTTTAACCAAATACAAAGAGTGGCCGTTGCTATCCTTTTGGGACAACTGTGCTTACTGACCCTGCCAGTATTCTGTCTTCCCTCATGCCGACGCCTTGAGGGGACATTACAAACAAAAGCATGGCTATTTACAGTCGCAATGCAGAGCCCCACTTGTGCCCAAACCGGGCACCCTGCTTGCACCCCAAGAAAGCACGATGGCGCGGAGACAGCTGGCAGCCGTACACGTACCGCTTGCCAGGGAGTCCCTCCGAGTACTTGTTTGTCAGGCACGAGGATAGGGCCTCCATGACCGCGCGTGAGGTGAAGTTTTCCGACGCGATCAGCTCCAGCCCGCGCCACTGGCGCTTCTTCTCCTTGTTGATGATGGCCGAGATCTCAGGGTCCACCTCCGCCAGGTGGGCGTCCTTTTGGAACAGTTTCCGGCTCGCTGAGGTGTCCCAACCAACAGCAGATTAAAGCAGCAGGAGAGGCGTTTGTCAGCAGCAGGAAGAAGCATTTAACAGGTCATCGCAGGAAGGGCGGCAGCAAATTGACTTAGGGTGAGCGGGTGGATTCAAGCAGTCTATTGTGTTTCTGTACAGGCATGCTTGCCGGAGATGGGAAATGCAAGCTTCCTTCTCATGAATCGCGGCAAGCCCACGCACGAACAAGCAAATCCATACTTCCGCATGCTCCCAACCACAGGACATAATGCCCCGATGGGCGAAGTCGATACCGCAAGCCATCGCTGGCTGTTTGTGATAATCCTGGAGCGAGTGTGCACTGGGGGGCGGGTTCCGACACCCCCCACCCCCCCACCCGTCCTGAGGGGGGGGGGATTGAGGGTCCAACCCCCCCCACCTGGCCACCCCCTGGTACAGGTTGATGGGTAGGGGCGGGTTGCGACCCCCCCCCTCTGCCCCCCTTCTGTAGTACTAGCAGGGGAAATAGGGGGGTGGGGGGTGGGCGGGTCTAACGCCCCCCCCCCACTGCTCAGGGGGGGGAGGGGGATAGTGGACACTCGCTCCGGGATTGTCTCGAACAGCCAGATAGTGCAACAAGGAACCTGAATGGTGACATAAAACTAAAATACTGCTGACATGGCATACAACTACAAGATCGCTTGCTAGGCCATGGGCTTATCCATTTTCGAAGGACCCCGCAGTTTTAGCAGATGCGTGGAAAATCTAAATTTGGACAACTGAAGACAACTAACGGCGCCTGGAAAATATTAGGCTACCTGCCAGATGTCAGGCCGGCAGCGCAAGAAAAAGGTCAGTAATTACGCTAACGAATAACATGTCCCCAACGTCACCAGTACAGGGCCCATAATTTTTTTTAAAAACACTTCACAAGCACACCAATGTGACTCAGAGCATATCACATAGAAAGTGTCTCGTCCAATGACGCATCGCATCACGGCGGCGGCTATCGCGCAGCGGGCACTCATAATGCCGAAAAGAAATTGACGACAGTGAACATTCATCGGGATGGATTTACCATATTCGGACGAGGGAGCATGCGTCGCTGCCGCCTTAGCAGCTACATCTCTGGGCAACTTCGATCGCAGAGAGGCTGAAATGGGCTTGACTGCCGCTGGCCTTGCCGGACATCTCGCGCGCACGTTAGAGGAGAGCACCAACTTCTCCCCGGCAAACTCCCCCCGGCTAGCGGCAATACATGAATTTTGCGCTAACGCACACGTCGCCATGATCTCAGCAACCTTGGTAAGTTGGGACGAGAAAGGTGCGTGGTTACTGCGCCCAACGGAGATTTTTCACGTGGAATGGGCGTCTGCTCGTGTCATTCCCCATTGTCACTGACGTGTGCGTCTTTACCACGCGGGAACGGGAACGGGCAATACACGCAAACCGCCGGGCGCCGAACTGGGGCCTACCCTGGGCCTACACCTGTATGGGGTCTTGCACCTTGCAGACCTTGGCGCTCCTGACCTGCAGAAGTTACATACGTACGTACATACTTTACTTTACAGCTGTAGCTTTTTGCCTGGATCGGGCCGCGGGCGGTCGCGGTCGGGACTCGGGCCAGCCCATCTTGTTGTTGTTTCCGCTGTTGAGTTGAGTTGAGTTGAGTTGAGTTTATTTTCCAGGTAATTAGGTGTACTCTGATCAGATAATTAGGTGTACGTTTATTCCAAATATTTATATAACCAGTAGTAGTATCCCTGCTAAGCCTAGGGTATCAAGATGTCAGTGGCTAAAACGGAGCCTAGTAGACCACGGCAGCCACTGGACTTCTAATTGGTTGAGTTGAGTTGAGTTTATTCCCGCGCGCCGTTTCCGCTGTTGTTGTTGTTGTTGTGGTTGTGTCCCACGCCGCACATGGGCAGCAGAGAATCTATAGTGGCCGAGGGCCGGATATATTTAGTATCGGTGGTACTATCGGGGCACAGGGACATGGACGGTTTCCGTTGTAAGAGTCGTCAAATTGCGATCCGTACTTTCGGCGGTGACTAATATGTGACCGTTCAGTCTGCCGGTACAGTTCCGTGGTGTCCCAACTCGCAGGCCGTCCTGAGATTCGAGTTCATCCTTTGTCCGTCGCAATGACCGCGACGGATCACCGCGACAGGCCGATCGTAGGAACTGGGAAACGCTCGCCGATGCCAAGGCGAAAGACGTTTTTATGGTTAGCGCGCATTCCGTTCGTCCCATGTGCTCACCATTTGCCTGGATATTCGGAATTCCCGATTTGCTCACTCGTTTGTGCTGTCGCTGCTGCGAATTGCGCCATTACGCGCCAAGAGGCAGGCATCGTTGCGTAGAATCTGCGACAGAAACCGTGCACTATATAGTTATGGGTTTGGCCTCAGGTGTGCCTTGCGCGCGCACCTCGTCTATGCAGAGTGTACCGCCATAATTGGCCATGTTCGACAGTCATGTAGTGCAGTGAATGATGAAGGCATAGATCAGGGTTCTGACGCATATTACAACGGTATTTCAGCGCAGGCGAAATGGCGGCAAGGCGGAGGCTGGTTTCAAAGAGCAATGATCCATCTGAAGTGAGTTTGAGAGAAAATTGTTTGCTGAAGATTGGGGTTAGTGTTTTCGCAATGCTATGTGGGAGGCACGGGTTTACCGCTTGCCAAGATTTCTGTCGCAGAGTTTTTCTTTCATGGCAGTGTGACTGCGCTACGGTCTCAGGCCGGTCGTGTGCGTCCCTCGCGTTCATTTGCGCCGTGTGTGTGTGTGTGTGTGTGTGTGTGTGTGTGTGTGTGTGTGTGTGTGTGTGTGTGTGTGTGTGTGCGCGTGCGTGCGTGCGTGGGTGCGTGCGTGTGTGGGTGCGTGTGTGGGTGCGTGCGTGCGTGCGTGCGTGCGTGCGTGCGTGCGTGCGTGCGTGCGTGCGTGCGTGCGTGCGTGCGTGCGTGCGTGCGTGCGTGCGTGCGTGCGTGCGTGCGTGCGCATTTTCCGAGCACCTTTCTGGGTGTTTACGTGAGCATGTCAGGATGTGTGGGCTCGTTTCCGCCCTGTAGGCGCGATGCGCTCACTACGTATCGTTCCAAGGCCTGATTTCGGCACTATGCTTGCTGCGTGCCACAATTGGTCTTCAACTTGACTTCCTGTTTTGCCTTGTTGCGGAGCCTGTAGCAACCGGTTATTTCGTCAATCCCTGTCCTTTGCCTAGCTGGGGTGGGGTGGGCTTGTAGAGGGATGGGGACAAGGGACTTCTCTCACCAGCCAAGCTGCCGTACTCCATCTTATCCGTGGGAAACGTTTGCGCTTCGTTCTAGTAGTTCATGCTCCATTCTTATACTTTGTGCTTCTTTTCGATAATCAAGTCATCTTAAGCGTTGAAAAGTGTGCGATGATGAGTTATCGCTCGCGGTTCCCCCCTTGTGTGTTCACAAGCAAAGGGTATCACGAGAAACAGGTTTGCCCAGCGTTGCCAGATCCCATCGTCCTCGCGTAGTGTCTCTCACGCCTTCCTGGGCCTTGGCGTCCGCATTCTCCATTCTGGCGTCCGCATTCTCCATTCTGGCGTCCGCATTCTCCATTCTCCATTCTCCATTCTCCATTCTCCATTCTCCATTCTCCATTCTCCATTCTCCATTCTCCATTCTCCATTCTCCATTCTCCATTCTCCATTCTCCCTTCTCCCTTCTCCCATTGTCCCTGTCCTCTGCCTCCATCCTTGGCTCCATATTCTCCCCCCCATCGTTCTCCTCACTCCCTCCTCTGACCCACCACACTACCGCTCTTCCCCTCGCCTGCGTCCGTCGGCCCACACATCCCCTCTGCCTGCGTGTGTTGCCCACACATTGCACCGCTCGCGCCCCCTACCTAACTGCAGCCCGCCGGCCGCTCCCCCTACCCACTCCCGTTGCATATTGCAGTTTACAGCAGTAACACTAAACACAGAACATATCCAATCGCCTCAAACATCAGTCCATGTAACTTTCCCGTTAAGACTTCCCCTGCCCACCCTCCTGCCCACTCCTTTTCCTGTTCCCCCTACACAGGGTTCCGAAGACGAAGCCCTGTTCCACGTCAACGCCGCCAAAGGGTCGCGCTCCAACCTGCGATCCGACGCAGACTCTGACGCTGTCTCTGACGCCCCCCCCGCGGTCCGGCACGCTGTCCCCCCGCGCCCGCAACCCGCTGTCCCCCCGCGCGCGCAACGGCGCGCCCCTCAAGAAGAAGCGCAGCTACCGCGACATGCTCGTCCGCATCTACTCGTCAGTGCTCATGCTCGCGGGCTTCTACGGCGTGCTCTACATGGGGCATGTCTACGTCTCTGCCTTCGTCATCTGCCTGCAGGTACGTGTGTGTGCGTGTGTGTGCTATGGCTTGCCCCGTTGGCCACCCCAATCCCTGTCGCCCCGTTCCGCCTCCCTCCCTTGTTGTAACCCCTTCTCCCTTCCTCCCTTGTTGTATCCCCTTCTCCCTTCCGCTCTTGTTGGCCCCCCTTCCGCCTTCCTCTCTTGTTGTCCCTTTACTGTCACAAGCATCGCCACCGTTTGCCTGCATTTATGCGTGTCTGTCCTGGCTGGCCCCATCCCGCTCACGCAAACGCATCTACCTCATCTATCTGGTCTTCTCTTCTAGCGGTCGCCACCATCTGCCTGCACATCTGCCTGTTCATGTTGCCATGTTTGTATGTTGCCCATGGTGTGCGCTCGCCTCCCTGCATGTCCCTGTGTGCACCCAGGTGTCACGCACCTTCCTTCCGCATGTATTCGGCGAGAGCATGTGTGCAATTCATTTGATAATAAGTAATAACTTTTGGGGCGGAACAGTTTATTGGAACTAGGGAACTATATTCCATGTGTCGGGGGTTCAAATCCCTCTTCTGCTGTAAACATACTTGTTTCTTTAAAAAGAATGAAAAAATAGAATGTCTGGCTATTTTGTGAGCGCCCCCCTTGGCTGTCTGCAGGTGCAGCCTCAAGGACTTGCCCCATCAGTCTCAGGCACCCTCTCCCACTAATGTTGTTGACTCGCTGGAGGAGCTGCCTGCGATGTCTGGCCATGTGGACACCATGAGCTGGACACCATGACCTGACATCACGTAGGGAGGGAAATTCTTGTCAAAAGGACGGAGGTAACGTTGGTTTACCTTTCTTCAATGTTATCATCCTCCCCCACGATTGCCCTATCATCATCCAACGTGAAAAGGCATGCCTATCATGTTAGGCATGCGGTTGCACGTTGTGCGGGGTGTATGGCTGTGCATGCCGCCCTCCCCCCCCCACCCACCCCCCCCCCCCCCCACCCACCCCACCTCGCCCCCCCCCCCCCCCACTCTCTCTCTCTCTCTCTCTCTCTCTCTCTCTCTCTCTCTCTCTCTCTCTCTCTCTCTCTCTCTCTCTCACACACACACACACACACACACACACACACACACACACACAAACAAACACACACACACACACACACACACACACACATCTTCGCCCTCTTTACTGCCACCACCCTGCAGGTCCTGATGGTGCGCGAGCTGTTTGCGCTGGCGGCCGCAAAAGCAAGCGAGCGAGAACTGCCGGGATTCCGCCTGCTCAACTGGTGAGCAGGGGCCACTGCTACAAGTTCGATGCTGTTCTTGCTTCTTAGAGAAAACCATGCGTTAGACAACCTGCCCAAACCATGCAGGACCTTGTGTTACTGCACGCCCAGGGGGATCATGGTGCTGATGTCACTGTGGCGCGTGCGTGTTTTCGCCTGTTGATAATGTCTTTACTTTAGACACTGATCACTTTCAAGTTTGCGCCCATTTATTGGGTTCAAGTTTGCATGGTCATCACTAGCTCCAATCATCCCTAACCTCTACACCATTAAGAAATTTGGCGTGATGTACAACCAAACCCTGCTATCGAACATCGCGTCCCCTCACACACCTTTGTTCATAGCTCCTCACACCAGTACTGTACCCATTCTTTCTTCACGCTGCCCTTCTTCATGCTGCCCTTCTTCACACTGCCCTTCTTCACACTGCCCTTCTTCACACTGCCCTTCTTCACACTGTCCTTCTTCACACTGCCCTTCTTCACACTGCCCTTCTTCACACTGCCCTTCTTCACACTGCCCGTCTTCACACCGCCCTTCTTCACACTGCCCTTCTTCACACTGCCCTTCACGCTGCCCTTCTTCACACTGTCCTTCTTCACACTGCCCTTCTTCACACTGCCCTTCTTCACACTGCCCTTCTTCACACTGCCCTTCACACTGTCCTTCTTCACACTGCCCTTCTTCACACTGCCCTTCTTCACACTGTCCTTCACACTGTCCTTCTTCACACTGCCCTTCTTCACACTGCCCTTCACACGGCCCTTCTTCACACTGTCCTTCTTCACACTGCCCTTCTTCACACTGCCCTTCTTCACGCTGCCCTTCTTCACACTGCCCTTCTTCACACTGCCCTTCTTCACACTGTTCTTCCCTTCCCATTGTTCCTGACCCATGGCCCCCTCCCCATTGCCCTTTTTCTTTTAATGGGCTCCTCCTTCCCCCCCCCCCCCCCCCCCCCCCTTTTTCCCTTCCCGCCCACCCTGCAGGTGGTTCTTTGCTGTGGCCCTCTTCTTCACCTATGGCCGCTTCCTGAGCCGCCAGCTCACCAACACCATCACATCGGACAAGTTCCTTTCCCGCCTGTTCGCCTCGTCGATGCGCCGCCACGCCATGTATTCCTACCTGGGCTACATATCCGGTGCGTGCGCCAGCTGTCACGTTGCGTTGACAGGTATCACTGTCCCACCTTGCCTTGCCCCCGTTGTTACCTTGCCAGCTGCTAGCGTCACATCCCTGGTCGAACTGCCACCATGTCTATAGCGCTTCAGGGGAACCACGCCTCAGGATGTCAGAATTCTACTCTATAGTCTTACCCGCCTGCTGATGGCGGCATTTTCGTTACCTTTGGGCAGCATGTCGGTGGCGCTGGGCACTACGCTGTCTGTCTCGCGGTGCGCAAATGAAAGCTCACAGGGAAATGGGATGGGGGCTTCTGTGCTTGTTTGCAAAGGGCGTGAGCGTGGATCGTCGACCGACTGGTTTATTGTGAGATAGATCACTCAATTCATACTATCAAAATCTAAAAATGTTGTTGGATTTCTGACTGATTGTGCGCTTTTGTTTCCCTTGCTTTTCATGCCTGCACGGTGGCACGGTGGCACGGTGGCGTGGTGGCGTCGACAGGCTTCGTGCTCTTCATCTTGGGCCTCAAGAAGCGGCAGTACAAGTACCAGTTTGGCCAGTTTGCGTGGACGCACATGATCCTCTTCGTCGTCTTCGTGCAGTCATCCTTTGTGGTCGCGAACATCTTTGAGGGGTTGTTCTGGTACGTTGGCGAGCTGCTTTTTATAGATCATGGATGGTTGCTCTGGCAAATGGTTGGCCAACCAATTGTGGTTGGTTAAGCTTCGAGGTATTTTCCTGGCATAGTCTAAATTTAGCGTAGTCTAGTGTCGTGTAGTGTCGTGTAGTCTAGTGTAGCTTAGCTTAGCTAGATCCGCTAGCTTAGTTTGGTATGGTCTAGTTAAGTTTATCAGTTTGGTTTAGGTACCTTTGACCCAGTGCCCATCGCCCAGTCATGGTTCGTTATGCTAGCAAGCGTCACCCCCCTCCTGGCCTCTAGGATCCAGATTGTTGTAATAACAGACACATTGCCGCAGAATTTTGGGCCATGGTCAACACTTCATGTCATCGTCCCTGTCCCTTCTCCCTGCCCTGCCCTGCCCTGCCCTGCTCCCTCTCCCCCACTTCCCACATATTATTCATCTCTCGTGTTGGCCTTGCCTCTCCTCATCCCTCGTGTTGGCCTTGCCTCTCCTCATCCCTCGTCTCCTCATCTCCCCCCCCCCCCCCCCCTTTCCCTGTTCCCCCCCCCCCCTTCCCCCCCCCCCCCCCCCTCCTCCCCTTCCCCCTCCTCCCCTTCCCCCTCCCCCTTCGCCCCCCCCCCCCCCCTCTCCCCTTCCCCTCCCTCCTCCCAGGTTCCTCATGCCCTGCGCGCTCATCATCGTCAAGGACTGCATGGCTCACTTCCCCCCTCCCTCCTCCCAGGTTCCTCATGCCCTGCGCGCTCATCATCGTCAAGGACTGCATGGCCCACTTCCCCCCTCCCTCCTCCCAGGTTCCTCATGCCCTGCGCGCTCATCATCGTCAACGACTGCATGGCCCACTGCCCCCCTCCCTCCCCCCAGGTTCCTCATGCCCTGCGCGCTCATCATCGTCAACGACTGCATGGCCTACTTCTCGGGCTTCTTCTTCGGCCGGACGCCGCTCATCAAGCTGTCGCCCAAGAAGACATGGGAGGGCTTCATCGGCGGGTCCATCTGCACGCTGCTCTTCGGCTTCTTCGTGAGTGCTTGACGCCACGCCATGCCGCCCTGAGGATGGATCCTTAACGAGATCAGGCAGGCTAGGATAAGGTAGGCTAGCGTTGATGTGGCTGGCTAGCATGCGGACAGCTCATGGATCGGGGTGGGGGGGGGAGATTGGCACGTGGTGCCGCATTAGGATGTTTACCGTGGAGTGAGCGAGGGATGTAGGAGGATGGACATCCAGCGATGGGCTCCATTCTCAGCCCTCTCCCTGCCACTCGAGCTGTCATGTTCACCAACCTGCTGTGTAACGAACTAACTATACCAAGAGCGAGCGAGAACAGCCCTCGTTGGCTGCTGACCGTGGGACGTCGTACCCCTGTTGCTTTTTGTGTGTGCTATCACTCTCATCGGCACTTGCACACGTGCTGCTTTTTCTATGGATCACTCTCATGTGCACTGGCACACATGTTGCGATTTGTGTTTGCACACGCCGTGTACGGCAGGTCTCTGGGTACCTGGGCCACTACCAGTGGCTGGTCTGCCCCCGTGCGGTGAGTGGCTGGTCTGCCCCCGTGCGGTGAGTGTGATGCGCACCGCACGCCTGTGCTGTGGCCTTGGCTGCTTTCTTCTTGAACAAGTGCTGCCTTTCTTCTTGACCCAGGGCTGCCTTACTTCTTGACGCAGTGCTGCCGTTCTGCTTCCTTGCAATTATCGCGCAAGGTTTGCCCTGCCTGCCCATGTACGGCTTCAGAGTCTCTCCTTGGAGGGGCTGTGAAGTATATTTGGTTGGTATATGTGGTTGGTATATTTGGTTGGTATATTTGGTTGGTATGTGTTGTCGGTATCCCATAGAGATTGTGGTGTGTGTGGGGGGGCAACCGACGCCACATTCATCAGGGGCTGGATGCCCCTGATGAAAGTGTATAATAGATATTTTAGTTTGGGAGGGATGCAAACTACCTAAACAAGGCTCTTTGGAGACTATTCGGAGGGGTGCAGGCTGTGGGATACACTAGTCCGGTACTGGTACTCTACTAGTAGTATATAGACTGCACTATGGGATATGCTAGTACTACACCAGTGCAAGGCCAGTGGGGTATTAGTACTCGACTAGTAGTATAGAGACTGCAAGTATGGGATATCAAAGAGACAACCAGCGCAGGATATTCCAGTACGCAGAGTGTGGGATAAAGTATCGCGGTGCTAGTTCTATACTAACTGCGTATAGACAACTGTGCTGTTGGGTATACTAGCACGCAGACTGTGGGATCAACTAGCGCACAGATGTCCTGCGCACTGGCCGGGTGTACATGGGGCTGGCTTGAACGGGGCTCCAGCAAAGCACTGGCCGTGCTACTGGCAAGCTTGGAAACACTGTCCGGATAACGACGACTACTAGGACGTCAGGACACGTACGCACACAATGCCGGCTCTACCAAGCAGCGAAGGTGATGTGTTAGCCTAGGCGCTGGTGCGAAAACTCGACCTTTCCTTGCCATGGATGAGAGCTCCGTTTCCTGGGGGGGGGGCGCCTGAGGGTTGGTTCTCCCTGCAAGACCTTTCACCAGACCTCTCACCAGAAGCATGAATGCAGCCCCATCGGCTGATCACGATTTCCAGGGCCCCGTGTCCCCTGTCTCCACTGCTCCCTTCCCTACCCTCTACCCTGTAATCCGACCTTCGCTGCCCACCCCACACTCTCCCGCTGCCAGGACTTGACTACCGGCTGGCTGCACTGCGAGCCGGGGTCGCTGTTCACGCCCACCGACTACCCGCTGCCTGTGTGGCTGGCCGCATGGGTGAGTGTATGCATGCATGCCGCACGCTCCCTGGATGCTGGCCGTTGGATGACCCTGCCCTGAATACACGCTAGGGAAGACTACCCCCGTAAGTCATGGCACATGCCTTGCTTGGTCGGGCACCAGTGGGCGACCTGACAATCTGGGCTGCACAGGGTCTTGCCTTCTCAGGCCTTTGTGTGTAAACTGTAACGCCTTGTTGTGTAAACTGTTAAGCCTTGGTGTTTAAGGCGTCTGTTTGTTGGAACACGCTGTGTCAGCATGGGCCGCACTCCCTCTGACGCTTATTTTGTCGCGATTATTTTGTTCATGAGATTGCCGTCCACGGTGTAGGGAAGTACATCACCTCACGGGAAGGACTGCCCTCCCTGTGAGGTCGTGACAAGGACAGCATCCTTCCATTTTTGGCCATTCTCAACGTTTTCCTCTGGTCTCCGTCCACATTGCGTTGACCTCGCTAATGACGGCCTCTCCACAAGTGGAGTGGTCTTCTTCCTGATGGGCCGTGTCTGGCATTCTGATATCTGGACATCCTTCTCATGGCCACGGGCGCACATAGGAGATGGGACTACCAATACCAGTTGCTGGGCACCCCAACGCATCTGCATGACATGTATGTGCCCTGCTGCTCACGGTTGCCCCCGCTCATACGCGTGCAGGAGGCACACTGAGGGATAGGAGGCAGAATAACGTACTGTAGGGCCGATGGCTAACCATAATAAGGTTGTCTCCTTGATAACAAGGTTGCAATGCTTCCCCGTACGCATGCCTCCTGCCCTCCTCCTCCCCACCCCACCCCCACCCCACCCCTACCCCACCTCCCTGGACGGCGTAGTCCCCCTCTAAGACGCTGCGCGCAATGCCTGTCCAGTTCCACGTGCTGGTCATGAGCGCGTTCGCATCCATCATCGCGCCCTTTGGCGGGTTCTTCGCCTCCGGCTTCAAGCGCGCGTTCAAGATCAAGGTGTGTCCGCGCGCGCATCGATGCGGGTATTCAAGGGGCAGGGGGTGTGCAGGGAGAGCCGCGCGCCGCTTCTACTGCGCACTGCCGCGTGGGCGTGGCTTCGCTGGACAGGCTGTTTCTGGAAATGCTGCAGGGATGTTTGTTCTGGAATGTTAGCTACATGTTTTCTTGTTCAAATTGACGTCTTGCTGGTTGGCCAGTGGCCTGGCGCCTTGTTTCAGTACCTGCGTGGCGCGCAGTAGTAGTATTATTTCTCTCTGACGGTTCCCTGGTCTCTGGAGTCCATTGCAACCTGAATCGTTCTTAGTTTGTGAGAATGCACAATCGCTGAGAATGAATTTAACGGGCAACCAAGCTGGCAATCAAGCCTGAGAGCCCACAATCCTCGATGACGATCAGGCGTGCATCATGGGTTGTCTTCCTTACCCGGTTGCCTCATCTCTTGTTCTCTCTCTCTCTCTCTCTCTCTCTCTCTCTCTCTCTCTCTATCTATCTATCTATCTATCTATATATATTTCTCTCTACCCCTTTATCTTTTCTGTCTATCTCTTTATGTCATCTGTCTGTCGCTTCATTTGAACTCTGTCTGTTTATCCTATCTCTCCGTCTCTCTTCATCTTTCGGCCTCTTCTATCTCACCATCTCTCGTTCTCTCGCTCTCGCACCTCACCGTGACGCGCGCAGGATTTCGGCCACAGCATCCCGGGGCACGGTGGCATCACCGACCGCATGGACTGCCAGGTGCGTGACTAGACTAGACAAGGTCACGCTGCAAGGTGGATATGCTCAACTGTTCGGGTACATCTGATGCTCAGGGTAGATCTGCCCACCCGCTCGACCCGCGCCGCCTCCCAAATTCTGCTGCAGCTTGGCAGCACACACAAGTGGCGGCTGCTCTAACATGGAGTGCATGCCACGACAGCTGCACCGCTGCATGGTGTCTGCACACTCTCGGCACGTTGGTGTTTGTGTGGGTTGTTCACCCGTTCTGTGTCACACCCTGAGTCATGTCATGTAGTCCGGGCCTGCCTAAGACACAGGCGCACCCTGTGCCTGCATGCCACCCCCACGCACGATGGCTGCGGGAACGTGCCCACCGTGCCTGCCCATGCTGGGTGGCTCGCCATGCAATAGCAGGTTGGGTGTGGCAGCCATGTGAATGCAACAGCGGCCTGGGGCCCTGCTGCACGGCTGTGGTGATGGCAGCAAAGTGCGCTAGCGGAAAGCGTGAGTCATCATGTGGTGGCACGTGCGGACATGGTGCTGTTCGCATGATAGCTTACAACTCGCAGCGTTTGCAGTAGAGATTGCTAGTAGACTTCTGCACGTCAAAAACGCTTATGAGCTCTGCCTCAGCTTTCCAGACACACTGGCTAGCAACATGCAGGAGAATGCAGAATGGGCCGCAAGTGAACAGAATACCTCAAGCCACGTTGACGATGGCGCCCTGTTAGCAAACACAGTGGGCATGTGAGCTTTTGACAGGTGCGCATCGCTCGGTCTCAGCATGCTGGTTGGTGTGAACCAGGTCCAACCATTTTGCGGGAGGGGACATTCCGCGTCCCCTCTCTCTCTGCACTGGCGCTAAGGGCTCCGCCGTCTTTGGCGTTGCTGGTGCTCTTGGCCCTTGTCTGTTCGACAATATTGATCTTGCTGCTCCGGAACATCGGTGCCCTCGGTCCTTGTTTGTGGGACAATATTGCTCTTGTTGCTCTTTAACTTTGTTATGCTAGGCTGCTGCTATCACCCGGCTGTCTGTGGTGCTCATGCTTCCTATCCTGTCTGTTGGTGATGACGTCTTCGTGACTGGTGTTGTGGCCTGCCTTGCACCGCCAGTGTGTGATGGCGGTGTTTGCCTACATCTACTACTCGACCGTCATCGCAAGGGACGCGTCCAGCGTGGATGCCATCATCCGAAAGGTGGGCACGCGCGCTGGCTGGAATCAAATTGCTCAGTAAGACTTGCGGCTTTCGGCCCATCTGTTCTTTGGTGGACATGGGGTGCAGGGCTCAGCGAGCGTTGGGTTGGAGCGTGGAGGGGATGGGCGGGGTGGAGCACGAGGGCACGATGGACATGAAGTGGCACAACGGACATTATGTACTAATCACAGTTATTGTAATGAACTAGAACCAACGTGCCATGCTGGGTGGGGCTGCGTTGGTCCATGCTGGCATAAACAACTAATCCTGCCAGTGGCTACTTTGTTTCCGATCAGGATGTATGTGTCTGAGGTTGTTGGACCTATTTGTGCGTGCACTAGCTGCTTGAATGGGGTTGTATGGCCATCTGGCTACTAGAAGTGCCTGCCTGCGTTAATGAGAAAGGTTGTTAGCCCGTTGAACTATCACTACCCGCTGCCACCACTGACAAGAGCCTATTTGTTGGTGGGCGTTTCCAGCGTGGTCTGGAAAGAAAGTAATGTTTGCTGCTATTTCCTGCTGGTCATACCTGGCCTGCGCTGGTTGTCTCCTTGATCGATACTAATTGTATTTTCCCCTTGGTGCTGCTTTGCCTGGCGGCGGTGCTCCCTCAGATCCCAACACTGCTGCCCGAAGAGCAGCTTCTTATTTACCAAAAGCTCGCACGGCTGCTAGCAGGGGAAGGCCTGATTCCCGACTCCCAGGTGGACTGCCACATGGAGGCCATAGATCCCGTTGTTCCCATAATCTAGGAGGAACGTTGGTCTGGCTCGCTTAATGTAGGATGAGCCGTGGATGTTTGATAAGGATCCAAGAGGCGATGCAGCTGGTAATGGTGATGGTAGCAATCAGCACGGAGTGTGCACAATATAAAACAAGTTCCCAGCTGGCTAGTAAACAAATCGGCAATTTTTCGCAGTTGCGTGCTGGGTGCTTAGCCGGCAAATGGTTGCTTCTTGCGTCTATATAGTATAGTATAGTGTAGTGCCTAGGCGTTCTAGTAGTAGGCGCCCATTGTTGGTACCCGGTGACAGAATTGTACCATAGCTGTGTGCGATTGGAACGGGCAAGTTTGGAGCACGCTGCATGCAGACCATGCATTCATTGCTATGAACCCCACGCTGGTCACAATTCAGCAGGTGGTTATAATATAGAGACCCTGCTGGGTACAGATGGCAGGTAGGTGCATCAAAGTGGCACAGCGCTAGCTAGCTAGCGGCATTTTATTTTTCTCCCAATTTGTAACATTATTTCATGGTAATGGAATCAGAGCATGGTGCGTGTAAACAAAAAATTTTCCGGCCCACGCTAGTGCATGCATGTCCAGACCTCCCCATCAGAAGTGCATGGACCTCCTCATCATAGCATCGATCTGCTTCCTTGTTGTGTTGCCTCCACAGTTGCATCTGCAGGCCTACTTATGAACACAATTTTAATAACAATAAATTAAGGGGAGGTGGCACCCCAAAACCCAAATAATCTGACATATGCTAATATCACTTGAAATTCATTTGCACAATGCTGAATTATGATTAATTAATTAATTAATTAGGAACATAACTCCGTTGGGAGTATATGTAGCACATAGCCCTGAGAAGGGGCATATGGGCCTATAATACATTCTAAGCTACTTCCTGCAAGGGTGGGAATGTAAACAACACTTGCTCTAGGTGCACCAGGGCACCCGCACCCTCATGGTCTATCACGCTATGCCCGGGTAAGGGGGGAGCATGCCTGTGAGGGGGAAGATCATCATGGCTATACAAGAGCTATGGCATGGCTTCTCAGCAGAGAGTGACTCCCTGCATGGGCACAACATTACTAAATAAGGCTATGCATCGTCTGGAGTGTGGCACATCATAGGCACACATGTACATGATTAAATAAAGCGCGGGGCTTAGCTGGGATAGTGCCTCTAGGAGGCGTACATGTACATGGCCACGGTCTATCTATTCTGCACTACTACTGCTGTATTCCCCTAAGCTGGGGCGTCTGGAGTCGCTGGGGCCGCGGGGGGGGGGGGTCGCCTGCCAGGGCTTGTGGCCGACGTAGATGGCCGCCCCCTTCCAGTACACCGGCTGCCCCGCCTTGGTCTGCCGGAGCTGGAGGTAGGTCGGCCATAGCTCCCGTCGCCGTTGTTGCTGCGCCAGGGTCAAGTCGTCATCAAGGGTGAAGAGAGTCTTCTCGAGCCGCTTGCGGCGTCTGAGAAAAGAAATCTTGTCCGCCGGGGTCTTAAAGGTGAGGAGGAGCGGGGGCGGCCCTGCCTTACCCCGCGCGCGGGGAAGGCGGTGGGCAGCCAGCTCTATCTCACCGTTAAGGCCCATGCGACTAAGGATTTCTCTCTCAAACGCACGCAAAAGCTTCTCGGAATTCTCACCTTCCTCCATCTTGAAGTTCTTGACAATGACGTTGAGGCTGCGCTTGGCGAGCTCGGCCTCCTCGCGGAGGTCAAGCGTCTGCCGTTGAAGCTGGGCTGCGACGGCGGAGGTGGTGGAGGTGGTATGTTGCTTAAGCATGTCCGCCCAGGTGGTGATGGGAGGAGCATCGCCGGCCAGGCCAGCCGAGGCTGGCTTGGCGGCAATGTCCTTCACCGCCTGGGCGGTGAGGCCTGCGGTATTCTGCAGAACCTCGATAGCAATGGCGTTGTCCTTAAGACGCTGGTCGATGTCACGGAGCTGGGCGGTGATGGCGTCGGAGGTGGAGGTGGTGGCGGTGGAGGAGGCGAGGAGGGTGGAGGTGGCGGTGGAGATGGTGGAGGTGGCGGTGGAGAGGAGGGGGAGCTCGGCAGCCAACGTGCTGCCCATGACCGCCACATCTGCTGCGATGGGGGCCACGTGCTGCTCGAGGGCCTCCTTGAGGAGTGAGCGGATGGAGGATTCGGTTAAGGTGGTGGTGAGGGGCTTTGGGGGCCAAAGCTCCTCGAGGGAGCGGCCGAGGAGGGAGAAAAGGACGCGAATCTGAAGGTGGGGGCGGCGGCATTTGAGGATTTGGTCGAAGTTGTGGGTGCGTCTCTGGAAAGCATCGGTGAGGCGGCCCTGATGGAAGAGTTGCTTGCACATCTCGAGAAGCGAGGCATACGATCCGAAAAACACGTAGCTCAGGATCTTGTCGGGGTTGAGCTTGTCAAAAAAGCCGGGCTGGCTGGCGTCAAAGTCGAACTCCTCCCAGGTCGGCTCGGCAGGGCGACTGCGCTTGGGTTCAGGCGACGCTGCTGGCGAGGCGGCCAGCGGGGGCTGGGCGACCACTAGAGCTTGGCTAGTGGCGCCGCTGCCTTCTGGACCGGTTGGCGAAGCTGCAGCCGGGGCTGCAGACGTATTTTCATTGCTAAGCGCAGCCGCCAGGCTGCGTTGCGTCGAGAGGCGTTTGCTCATCGTATATTGCGTAATAGCTTCGGAGAATTATATCAGCATGTGCGTCATAAAAAGACGCGTCGATTGTGATATTCACGGCTAAATTCGGTGCTCAAACGTGAAAGTTATGAGCTCCGCCGTCAGCCATGGCTACCTCGTGGCTCGTGGCTCGTGGCTAATGGCGGGGGAGATATGTGTCGTGGCTAGTGGCGAGAGAATTATGATTGGGGGCACTAAATAACATCTCTAGTGAGTTGTCCATGCACTTGTTGGGGGTACTACCCCCATATATACTCTGATCAGACACTCCGCAAAGGTGAAAACCTTTGCGTTCAGTGCCGGGCCGCGGAAAACGCGGAAAACGCGATCTGCAAATGAATCCGACCGGAATCGAACCATATATACGCCAATAATACGGGGTTTTTCCTTATGTTGCATGCCTATCTCACCTCCGTAATCTATCATTCTCAATGAATATATACGCCAATAATGCGCTATAAATAGCAAAAGACGCTAATTAGGGCTGGGTATGCCCCAGCCAATGCACTTATTTGTTGGCTACCAAAAATCAAGGTCATATAGTTCCCTGAGTTTGTAGCTTGCTGAGCTATTTACATCATGGAAATGGCAAAACCTTGAACAGTTATTAATTTTCCCGCAAAACAGGTCATTTTTTACCGGACATTGGGAATAAACATATCATAAACACTTCCGATAAGGCCACAAAATCAACAAAAATTCCGGCTAACAGGGGGACAGCAGTGTTCCAAGTCCCAGGTCATTCCGACAAGTCTAGCTCAAGTTATTGCGTCAGACGTGTTTTCAGAAAAATGCCCGCTAAAACAGAAAATGTCACTATATCAGCCCTTGTAAGCATCCTGCACAAGGCAGGCAGGGCAAAACCAATCCCCCTTGGGCTCCTTAGTCAACGGGGGTCAGCGCAGCACCCATGCAGTCCTCCCTTGCACCCGAATGTGCTGCACAGCAGGAAAGGGACACCGTCAATTTCATCCGGGGACGCACATGCAAGGCAAGGAATATCATCAACATCATTCTCATCATCACTGCTACCTTCCCCATCGTCCCCCTGCCCCTCCCTTTGCATCACGTCGTGGCAGCCACCCTTAACACAGGTCATTCCGACAAGTCTAGCTCAAGTAATAAGGTTATGCGTGCTAAAACCTGAACATAAGCTTAAGGGGGGTTTCTTTGTATATGGCCACTTAGGCATGCTGTTTTCCATCCAAAAAGCCAGAAAGCATGCCCCACTCGATCACAAAACATAAGCAAACGGCTAGGCACCACATCTTCCCTCACCTGCCCTCGGCATGGCCAACCTTGCCAGCGCAAGCATAGCAACACGATCGCTAGGCATACATGCCAAGAGAGCATACACTATACTCTACCCAAGGTTACCTTGTAAACTTCATGCCAAGAACTCAGCAAATCTATGATCAAAAGCACATATAATTAACTCTAGCACACTGATGACGACACATGCTCAAGGTTGGGGGTCACTGTGGCACGCACTGATGGGTTTCCTAGACGACCACTCACTACCTGACAAGGCGCTAAGGACCACTCAGAAAGCAAGTAAACACAATCACACTTTACATGCCATCAACATGGATCAAATCCATGCTGAATATGTTGTGAAGTACAAAGGGGTGGCCACGCACCTCATACTCCTTCACCGTCCCTCGAGCATGGCCAGACTTATAAGTACGTGAATAGCAATAATGATTATGGCACTAACATGCATTACCAGCATTTTCTATGTTTCTCCCAGGTTAGATTGTAAGGGTTATGCCAACCAAGCTTACCAACACAGCAACAACTCCTTAACTGCCCTACCCGACATGGGCAACAAACTGGAACTATGGAGGGCAAGGAACCAAGGAGATCATGGCATACAAAGCTTGTATGCAGTCAACCATGTCAACCATGGTTGGCTCAGCAACATTGCTGTCTTGTCACATCATCATAACAAGGAAAGCTAAAATAAACCAATGATGGCAGCTATCTACATGCAGTCACACAAATGCAATATCTCCAACATGATCGTCGATTTAAAAAATTCCTTCCCTGCACGATAAAATGCAAAGAAACCAGTGGCGGCCGTTCAGCTTCTGACCGCTGTGATGCCGCTGCGAGGAAAAGGGTGCGTCACTATCACACAACAAGAAGCGTCCATACGCACAACATCCTTGCCAGAACACGTGCTATGAAATCCCTTACGCCTTCCCTAGGATCTATCGGCTGAGACTGAAGCGGATTTGATCAAGACATCAACGAAAACAAGCTAAAGCTGCCAGGTATTCGTCAACACGACGGCAAGCAACGGAGAGTTAACTGGCGGAAACTGACCAAAACGAACGCAAAAAACTTCGAACGATGAGCTCTTCGAAGAAAGAACTGATAGTAGATAACAGTCGCCACAAATCTATACCTTGACCTCGTAGATCCCTCGCCCAGGCGCGCAACAACGGCCGTTCTTCCATGGAAGGTTCCGACATGCACTGCGCAGGCCTGAAAAAATACTTACCGATAATGGCCGAAAATGTCGCAAAAAGCACCCGTTCGGTTTAGAATTCGATGCTACCGATATGAATGCATCCTTCACGGTCAAAAAGACCCCCAAAACTGAGAATTTACTGCCGCAATCACGAATTCTATTTTATTCCGCGCGACCAAAAAATGCAGATTACCCCCCATGCCGATGGCAGTAAAAGAAAGCAGTGACATTGTAAACCAGTGCACTTGCCGCCGCAATCCAACATCATTAAATCATCGTCTTCAACATCCAAGCATTTTTTTTGCATTTCTCTAGCCCTACATTGCTAGTTTCGCCTAAACGCAGTCGCCATGGCCACTTCCGCAAGTGGTGCGCGCACGGAGCACCCACTTTTCACGGTACGGCCGGTGCCGCGAATTTTTTCGCGCGGAAAATATTCGGCGCGCCACGTCCCCTTAATAATTATCACGTAGAGACTGCGTCACATGCATGGGTACCGATAAAGGAATCTACCCTTATACACAATGAGGCCGGAGGGAGGGCACCCTAGCTTCTCTCGACGAGTCGGCCCATATGGAAGGGTGCAGGCCACAGAGCACTCTCTCCGCATCACATGGTACGCGGGCGCAGCTGTGGGTGCAATACAACAGGAAAGTAGGCGCTGACGTATGCGAAGCTCTGAAAAAATAATGATCGCAACTCAAAAACATGGGTGCATACAGTCCTGTGGGTTATATGCACTCCTTTGCTCACGTCTCCATAGTGATGCAATGCTCACACAGGCCTTATTGCACCCCGTGACTTCCCAACGGGAGCATGTATTTGATTAATATTGCACCCACAGGGGATGCCAGATCGGTCGTTTCTCGACCGGTCCGATTGTGCACCCTGTGGCAAGCCGGTGGGGCACGAGGCACGGGGGTGGTCTCTGTCCCCTTCCCGCTGTGCACTTTCATCCATTGGTCGTGGTACTGTACAAGCTTATGCCCAGGTTCGGGCGCTCACTGAGGCTATCGCCAGATGGCCCGGCGTCCCAGCAATCCCATGATCCCCGTCTTGGGCAGGTGCAAACCGCGCCGCTGTGCTCTACCCTCCTGCAGACGGAGTGCCAACGTCTTCATCACCATGTCAAACGCATCGGGCCAACCCTCAGAGCCGTCATCTCCCCCGGGCCAATCAGATTCGGAGAAATGTGCCGCAGCACCTCGCCAAACAAGCCTGCAAGCCACCGCACCAAACAAGGCATACATCCCGGGCAAGGGATCAGACAAGACATGGCACCAAGAGGGGGGTTGTGGGTTAACCCTGGGAATGCCCCTAAAACCCCTCAGGCTCTGGGAGAGGCCTTTATATTCTCCCAAACCGGCGCCCCTAAATGTGTGTGTTCCAAGCCTATCTGTGGGCTCTGGACCATGGGCAGCCTTACTGCATCCGCTATGAGCCAGCTATGCTTTGCCCATGCAGAGAGCCACTCTCTGCTGAGACGCCATCATGCCCAAGCCATTGCCTAGCCATGATCATCTTCCACCCCATGTCCGCAACTTTGCAGAGCTGCTTGAATACATGGTGGTGCCAGTGCACCTCACTTGTACACCCCGAGTAGGTGGCAGTTTACACCAACCACCTGCAGGTTGTCGCCCAGAATGTATTGAAAACCATCTGCCCCTTCTCAGGGATATATGTTACATATCCTCCCCACGGAGGTATGTTCTTAATTAATTAATTAATTAATTAATTAATTAATTAATTAATTAATTAATTAATTAATTAATTAATTAATTAATTAATTAATTAATTAATTAATTAATTAATGGCACCAAGAAGAGGGGGGGCATCCAGGCAAAGCAGCGCGTTCCAGCACTGATGGCTAGTAGTAGACGGAAAGCAAGTGCCGTCTTAGGGGGGGGATGTCCCAGCTCCTGCACCAAGTTGGCCTTAGTCCATGGCTTAATGTCCGCACAAAAGGAGGCGACAAATGCTGGGCTGCATCGTGGGCCCAGTGCCTTCGCAGAATGGGCACTGGCAGACACGTGTTCATGCGTACCAGGACCAGCGTGATCGCAGATGTTGCCAAACTAGGAACAACAAACTAGCTGCCAAACTAGGGACTATCTAAACATGTGAGCGGTCTATGCCCTGTGAAGCTATAGCCCTGGCACATGCCCCCACACCCCCCCCCCCCCATTCCCCCACCCCCCCACCCCCACCTGGTCCAGTACAGCGCCATGGCCGCCCTCTTCGCGTCCACCTCCTCACGCGACATGCCGAGCACCCTGGAAGGGAGCTGATCGATCTCGCTCCGCAGCAAGCGCACGCCCACTTGGTCCCAGGGGACCAGCGCCTCCAACCCCGCCTCCAGCACCGCGGCGGCATCCAAGGTCTCCCGATCCATCCACGCCTCTGCGTGCCAGCTGTCCCCTCCACCATCCACCCCGGTAGCCATGGCCCCTGGTCGGCTTCGGCCCCCTCTCCCCTGGCCACCCCTGTTCCCACTTGTGGCTTCCCGCCCGGATGCCAGAAGTCTTCTGTGCATGCCGGTTATACGCGCGTTACCAACCAGGTCATGCGCAGGCTGGGACTGCGTGGTGAGCAGTTCCCGGCCACCCCCCCGGCGCCTGCCTGCCAGGGTGGGCCCATGAGCGGGCCGGGCGGTCGCGCTCGCACCGCCGACGGCGTCTCCCTCGAAAGCGACACGCACGGGCGGGTTCTTCCCATCGTCTTGGATGATGACGGGGATGCAGCCCGCCAGGATGGCCTCGTATGCGCGAATGCCCCACCTGGCAGGGTGGAGCACCCACCGACAGCGCGTGCAGAAAAGATTGAGCTCCATGGCTGTGTCGACAGCGCAAAGCAACTAGGGCAGCATGACTAAAACAGCATATTTCGAGACAAAAAATTCGGAGCAATACAGGCTATGTAATAATGCGTGCTTTCCCCCGGTTACCCCAAATCCACACAGGCTGGTCCTCCAAACCTCCATTCACGAGTACTGCAGTGTCCTTGCTGTTGTATCTCCACAAAGACAATATGCAGCTGTGAATGCCTTGGGTGAATGGGCGGAGATCCGATGCCAGACCACCTGCAGCGCCAGCAATGACAGCGCTACCCATGAACAAGGCTTTCCTGCTCAAAGATGCTGTTGTTGCCAGTGACACAAACGAGAAAGTTCAAGGACAAGGATTCCGACACGAGTCCCGCACACCTTCCATGCATTATTCACAGAGGAGAAAAATGGAAGGCCACCGCAGCATGCGCTCAGGAGCTTGACGACCACAACCACGTCCAGACAGACCACCAGCACCATGTGCACAGGCAGGGGTAGCTCTAGATGAACACGCCACACACAAATCTTATTACTCATCCACGCAGTTGGCCACACCCAAGCCTTATTCACCCCTTTTTGCTTGACATAAAAAAAAAGTCAGATCTAACCCCCCCCTGCTGTTACCCACACCTGTGACATTCTGACCGACAACGGTCGAATCTTTTTCCCATGACGTATCAGCCCCCGCGTAATCCCACGCCAGCCCTTATCAACCCCAGTACCCCCCATATTTCCCGCATACCCCACGCCAGAGCCCTACCTACCCCAGTACCCCCCTATTTCCCGCATACCCCACGCCAGAGCCGTACCTACCCCAGTACCCCCCCATATTTCCCCCATACCCCACGCCAGAGGCCTGCCTATCCCAGTACCCCCCCTATTTCCCGCATACCCCACGCCAGAGCCCTACCTATCCCAGTACCCCCCCATATTTCCCCCATACCCCACGCCAGAGGCCTGCCTATCCCAGTACCCCCCCTATTTCCCGCATACCCCACGCCAGAGCCCTACCTACCCCAGTACTCCACTTATTCAGCCCTTACCCACCATGCAAGGGGCACTCTCAGAATGAACTAGTATAACCAACCCACGCGTTCCCCTTACCCCCTCCACAAGAGATACTCGTATACCATACAACAACTGGCATTATCACTTTGTCAGCCCATGAATCCCCTTACCCAACGCCCGAGCTCGCGAGGCAGAAGGTGGCGGCGCCCATCTCGCGGCGGTTGTCCTCGGCGTTCATCGGCACCGACGTGGCGCTGAGCAGGTGGAACCCTTCCTTTCCTCTGAAGCGGTCCCAGATCATCCGCCGCACGCCAAACGAGTAGACGGGAAGCATGGTAGGCCGCCGACGCATCTGGGGATGTGTGACATGACATTAGACCAACAGCAGGCCGATTTTTGGGGCCAATACAAAGATGATGGGTTTGTTTGGAGGGCATGGGAGCGGACAGGCAACCCGAGCATGCACAAAATGCCTGGGCCCAAAGTGCCATACATACTGCCACAGCGAGATGTAAGATTCCCCATGAAGGTACTGCGCAGTATCCCTACCTCCGCACCATGAAGTAGAGGCTGGACCACGTCACACTGCTATGATAATAATAATATATAGTACTGCTATGATATTATATTAAACGATGATAATCTGATGATGCTATGGCTACGGGGGGAGGGTACGAAACGAGTCCAAACAATGCATTAGCGATCCCAAAAGAAGTCGGCAGCTGAACCAGCCTTGGGACAAGTCTTCAATTTCCTTGAGACAGTGGGACACGTGCCGAATGCAGGCAGCAAGTGATGCACAAAGGACCAGGACATCCCAAGCACTAAAGCTCTCCATCTCACCACAAAATGCCCCCCTATTCAAGCTCATCAGCCAATAAAGAAGGCCCATAGCCTCGTAGCGCCCTTGCGAAGGGCACTAATAGTGCACTGGCATGCTAGCGATTCGAGAAGCCCTGACCAATCACCAGGACCATGCGCACACTACTACCCAATCTATCCGATACATCAGACAGAGTAAATCACATAGTACCAAAGGTGTGCGCACACTACTACCCAATCTATCCAATACATCAGACAGAGTAAATCACATAGTACCAAAGGTGTGCGCACACTCGTAAGCAATCACTCTGGAGCATGAACTAATCACCAAAGAGGTATTCACCTGTCGCATGAACCCACGCGAGAACGATCCGTCCTTGTCCACCCCGCAGCTGCTCTTCTCATCCCACAGCCGCGTGGCGAACCGGCTGGTCGGAAGCATGAGGCACACCTGGCCATGGAAAAACAACTGCCACGTGCGGCCAGCCCCCAACCGTGCCAGGCTAGACGCCACGTCGGGCGAGGACAACGCGTTCCAGATCATCGCACTCACGTTAATGCCCGGCCCGTCCCGTCCCAGCACTGCTGCTGACTGTGGTGCTGGTGCTAGACCCCCCTGCGACCCCCCTGCCCCCTGCTCCCCCCCCAGACCTGTCCAATCTGCCCCCATGACCCCTAGACCTGTACGTCCCCCTTTGCCCACCTCCCAGGGCTCCACACCATGAGCCTCCATTACCCCCTGGCCTGAGCCATGGCCATGCGTGGCCCCCCCCGTGGGAAAACCCCTCTCTAGCAAGGCCTGCGAGAGGCTCCGGTGGATGCCCCGCGACGCCAGCAGAAGCGCCGGGTGCGGCGCCTGCGACAGCGGCGGAGGCACCACAATGTCGAGCCCTGGACGGAAGCACGCTTTGCGCCGGCGCTGCCACATGTCGGTCATCCCGCCCCAGTGGGTGATGAAGATGCTGCGCTCAATCTCCTTGGGCGAGTCGCATCCCCCCTGGAGGCAAGCAAACCAGGTCCCCGAGCAAGAGGCCGTTCCCACAGAGGTCACTTTGCCACGAGGGTGAGAAGACGAGAACACATACCCACGAAGGCCCAACGAGAGCCACGCGGGGTGGCAGCCAACCCATGTGTGCCAGGTGGCAGCCAACCCATGTGCCCCAGGTGGCAGCAAACCCATGTGTGCCAGGTGGCAGCAAACCCATATGTGCCAGGTGGCAGCAAACCCATGTGTGCCAGGTGGCCGTGCCGTCACGGCTGGGGCCGTGCCCAGATGGCACAGGTGGCCGAATGAGAGGTGCGTACAGGTGGCAGAGGGATAGGCCGCACGGTCTTGGGCTGATGCGGCGAGGCGGCGAGAACATGGTGCCCCGCAGAGCGGAAGCGCAGGTCATGAACAGCTGTAGGTGTTGGCCATTCCACATGCCATTTGTCTCCCACGTCGTCTCACCATGTCGCGGTGCATCGGCCACAGGTGCCGGTGCTCGCGCCCGCTCCACAGGCCCCAGGTCGCCTTGATATACGCGAGCGCTTGCAGGAACACCTGGCCAGATGGCGCCCAACAGGCCGATAAAAAAGGTGCCCAAAGCAGTCAGCACGCAAGCTGAGCCGTGCACCTCAACATTACCTCCCGTGCAAAGGGGTCAAAAAGGTGGAACGTGTGTCAGCCTGTACACTGAACCGCTGCTGAGGAATAACATGATACGGTTTCAAAATCCAAACACCAGCCAAAAACCATACCCAAACGTGCACCCCCCCACCCCCACCCCCACCCCCCCACCCCCACTCCCCACCCCCCCACCCCCACTCCCGCATTCTCCCCCCACCCCCAAATATAAGTATATCCCCAAATATTAATATATTCCCGAATATAGATATAACCCCAAATCAATTCCCGATTTCTTGCCTGCGCTGGTTGTCTCCTTGATGGATGTACCCCCAAATAAAGATACCTGCCAGGTGCCCCAGGAAGCCATGTTGTCCCAGACGGGGACGTAGAAGAAGTCGGCCAGCTGTGGGTCCCTGACACGGTGAGGGCTGAACTGGATGCACGCGACACCACAGGCGCAGGAGGGGAGGGGCACAGGGGCGCACGGAGGAAGCGAAGCGTCCATGGCCGGGGGTCCAGTCAATCCAGGCAAAGGGGGCCATCAAGGACTTTTCACGCAGTTGCTTATAACCACCAACAGGCCTCACTAAAAGCCCAGCAACTCCCGGAATTGTTCTTTCGTGAGGCAAGACGATCCTGGGCACGGCTTCCAGTGCGTTCTTTGCAGACTTGGTCGATGCTGAGAGACGACGAACCAGACAACGATTAC